>JAGXJF010004548.1:0-521619 GCA_019208055.1 Stipa capillata | reverse complement strand
TGTCGTGAGCACCTCGCTATTGAAACTATGGCTAATGGCTTCCTTTCGATACATCGCTATGTGAAGGAGCTTCACCATCACCTCCTACGTTGATTGCACCAACCCGTTGGTCCCGGAGAGCACTGTAATGCCAAAAATTGCCAGTCTTCTTCTTCATCTCCGGCCGAGCTCTATCGCCACCCTCTCTAGTGAGCCATCTTTGGTTGTCGTCCCCTCTATTCGTTCCTGGCATCCTTCTAAATCTTTCCCTCCCTTCTATTTTGCCATCCATCGGCACCGGTGAAGTCCACGTTCCCAAGCTCCTCCAGCCACTCTGAGCTCTCCATCAGGCTTCTGGTGAGCCACTGATCCTTTTGTGCTCATCCCCGAGCACCTCCATGTCCTCGGAGGGCAATCCCAAAGAGCACCACTATGCCAAGCCACCTTGGCTCATCATCAGTGATGCACCGATGATCCCCTAGTCATCGCACCACCACAGATGAACATGTTGAGGACCCATGAACCAAATACACAAAAGCGCGGGTCCTAGAACCCATTGTAACGCAAGAACGGCCATCACCGGAGTTCCTGTGAGACACCGCCATCATTTAGCCATCGGCGAGACCATTAATGCTTGATCTCAATGGCCAAAACGGTTATTCGTTACAATTAACCTGTAATGTGACTATGACACGCGGGCGCTGGTTTGTTCAGTTATGCTGAACCGTTAACCAAGTCACTGACCGGTGGGGCCTTGTTATTTAACACATGGGTTCATTCTGCACTTAAGACGAGACACTAACATGTGGGTCGCGTATGACAGTTTACCGTTCAGGCTGACCTATCCTCCTGAGACCGAGGACCTACCTGTCAATGACTCTGGCTAGGTTAACAATGGGTATAGAAAGTATTTCCCTCTTAATTTAAATCAAAAATTTTATCTAATATTCTAGAAAAGCTTTTTAAATGATTTAGATCTTAAAATTCATAACTAATTCATTTTAAGTCAAAAAATAAAAAATGCTCAGAAAATGAATAATAACTATTTGTAAAATTTTCATGCATGTTTTCATAAAAAAATAAAAATTACTAAAAGGAGGAATCTAAGGTTTCCTTCTTGCTGGAGAATCTTCGGAATTCCATATCTCGGGCATCTAGACTCTGATTAATTTGATTCCACTTGCACTAGTTTTAATTCAAAAATACTATGTCATACCACACATTTCGTATCATGATCATGCCGATGAATTTTTAGTCATTAATTATTACCATATCTTTTCTGGTGTTTCTGCTTCTTCTTGATAGCACGGGAAGGTCACGACGTGAACGAATTCGATTACGAGCAGTGCCCTACTCCTGAATAGCAAGGAAAACAGCCCTCTTGTGAAAATATAATACCCATATTAATTCCTTCCAACCTAGCATGACTAAGATTAGTCGAGTCCTTAGAAACTAATTACATCAGTTGCACATGCTTAACCCTGCTTAGAATTGTTAAGTCATTATTCTTTGGATAGTCTGATGAATCCATACATCATGGATGGGTTAAGTGTGGTACTGTTTAGAGACTACTAGGAAGTAATTAAAGAAACTGACTAATAAGCATTGGTCTTAGACGAGAGGCCATGCTTCAAAACATGGTGGGTTTTCTCATCTTCCCGCAATGCCAGTTTCTGATGTACATTTATCTAAGATTTGCGTACTTCTACACGGGTGGTACAATGGGACCACCCACGACTAAATAATTTGCCTAGGCTTGAGCTACTTTAGTTTGCCATTTCCATTTTTTGTATGGTTGAAGAATGACATGACATGGTGTGGCATCGAATTATAAGGGTAGGGTAGACACATATTCTCGAGGACAATGGGGATGTATCTTGATTCACAACTTATGGGACTAGTCAGAGTTAACAACCGGACTGGTGTACATGGAATGGCCCATAAGGGTGTCTCATAGCTAAGTCAAAAGCATTGTAGCCATCTTGTTCGATCATCCCTACAGGATTAGAACTATTCGTATAGCCGTGTCTGTGGTTATGGATAGATTGGTGATTACCTGCGTCAAATTAGACAACTTTATCGTTACTCTAAAAGTGCCAACTTTAGTTTAGAGAAGTTAGTGGCTACTTCCTCAAAGGTGGTTGAGGAAGAGTCATATGGTCATAAGTTGATGGTGATAGAAGTTTGGACTAGTTTTGGAAAAATGCTCGCTTATGCCATTATAATTGATCTCGTAGTCATTTTCCATCTATTTTTAGTAATATTAAATGAAAACTTGGCTTTCTGCAAAATAGTCCACAACTACTCCTTGACACAAATTACATCTATTACTAATTTTCCCTGTAAGCCTTGCGGAGTATTTCTGTACTCATCTTGCAATTGTTGATATTTTATGCAGAAGAAATCACCCCTTCATAGAATGGTTTATTTATTGAGATTGACACCAACGACAAGTAGTCATGGGAATCCTAGGCAATTGTCTTGCCCAGGGTTTGATAGCCGTTTGCTTTGTTCTGCTGTCACTTTTGGCTTACTACTTGTGGCTTCAAAGCCACTTATATACCTTTCTGTTGTGTATTTGAATTTGGTCTTCAAACCATTTATGTGAAATAGTTGTTAAACTTACTCGATTAAGAGATATATGTATTATTGCAGTTTCTTTTGTAGAGTTACTGTTCTGATACATGTTTGCTTCAACATGCCTCATGTGCCTTGCGTGTATGTTTAGGGTTTCGAGAATCATAATATAGAATTGCCAAGTGTGATCATCATTGTGAAGTGACTCTTCCACTTAGAGTTTGGAAGCTATAGCACCCTACTCTAACCATGCATTCATTTGTCAGGACGAGTTCGGGGTTAATGTTCAAGCTTACTGAGAAGAAGTGAGGAGACTATATCACTGTATTCAAGTTGATGCATTAAATTGCCAGCTTTGAGGTTGAGGTTGACATCTTGGGCTATTCGCGGCCGTATCACTCTACTCCTGTCGTGGTATATATATCTTGAGGATTGAGGTCGGGATTGACGTCTCGACTTATGTGATGGTTCCATTTGAAGTTTTATATTGTGGATTTTGGGTCTCAATACCCACCTTGTGGAGGAAATGCTCCAGCTTGAAATACACAACTATACTAGCTTGTTTTTCAGCGGCTTCCCCGTTGGAGACGGTTATGTAGTGCTTATACAATTTCTGGCACAACTAACCTATATGTGCCAACTCATTTGGTGGGAGAATGGATCTCCACGCTTGTACTGGCGGGCTACTTCCATCTTGGAAAATAACCTATTGATCTCCTCGCGCCTTCGCTTTGTCCTTAGCTTTTACCTTAGTTTTTCCCTTGTATCTAGTCTTCACCGGGGGGTGGTGGTGGTACATCAAGCTTAGCAAGGAACTTAGAACGTTGCACCGGTGGCCGACAGCTGGAGCTAATCATGTGAACTAGAAAGACCAATGGGCCCCAGTGAGATGGCTGGAGCAGATGCAAGAAAAATGTTGGGGAAGCCGACGGTCCCAATAGTGCATTCTCCAAGACTATGTCCTTTTTGAGCCACTAGATGAATGACCCAATTGCATCTCCCAGAGTCCAGTGTTCGTCTTCCTCACGTATGATATAGCGGGACTAGCATGAATTATGGATCAAAACAATCAATGGTGCACCTAGAAAAATCTTGCACTATCGGAACACCGTGCACTGTAGCCCCTTCAACAGACGAATACCCCAGGCCGGAAGTAGCCTCTAAGGGAAAACCCAAATGCACTACAATCAATTGGAACTTGCACCTCTTGGGCTCACTAATTGCATCGATAGGATATATGGCATTGGTATCATCGATACACTCAGGGCCAGCTGACGTGCAGCTACTCCGACTGGTATTGGGTTGGGATGTCCAATACCTTCTTGTTGTGCTCTGTACTTTTTCTCCATTGTGGCTCTTTCCCTTGTCAATCGAGCCTCAATCAACCCTTCAAACTTGGCCATTAGCTCATCACGTAGCTCAGTTTTCATATGTTATTTTTTGCACTCCTCTTTGGCCCTTTTCAGCTCACTCTTCGACTCTTCATTGAGTGGGAATGCATTTGTATGTGAATAGGATTGCTTTCCCACAAGTACAACAGAGTGCTCCTTGGTTCCCAAACTAGCTGGTAGAATGTCATTAGCCCTATTGAACTAAAATGAGCCTTGCGAAGCTTGAACATTCAGCTCTTTCTACAAAAAGCCAGAGTTGGTTGTGTTAGTAAGCACTAAGTTATTTATGGACTAACAACTAAACATATTCGTCGATCATTATCTTACCATCTATAAGTAAACTTCTTATTCTGCGGGGTTCTCGAAGATCCTTTGACCCGTAGAGGAGGTAGTGTACCTCCCTGTCAACCAGGCTTTTGCGCAATTCGTCTCGACATCACCAAATGGCAAGTCGGTGTCCCACAAGCATGCATGTTTATCATCCTTTTCCCTTTTTTTACCATAGTATCTTTTGGTGTCCATTTTGTGGATTTGTAAATTTTTGGCAACTAGAACCTTGTGTTCTTCACTTTTACATTAAAATTCAGGCATCGTCTTCATCTCCACATATTTTTCCTAGTCCTCTGGGGTAATCAGCGGGTAATGCCCAAAGAGCTCCTTCCTTTTCTGCACATAATTTTTGTTCAAGGAATATTTCAATTTCTTCCATGCGTCTCGCGCCTTTATCAACGCAGCTCAGCGCACCTCCTGCACCTAATGTTCAGGAACCTTGGAACAATTCCATTATCTCGTCTAGTAAATTGGTGCACTTGCCTTCTAACTTTCTTCCAGTCCTCTAAGAGGATACTAACCCATTCCCTTGCAACTACCCCGCATATGGTCCTAAATTTCTTCTCAGTTTTTTTGGTTTTGTAAGAGCCCCAAATTCCTCATGGATCGCCTACACTTAAAATCGTCATTTCAGCTTCAGTGAGTGTTTTCTGGGACAGCGCTATTGTACTACCATGGAGTTGGTGAAGTCCGTTCATCGGACCCTCTCGCTGACATCTCTTCATTGGACCCTCTCGGACAGGCATTATCAGACGGCCACTACACCATGACTACGGATTCCCAGCAATAATGTTAGTTGGGAAATCTGCTTTTAGCGGCAGAAAGTCCGTCGGTAAAGGTTTTGCTGACCAACATTGCCAGTCGACCAAAGTCCAATCGGCAAAGGTCTTTCCTGACCAACTTTATTTTTCCCGACCAACAATCTGATGGTACTTTGGGATCCTTCCCGACCGACATAATCTTTGCCGACAGTTTTGTTTTCCCGTCAGACAAACGTTTACCGACCGACGGTCTGACAGAGTATGTTTTGCCGGCGGACATTACAGTAGCTGGGCAACATAGCTTTGCCGACGGACTATCTGTTGGGAAAACATATTGATGACCAACATATTCCAATATCGCATTTTACATATTTTGGAGCACTGTATCACATTCAAAATCAACAGTAATAATTAAATCCAGAAATTTCACAATTTCATGCAATCATTCCTCACAATTTCATGCAATCATTCCTCACAAATACAAATAGTTCATCTATTAGTTTTTCCTCAATGTCATCACCATCCAGAGGCTCACAAATTTAAGTTAGAAAAGTGCACAAAACATTTATCAAGTTACAAATCTCCTCCATTACACAAAACATCCATTACACAAGATAAACATGTTTTATCCATATGGTGGAGACCACAAGCTGCTACTACGTGTTCTTGATGTCCTCCCTACAAAAGATAAACATGCATCAATAGATTTATAAGAGCATCCAACATATAATTATATATTACTACTTTATAAACATGACAGCACAATCATCATCTCTATGAGCAAATATACATGAAGCTAGTTCACAAATCCAATCAAGTTGTGATGAAGCCAATCAAAGAAGTGATCATCATCTTCACAAGGCATTTGTTTATTGACACACATGAATTGGCATGCCTTCTCAAGAAGTAAAAACAAGAGAAAAGAAAAAAAACAGTATATATAATTAACCATTCCAATCAGCCCAAAAATTGACAGTTTTGGTGTTCTTTTGTTTCTGTTATAACATCAGCCAAGCACAGACTTAAAAGTATTATACATCGATCAACTGCAAGCTTAAACAACAAAGAGAAGTGCTTGCAAGCTTAAACAACAAGCTTAAACTAACTCACAAGCTTTGAGGTAGATGGGCTTCAACTAGAGTTGCTCTCTTTTTGCAATTAGAGAATCAATCCTATTTCGTCACTTCAATTATATTATAAGTATTTTAGTGACATTGCAAGGAGCAGAAATGAATACTAATGCATTGCAGTGTGTTGTAAGAAGTTGTGCTAGCCTGGGACTTCAAGATAGTTCTAAAAAGCTGGATGCTAAAGCCTGCAATATCATATTTTGTGCCATATTTGAAGGTAAGATCCCCTCTGCATCTAGCTAAATGTTACAAGCTGTGAGCACTACTCCTAACAAGCTCTGAGCACTAATATGAAGTTCCAGAAATAGGGTTACCAAACTAACTTCATCTAGCAAGATACAGAAATACCTCAAGCACGAGATAACGATGACGCCCCTGGCTTATACGGCTTCGTCTAGCAAAATTATCTCTAGTTAGAATCATATAGTAATCAATAGAAGCAAGATAGAGGAAATGTATAGGGTGGGTGATTACTTTGCTAGATGGCCATGCAATGCACCTCATGAAAGCATCGCCCATAGTTCGTAAATCATCATATTCATAAGGCAGCATAGCATCCCTTCTAATCACAACATTAACAACAACCTCATATGTCTCCAGCCCAAGAGGTCCCCCCCCAAAGTGGTGCCTGCGTTGACCGAGAGAATTGTTGCCTTAGCAACAGGAGTTTCAGGACCAGTCCAAGCATATAGAAGCACATCCTGACCAATCTGGAGAATGTTTATTTCAGAAACATGATGACAAAGAACATTCAAATCATTTGCAATAAAATATGTAGGTAAGGATGAATAGATTACAAGGCTTTCATCTGATGGTGGGTTGGGATGATTTCTTGAGGGAGCCTTGTAGTTGCAACTCTCCTATGCACATGGATCTCTTTGCTACCATCTTCTAATTCACATTCAACTCTTGAGTTCTAGCCAAACAACAATATGCATACATGATCAATAAGCACCGCTACGAAAGGATATGGATGTAGAAAAAGTTCATTACCGGTCGAGAATTAGAACCATGTTGTGAGCTACGAGTGTCCACATTCTGTCCTCCTTGTGAAGCTAATACCATTTCTTTCATTTGGTCCAATTGTTGCTGCATTTGTTGCATATGTTGCTGCATTTCATCCATGCGTCGTTCAGCTTGTCGAAGGGCTTCCATTTTCACTAGAACCCTTGTTTTCATTTTACCCCGTGTACCCGGTGTACCCACATCTTGAGGAGTTGGTCCTAGACCTAATACACGGACACGACCCCTAGGCTCCTTCATTCCACAAAGATACGAATATAGATCACCATCTTGAATACTTTTCTCCTTCAATTCAGGGTGGTTTGCAGCTGTTTCTTCAAGTTGTTTCTACAGAATTACCAAGTATATATTATACTTCTAAAATTACCAAATAATACAAAATGCAAGGCATAGAAGGCTTACAATTATTGGCACGGACTGTGGCAAAGGATGCCCACTTTTACGTGTACGTGTTCTGACAAAAACTTCATCTCTCCTAGGGGCACGCCCAAGTTCATCAGCCTACAACCATTAGATGTTTGTTAGTAAGTATTATTCCTTTAAATATAGTGATATGTAGTTGTTTTTACCATTTCGTGGCTAAGACGAGCATAACTCTTACTGCCAGCTGTATGAGACACCGTTGACTCGGCACGATTCTATTTGGCTCTAATGCTGCGAGCCTACAACATCCAAAATATGCAAAGATGAGACACAACTTGAGATATAAAAGAAACTAAAGAAAGGTGTGACTTACTTCAAACTCTAGAGATCTCCAATAATCAATATGGGACTTCTAATCAGTCTCACTAATTCTTTTGTCACGTCTTTTCATAAGTTGTTCGTCAGTTAATGACGCATCAAACTTCACCTTCCTCAAATCTGACTTCCATTCCTTCCATTTGATGTGTCAGGTGTTATAAACATATCTCAAAGCTATAGAGTCCACCTCATAAAATGCCTATTTCAATGACAAAATAATGATATTCAGCTAGATGATAGTAAAGAAGACAATAGAAGTTGGAAATTATGTATTGCAATACCCTTAAGTGGTCCCACACTTTCAACTTCTGTTCTTCATGGACATCTCTCCAATCTAACTCTGCAGGTGGTATATGCTTCCTCACCAATGTTCCAATGAAATTAGCAAATTCAGTTGCATCAGGCCCAACAGGTTGACCAAATTCATTCAAAGGAATTTTAATTTTGGGTTTGTTCAGCCTTGAATATATGTTAAGCTTCTGAGTAATTTTTCTTCCTCCTTTTTGTGCTTCTTCATCATCAAGGTCAGGAGTAATCTCTTAACCGGAAGTGAAACTGGTCATACTGACTTTGAAGAAACCACAAATTCTTCAGCTAAAAATCATTTTTCTTCAAAATTATGTCTGCTGAGTGCATTTGTGATCTTATCTTTTCTCTTCGTATCCCATATGCTTCACAGGAGTAACCATGAGTTCAGATCAGAGTGATTCAAATGCTGAGCAGAGCTATGATATTCAAGTCAGTGACAATGATCCTGACAGAGCCACAAGCAGCTCAAGAGAAGTTTCTCCTCCTACTCCCAAAAGTTCAAGGACTCAAGCTGGGTCCTCAGCACCTTTAGGCCGAAGAAAGTTGCAGAACATGGCCTATGAAGTGCCTGAAGAATTGAATATGAGTACTCCTCCTCATCAAACAGCTATGGAGAGAAAGCACAGGCATCAGAGGATCAGAAGGTATTGGGAAAAGCAAGAAAAAGAAGGAAAATATGTGACTGAATATTGGAAAAGAATCTTTGAAGAAAAGGCTGCCAAGAAGGCCCCTGCTAGATCAAAGAAGCCTTCTACTGCAATTCTTGAAGAAGTCAGGAAGAGGAAGGAGGCAGCTAGAGCTCACCCATCTATTCCTCAGAAGGAGAAATCTCCTTGCCCTCAGAAAGTGAGGAAAACAGTTGCCAAAGTAAAAGAGTCTTCAGTCTCAAAGACAACTGTTCCTCAAATGTCTTCAGACATACTCTATCTGCCAAGAAGCTACAAGCTGAATGGGAAGCAACTGAGGCTCAAAGAATTGACAGAGAATTAGAGGCAAAAGAGAGAGTTGCTAAACAAGCTCAAGCTGGAACAATGGCTGTTATCACTCCTGAAGAAATGGCCAGAAAGGAAGCTCTAGTCCAAGAGAGACTAGAAATTTATGCTGATGCTAGAAGAAGCAAGGCTCAACTAGAAGCCTTTCAGAAAGAAAAAGCAAAAAGAGAAGCTGAGTTGAAGAGACTCAAAGCTGCAACCTCAAAAAGAAAAGAAAGCTTTGCAAGATTTAAAGCTCTTATAGCAGAGCAAGCTGCTGAAGAAGAAAGAGGCCAAGAATTGGCCAGAGCTGTAGTGCTTGCAGGAGTTAGGAAGAAGAAAGCAGATAAGAAAGCTGCTACTTTAAGAAAAGAAATGGAAGCATAACTTCCCAAGGCTCCTAAGCCTAAGGGCATTGTGATCAGGGAACCTCAATCATCACCTTCTAGAGCTGCTAGCTCTCCAGTGAGGCCCTCTTCACCCCAAGCCAGTCCAGTAAGGGACTCCTGCTCCACCAAGTCCAGTTGCTCAGGTTGAAGAACCTGCAGCACACATTGAGCCTCAGGCTGAAGCACAAGTAGAGCAGCCTGAAGAAAGCTCTAGAGTTCCAGAAAGTTCTACTGCTCAGGTTGAAGCACCTGCAACACAAGTTGAGGTAGAGGCTGAAGAACAAGAAGCTTAGCCTGAAGAAAGCATCAAGGCCCCTGAGGCTCCAGTAGAGGATTTGCATGCTGAAGAATCAGCAGCAGAACATGCTGGAGAACAGCAGAAGAACATGATAAAGAACAAGCTACTGCTACCGCTGCTCCTGCTCCTGCTCCGGAATCTCTGGATCAATCTCCTCGCTATGAGAGAAGAAATAGGAAGCAAGTTGTGTCTCCAAGGCCAACTGCTCCTGCAGAGAAGAAGAAAAAGGCTGACAAGTTGCCTCCTAGGCCCAGTCAGCGAACAAGATCAGCTCTGAAGAAAGTCAGAGTTCATGAGGATGAAGAGGACTTAGAGATAAGGGAGCAACAGAACATTGAAGATAATGCCACCTTAGTGGTGCTCGCTCCCACTCAGATGATCCCCAGACAAGGCAAAAGGCCTCAACCTGTTGTGGAATACAACAACATGAACAATGAAGAGTTAAGGGAGATCAGATGGGACTTCAATCCCTATTAATATGCCAGAGACGCATCTGACCCAAGGTTCTGAGCTAGGACTCAACAAGATTTCTATCAGACTACACTCTTCAAGAAGAACAGAATCTTCAAACATCAGTATGTTGACCTAGCATACCTTGAGAAGCACAGATGCTTTGCTCCTGTCCTGGATGCTCTAAGACAAGTTGGAATTGAAGAGTTTATCACCTTCAGGCAGGACTAGAATGAAGAAATCATTCTTCAATTCTATGCTACAATCTACATCTCTGGCAGTGAGACTCACTCAAATACATGGAAGCTAGAGTGGATGACAGGGCATTCCAAATATGAAGCCACATTTGAGGAATTTGTTGCAAGGATAGGCCTTGGCATGGATATAAATTCTGAAGATGTCAAAATTCATGATGAAGACATTCTGCCCAAAGAAGGTATGAAACCTTTGTATCTTGAAGACAAAGATTATGTTCTTGGCAAGACTGCTGACCTCACATATGCCGCCAAGACTGTCATCAAGATTCTGAGGAAGACCCTTGCTCCAAAGAAAGGCAACCAAGATGAAATCCATCATCGAGTAAGGAACCTTCTTCTCAAGGTTATGACACATGTTCCATTCAACTTGGCAGATTTCTTCAGAAACTTTATGTCAGAGGCCATAACAGATCATATTAAGCAGCTGCCTTATACACCTTACCTGATGAAATTCATTCTGAACAAGACAGACATTGCTTTCCACTATGACTCTACTCATTCAAAATTCACACCCTCTCTTTATGAGGATCTTGTGAAGAAAGCACCCCAAGTTCAGGGCAAAGGCAAGAAAGCTGCTGCTGCTTCACCACCTCCATAGTCATCTATTCCTCAAGTTCAAGTTGGTCAAGAAAGAGAACCAATGGCTAGTGATGACCCACATTTTTATCACTCAGAGAGCCAAACTGAATCCCCTGAGTTGCCAAGACATGAAAAATCTTCAAAGATTGATCAAATCCTTCAGGGACTGCATCGTATGAGGAATGAACAAAAGCTCATGAGGCATGATCTTAATGCTCTCTTCAACATGGCCATGGTGTCTCAGACAGCTGCCAGGGAAGCCCAGAAGAGATCTTGGATGCTTCTGAAGAAACATTACTCTGAAGCAGAATTGGCTGCCCAGGGTATCCAAGAAACTTATCCTTGGTGTGATCAACCACTGTCCTCTCTACAGTATAGAGTCACACCTAGTGCTTCCGTTTCCACTGTTCAGCCAGCACGTCACAATTCACCACATGCTGAAGACACTGCTACATCGCCTCATCAGTTTCCTTTTTCAATTCCAGCTCAGGCCTCAGCTCCAGTCCCTCAAGCTTCACCACATGCCCCTGCCTCTGGTGGTCCCTCCAATGTCTGAAATATGTGTCTCCGCCCTTTTTTGGTTCATTGATGCCAAAGAGGGAGAGATTAAAAAGAGGGAGTGAAAGGGGGAGAGTTTAAGAAGATCAGAAGAAGAAAATTTCAAAAGATCTTCAGGAAGCCAAGGGGAGATTGGAGAAGGATAGGAATAGAAGAGTTACAAACCTTGATTTTTATTCAATTTTTTATTCAATGATTTTTGTATTGGTTTGTAAACTCTATTTGGTGATCTTTTGTGTGCTACATTTCTTAGACATGTCTTGCTTAATGTTTATCTTATATGCATGTCTATATCTCTAAGATCACCTCTTATGCATTGTGTTATTAATGTTTATCTTATACAATGTATTCCCACGAATTCCAAGATGTAGGGGGAGCTCCTCAAAATCCCTCAAAAATGTGCATTTGCATTCAAAGCTATTTTTAAATAGTGCACATATTTAGAGGGAGCTATCTCTACATCATGAAACTCAAAACACAAACTTTTTATATCCAATTTAAAGCTTTAATTGTGTTGTCATCAATCACCAAAAAGGGGGAGATTAAAAGTGCATCTAGTGCCCCCTAATGGGTTTTGATGATTAATGACAAACGATTAAGGGACTAATGATTTACTAAGTGTATACAGGTATATAGTCCCCAAGTAATTGGTTTAACCAGTGGATGTCAACCCCTAAAATGTTGATGATGAAGGAAGGCTTGGACCTAGAAGATTAGTGGAGATTTTCTAGTGTTTAAAATGATCAAAGATCATTTGAGTCTATAGGACAAGCCGCACTATTAAGAGGGGAAGATATCTAAGCTATAGGAAGAATCTTCATGTGTGCTTAGTCAAAATCTCAGAAGACTTCTTTGAAAATCTCTTTTGAGACACAGACAGTGATTCTTGGTAATACCGGTTTGAAGAATCGGATGTACCGAGGTTGGTCTCTGTTGCGAGGTTGATGACTTAGTCGTCTCAAGCCTCAAAGAGCTTTAATTGCGGCATGACCGATCTTCAAGCCGGTGCTGCCGAGAATGGCCTCTGTGTCGGAGAGTTAGGGAACCTTGCCGCTTAGGGTTTGCCCTAGTTTCATATTTTGAAAACCGATATTTCTGTTCTTGAAGACCGGTGCTTTCGGGATATGCTTCTGTTGTCTCAGACCAAATCCCATGTGTTTTGTCTTCAGTTCTACTGGGTTCATTTCCGATTGTACCGAGAATCTCTTCTGGACTTGGGTCCCATGCCGTCTTAGACTAAGTCCCATTCTCGATATCTTCAGTTTCACCGATTTCGTTTTCGGGTGTGCCGAGAATTCTTTCTGGACTTAGGTCTTATGTTATCTCAGACTAAGTCCCATTGTGGATGTCTTCGGTTCTACCGGTTTTGTTTCCGGTTGCACCGAGAATCTCTGCTGGACTTAGGTCTTCTGTTGCCCTAGACTAAGTCCCATGTGTGTTGTCTTCGGTTCTACTGGTTCTATTTTTGGTGGTACCGAGAATCTCTTCTGGACTTAGATCTATTTGAGAAGCTGTGTTACCGAGTTAGTTTTCGGTTTGACTGAGTTTCTTCTCTATGAGAGAAGAGCGTGTCAACACTTCAAATCTCAGTTCAACCGTTCTTCAAGTCAGCACTACCGGGAATCATTTCTGGAAGTTACTCTGCGGAGTAGAATCTTCAATCCCGGTGTGACCGTGTTCCTTTCGGAACTACCGACTTTGAGTTGAAGTCTTTCGCTATGCACCTGAGTTCCTCAGAATCTGACCGTTGGTTTGAAACTCGGTGCTTTCGGTTTTGAATTCTGGTTGTTCCGAAGAAGAATCTTTGTGTCCAATGACTCTTTTCTGAGCAGTGCCTATATATGGTCCCCCACCCCTCTGCGAGCTCCGCAGAACACTTTGCGCAAAAAGACATTCTCTCTCACTTCATGTTCCCCTTTCCTCTTGCTCTTTGAGATCTACTTTGAGAGAGGAAAGCCTAGAGATCTGAGACTTGATTGAGCATTCAAGCAAGAGCTTCTTCGAGCCTAGAGTTCTTACTCATTACTCTTGGAGATTTGGCATCTCCTAGCCGGCTAGGCGTCGTTGAAGAGCTCTAATTTGTGGATTCGCCTCCAACAGTTTGTGAAGGTTCGGGTATCACCTCAAGATCCACCACGAGTGATTGAGCAAGTACTAAGTGGACTTGGCTCAAGGAGAAGAAGGTGAAGGCTGTGTGTCTTCGGAGCTAAGTGCTCAGCCTCTCCAAACGAAGACGTAGAGTTGTTGCCAACAACTTGAACTTCAGGTTAAATCTTGTATCCTTATTCTAACTCTTTACTTAGTTGTTATTCTTCATTTGAGCTAGATATAGTTTGGTGTTTGTTGCTTCATCTTTAAACTGCTTCACTCTTGCATGCTAAACAACTAATTTGAGTAAAATTTGATAATCTCCTATTCACCCCCTCTAGTCGATAGACCTCGATCTTTCAAACATGATAACCGAATTTAAACATATTGGCTAGAATTATAATCAACATTATAACATCTTGGCACTGAGCTCCAAGAATTTGCATGTCAAGTTCTTCCCATGTTCACTTGTTCAGTAATCTAATCAGTGTGGCATCAATAAACAAGATAGCTCGATGTCGTCTCTCGTCTCTTGTGTCAATTTATTCATCTAATTTGCTATTGCTACTTTGTTGTGATTGCCTCATTCTAATGGTTTTTAGTATTAACATTGCACATTGTAGCAACAAGAACACATGGTTGAATTAGAACCAAATAGAAGCAAGCGATTAGTGTTAATAGAACCTACAACAAAAAGATATTTGAAAAATCACTGGGACTCTTTCATCTGATTTTACAATTGGCAAAATTTGAAGGAGGCGAGGAGGCACTTACCTTGGCACTGAGGAGGAGTAGACTAGTGGGGTCGAGGGTCGTCATGGCAGTCGGCAGGGTCGGGGCGAGGAGGAGGCTAGTGGGTTATCTTGAGGAGGAGGAGGGCAGCGGGATCATTGCGAGAAGGATGAGTCGCAGTGTCCGGTGGTGTCGTGGGAAGAGATGGCATTGGCTTGTCCCGGAGGTGGCAACTCAAAAATGGAGGAGTGGTGGCGGCGGACTTGAGCTGGGTGAGTGGGAGCACGGGACAGGCTCGAGAGGAGAAGAGGGGCATATGTCATTTGAGTTTTTAGGGCGTGAACTGGAAAACCTAACCTAAACTCCCTAGTAGGCACATCCTAGATGGTTGTGCTAAGCTAAATTGTCACGGATATGTAGCACATCACATCCTAGGCGGCTCAGCTGAGCTGAACCGTCGCGGATGTGCTTCACATCCCAGACAGCTCGGCTTGCCGAATCGTCGCAGATATACATTTTTATTACTTTATCTCTCGCCTCAAGACCTCTAGTACTTTTATTTTTTATCACAAAACAATCAATGTGGTGTAGTGGTAAGGGCCTTGGTCTTGTAGCAAGTAGTTTTGGGTTTGAATCCAATGTGCTACCAATTCTTAGTTTTCTTTTTATTTTATCACTCAAACTTTAGGAATACAGGAATATATAGGAAAAGTGAATATATATAATATTATTCCTTCAAGTTCATATAATCCATAAGATGATATAATACATTAATTCTTCAAGTTCAAGATAATCCAAAAGATAGAATAATACATTAATTCAAATGTATCTGCATTCCACTAGTTTATTTCCTTTCAAAACAAGTCCTTCAGAGTGATCTTCTGTACGTAGAAAATTTCTTTATGTTGTTGTTCCTCTACGCTTATGCAGTCTCCAATAGGTGGCAAGTCATCAAATTAATTGTATTCATCCTCATCAACAACATTCACAACTCTGACAATCCTCCTTTTTTTATACATAACTACTTGGTGGTTCTTATGTGCAAGGTATTTTGCATAGAATATTTTGATAACCTCGGCGACAAGTACGAAGGGTTCATTTTTGTATGGACATGGTCGAGAATGACATATGTGATGCTATACTTATCGAATTTCGCATGTTTCAGATTGACCCATTGAAACCGGAAGAAGCGAATCTTGAAATTTTCAGATGTATCTACAACTTCTATGCTAATAGAGCTATTCTGGTATGTGCTCTTTGCATCTTGAACCTTCGTGTAGAATGTGTACCCATTTATGTTATATCCTTGCCAAGTCTGGACTATGAATGATGGCCCTTTTGCCAGTGAAGTCAATAATTAATTGACGGTCCTCCAACGATTCACTGCTTGAGCCATTGGTTGAATCTCTTGATGTGCTCTTTCATCCTCCAAGAATCTATCGCTATCAGATATTCTGGCTATAGATTGGCCTCACGTTCTGTGATATGAGGGCACACTACGGTCATGTGTTGCAAGACCGTGAAATGGGCGATAGCATATGCTTCAGTATCAAGGATGATTGCTTTTATTTTGATGGTCTCAAGTCCTTCAAGTCTCCCCTCATGCTTAGATCGAGGCACACCAATCGGCTGTGGTTCAACCATGTAATCGATGTACAAGCCAACAACCTCTTCAGAAACATTATATTTTATGATACTGTCCTCTTGCTGATTCCTATTTCTAACATAGTGCTTTAGAATTCTCATGAAACTCTCAAAGGGATACATGCTGCGTCGAAACATAGGGCCGCACATCTTTATTTCGTACACAATGTAAACAATTATACGGACCATGATATACAAGAACTATAGTACATATACGTTATAGTTGGCATACGATCATAACCACCTTCTCTCTCAGATCATCTAGTGCAAGGGGATCTATGACTTTCTGTGAAATTGTGTTAAAGAAATCACACAACTTCATGAGTGCTTCTCGGGCGTGTAGCAGCAGAATATTTTTGATTGCCACTAGAAGCATCTATGTCATCATCACATGACGATTATGGGACTTCATGCCAATTAATTTCAAGTTTTTCATGGAAACAAGGTTCTTTATGTTGGCAGAGTAATCGGATGGAACTTTAACACCACGCAAGAACTCGGACAGTTCAATTCTCTCGTCCTTAGATAAAGTTTAACAAGCAGGGGAGGTACATCTGGCCTTTATCAGTCTTTATGGTGCTAACTGAGGCCTGATGCCCATATCGGCCAGGTCTAGTCTTGACTTAACACCATCATTTGTTTGTCATGGATGTCACAAACATTCTTTTCTACATTCATGACATTGATGCAATGATGCACTTCTATATCCTTCCAATAATGTAAGTCCCAAAATATTGATCTCTTCCTCCATATGATCTTCTCACTTGGCCGCTTCTTCAATTTACGTTCCTTTCCAAGTACAACATCGATATCCTTCACCTTATCATAAACTTCTGTCCTAGTAAAAGCATTGGTTTGTCACCGTGTTCTGTGTTCCCGTTGAATTGAGCAGTTGTTCTCGAACGGGTGGTTATTCTGAAGGAACCTACAGTGACGCACGTATACGTTTTTGCCTGAGTTCTTGAGCCACATGCTCATGGTATCTTCTAAGCATGCCACACAGGCTTTCTCTCCCTTTAGAGTCTGTCCCAAGCAATTATCATATGCATGATAATCATGGATGGTCAGAAACAACAATCCCCATAGATTGAATTACTCTCATTTGTAAGCATCCCGTACCTTTGCCCCTTCGTCCTTCAACATTGTTTGTAGTTCTTTCATCAATAGTGCAAATTAAACATCAATGTCATTTCTAGGTTGATTTGGCCCTTGGACAAGTATCAACATCATGATGTACTTCTGCTTCATACACAACCACGGCGGAAGATTGTACATACACAGAAGCACAAGACAAGTACTATGTCTGCTACTCATGCTGTTGAATCGATTCATTCAATCGGTACTCATTTCAAACCTTACATCCCTGGGTCTTGAACGAAGGATGGCTCTTCCTATTTATGTTTCTCCACTGGATGGCATCAGCAGGGTGTCTCATCTTTGTATCATTCTTACACTCGTAGGCATGCCAACACATCAACTTTGCCTCCTTTGTGTTCGCAAACATACGCTTCAAATGTGGAATCATAGCAAGATACCACGTAACCTTTCAAGGAATTACTTTCATCACCTCATCGCCATCCTCACCCTTGTCTGATCCACTCTTACACTTGTATCGAGATGCTTTGTAGATTGGACAAGAACGCAAGTCTGCATACTCTTTCAACTTCCATTCCCAGGGGACAAATAACCTTCTTTGCTATGTAGGATGTCTTGGGCTACTCATTCCTCTCTAGAAGCATGTCGGCGGAGAGACCTAACATTGTCGTGAAGCTCTTGCTAGACCATCCACTACTTGCCTTCAATTTTAAAAGTTCAAGTAGAGATGACATCTTAGAGTATTTTGCTTTGTAGCTCAGATACATAGGATTCTTAGAATCCACCAACAAGCCAATGAATTGC
Organism: Stipa capillata; assembly: GCA_019208055.1. Lineage (NCBI taxonomy): Eukaryota > Viridiplantae > Streptophyta > Magnoliopsida > Poales > Poaceae > Stipa > Stipa capillata. The sequence continues at coordinate 503,513 of JAGXJF010004548.1, read as the reverse complement.
TTATACCCTCTCTCATTATAGTTCTTCTCTACATCACGCAGCATTTGACCCAGACCAGGCATACTGCCGGCCTCATCATCGAACATCTCATCATCAAAAGCATAATCGACACTATCTAGTTGATCATCTTTGATGTTGTTTGGCATATAGTTGATATCCTCCTCCCCAATATAATATTACTTTCAGCTATCACCAGCTCTTTCCCGTACTTGGTCCATATCCTTTCATAAAACCCCTTTCAAAAAGGGTGTCTTGAATCCCACTGCCTAGTATTCTAGATGCATGGACATAAAATCAACTACTCCCCCTAATTCCGCATATCTACTAGGACAGTTCTTTTAAAACCAACAACGCTATTGATGTTCACTTCACTAATACGGCTCTCGTTGTACATCCGCCCTTGATCCATCTATGTTTACATTTAAAGAATTGATCATTAGTTTCTCACTCTACTTAATTACCATAATGCTAACTTAATTTTGAATATATGCAAACAAGTTAGATAAATACAAACTTAGCTAGAGTACATGTAAACCTACACTATGCTATCAATAATTAAACAATCCACATTTACGTATCAACCTTAATCTAACCATATAATGCAATCTATTTACATACCAACCTTTAATTGGGTTTTCCAAAAAAAATCAACAATTTGCAAGGAATATAAGTAATGTAGTGCAATTATAACCTTTAAGAACCAAAAATCACCGTAAAATCGCCCCCAAATCGCTAGCTAGCCACAACAACCAAAAAGATCTGGGGCTCTTGGATCTGTCTGGTCGTGGGCTAGATATTTATAGGGTAGAACATCCCACCCGGTTCACCAAAAGGAACAGTTGCCGATAAGGGCCACATCCGTGACGTCTCCACAAACTAAACCTTCACGAAAAAATTTATACGGTTAACATGAAAAGAACCGTCACGAATAAGTGCCTCATCCACGATGGCTCCCTTCTGCTGACCGTCACGGATACGTTCCTTGGTGGTTTTTTCGGTGAACAATCGCGAATGAGGCCCTTATCCTGATGGTTGCTTTTGAAAAATTTAATCCCATATGGTTTCCACTAGCGAACCGTTTAGGATATGTTGTATTCTTGACAGATTTCTCAAACCGTCACGGATAAGGGGTCTTGTATGAGTGGTTCTGTACTAATGACAGCGGATAGATCTTCATAACTGTACCTCAACATATCACAGCTAATAGAATTTCATAATTGTACTTTAACAGATCACAGCCAATAGATCTTCATAATTGTACCTCAATAGATCATAGTCGATAGTTCTTCATAGTTGTACCTAAATAGATCACAGTCGATAGATCTTCATAATTGTAAATGAACTCATTCGGCCATTGATCTGATGGACCCTTCTTATTCAAAGATCATAATTAAAATATTATTATAACTGTACGAAAATATTATCCAACATTATTCTGGTGTACTTTATTTATTAATAGCCCACAGCCGATAAATATTCTTAGTTTTATACATCATAAAAAAGCAATCTAAGTTGCATACTAATCTAATATCAACTACCGGTGATATGAACATTAACTCTATCTACTAATCTAATATCACGTACAAATGATTAACTAACCGTGATTCGAACTATAAATTTACGTGATCTTAATATCATGTATAAATAATCTATCGACTCGGTACAATGACTGGCTGGCCAGCTCATGATCTGAACTTTTATTTTTCTCATATATTATGTAGAAATCCTAAAAATTAAAGATGATTAAAAATATTTTTGTGTAACTAGTGGACATCATACTAGTTTATATAATTGTATATATAAATATTGATGACAAAAGCAGGAGATCATTATCACCCGTAGGGTCATCCGATCTCCTCCACTTCCCAACAGCTTAGGGCGCTAGGGCCTTCAATATATTCCTTCCCTCAAAAAGTAAACTTTTAAGTACACTGCTGTTGCATGTGTCGGTGCATTATGGACAGTTGCTTGCCAAGTTGCCATGCCTTTGGATCACACTTTCCGCACTGGCTGGCTAGCAGGATCAGTGGATAGACGACTGCATGCGTGGGCGCTGCAAGATTTCGTTGATGCAAGTCAACGCGGTACCTTTATGCCCTGCTCCTCTTGTCAACGCACTACCTAACAGCAAGTCGTCGAACAGCCAACAGTCAGCCAGCTCAGTGTTACGATGATGGAGAAAGCAACACACGTACACGGCGGGCAACGATGGAAAAATGTTGCGACAGGTAGTGTTCGATCACTCAACTTACCTGTTCGCACACGAACACGTCACCGTGTACCCCTGACACCAAGCGCGATGCGCAGGACACGGAGCCGGGGGAGACTCGCCGGGAGCGCGATACGCAAGACACGCCGGCGAGTGCTTTTGGGAACCCGAAACCCCACACCCCCGGGAGGGACCCCGTCAGGGAGTGCGGCGGCTATGGGCTGCTCTGAGTCGACCTGACCGCCCTCAGAGCTTCGAGGTTCGCTGCCGTTGAACACGAAGAACAACGAAGAACGAAAAGCATAAAACAAGGATGAGAAGAAAATAGTAGATGCAAAGATAATAGATTGATTGTTTCGATTGTGTGTAGTTTTCAATCGGCCATATACCCTTCATATTTATAGGGTACGCCCGGTCTTAGGGCTGGAATACAACTCTGTATCGTACATGATATAGCTTTCCATATAAACAAAGATTGCTTCCCTAATCTGATAATCTTGCCTGCCGCAATCAAGAATCCATCTTGCATACGAGATATCTTCCCTAATCTGATCAACTTAACCACCATGATCTGGACTCCGCCCTGTATACGAGATATCCTTCCATACGATCTGGGAGTCTTTTCAAATCTCGTACTTTTCTTTAAACATCATGATCAGCTGTTGTTCCTCGTGCCCCAAGTTAAGGTTCCTGGTACCAGAAAAGAATTCACAACAAGCAACTCGGTGCCTTGACCCACCTGCGGGATAACTCGGGAATATCACAACTCGGATGAGCCGGCACCGCTGGAACTCGGACGTGCTACTTAGAACCCATCTTGGATCTACTCGGGACCACGAATACTCGGGGACGCGAGTACTCAGGAACATGAGTGCTCGAGAACGTAAGTACTCGAGGGCACGAGTACTCGGAAGCGCAAGTACTCGGGAGCACGAGTACTCGAAAGCGCAAGTACTTGGGAGCACGAGTACTTGGAAGTGCTGCAAAATCACTCGGGCACACTGCTCGGGATCGCGGGAACTCGGGAGTGAGTACCCGGGAATACGAGAACTCAGGACCCAGTACTCGGATACACTCGACACCCGGGGCGCTGCCAAATTACATTATCAACACATGCCCCCCTGTTTTTGGTATAAAGATGCGTTTTTACCGAAAATATTGTGACAAGTTCTTAGGACGATGTCATTAAATCTCATCGGCCACTTTCTCTAACTCAAGGCGATATAGCATATCGACTGTAGTGCTCGTTTAAGCTTCCTGCCACACGCTCGGGTGGAATTTCTTCAAATACTTGCCGTTGAGAGCTCGTGGTAATAAAGTACCTTGTATGGATTCCACTAGGTATGAATTCCCAGGAACTACCCTCGCAACTCTGAAAGGCCCTTCCCAACTAGGCGACCATTTTCCAAACTTGTTATCCTTTGAGCCGACTGGTAAGATTACCTTCCATACTAAGTCGCCGACTTGAAAGCTCTTCGACTTGACTTTTTTGTTGTATGCTCTGGCTACTCTTAACTTGTCCCTTTCTATGGCCCTTAAAGCAACCAAACGCTTATCGGCGACTTCATCAAGACTATCCATCATCAAATTATAAAAGTCAACCGCCGATAAGTCATTCTGCTTGGCTAATCTTAAAGCACTCAGATTTACCTCTACGGGTAAAACGGCCTCTTGTCCATACACGAGTTCATAGGGAGTCACCTTTGTAGCACTGTGTCTTGAAATTCTATGTGCCCACAATGCCTCAGACAACACCTCATGCCATCTCCTCGGATTATCTTCGATCTTCTTCTTGATAAGCTTGATCAACACCTTATTGCTGGACTCGGCTTGTCCATTGGCTTGGGCATAATATGGAGAGGAATTGAGCAACTTTATTTTATAAGACTCGGCAAACTCCTTTACTTGTCCCGCCATAAATGAGGTACCTTGATCCGTAGTCAGAGTTTGGGGGATGCCGAACCTATGTATAATGTGCTCGGTTATAAATCGAATTACCTCCATATGTGTCATATTCTTGAGAGGTACTGCTTCGGACCACTTGGTGAAATAATCAGTTGCCACCAACACGAACCGATGCCCCTTTGAGGAAGAAGGATAGATTTGTCCAATGAAGTCTAGTCCCCAACCTCTGAATGGCCACGGCTTGATAATAGGATGTAACATGGCAGCAGGCTTCACACCCCCTGTAATACCTGAAGCAATCATAAATCATAGTCGGCCAATAGAACCCAGCACGTCGCAATAACCATTTCATCTTGTGTGCCGACTGATGGGTGCCACAAATGCTTTCATGTACCTCTCCCATTGCAACTCTTGCTTGGTCTTCATCCAAGCATTTCAAAAGAACTCCGTCGATCGTTCGGTGATAAAGATCGTCATCGATCAAAATGTATTTGAAAGCCATCTGCCGAACAATTCGGTCCACCCTCTTACTCGGATCTTGCAAGTAATCAATGATCGACTTCCTCCAGTCTTCTTTGTTATCCACACTCAGTTTTTCATTGGCGACCGAGTCGGCGACTTTCGACTCGGCCTTTCCTACCAAGTCGGGCCCAAGCATCGGCTCTTCAGAAATATGAAAGACACCACGATTAACATGGTAGCCGGATGCTTGTTGTGCCAACTCGTTTGCAACCCAATTTTCTTGTCTAGGTATATGAGTAATGCTAAAATAATCCAAGGTAGAGATTATATCTAGACATTTATCGAGATAAATATTAAGTCATTCGTCAAGACATTGATAAACCTTGGATACTTGTTGGACTACTAATAACGAATCACCGAAGGCCTCAATATGTGTGGCACCTATGGCAATTAAAAGCTCTAAGCCGAATAGCAGTGCTTCGTACTCAGCTTGATTATTTGTGCAGAAATATTCTAAGCAGCATGAGGCTTCGCGAGTAGCACCATATGGAGACATGTAAACAACACCGACACCTTGGCCATTGCTACAAACTGAACCATCAAAGTATAATCTCCATGGCACTAGAGAGACGATATCAATGCCATGCTTGTCGTCAACCCGATGTTCAGCAATAAAATTAGCAACGATTTGGCCCCTCATAGACTTCAAGGGTTCATAAGCCAAATCGTACTCGATCAGAGCATAAGCCCACTTGCCAACTCTACCACTGAGAATTGGCCTATGCAGCATATACTTGATGAAATTGGTTTGACAAGCTACGGTGCAAGCACTAGACAGCAAGTAGTGTCTCGACTTCGTGCAAGCATAATATAGGCATAAGCATAATTTCTCAACGAAAGAGTACCTTGTCTCGGCATCGAGTAGTCGCCGACTCAAGTAAGTGATAGCATGTTCTTTTCCTTCGGCTTCTTGGGTTAACACAGCTCCGATGACGCCTTCCTCTACTGCGATGTAAAGTCGGAAGGGTTCCCCATGCCTAGGCGCCTTCAATACTGGAGGGGTAGGTAAATAGCCTTTGATCAACTCGAACGCCTCTTGCTGCTTTGCCCCCAAGTAAAATCAATGTCATTCTTCAACCGAAGGATAGGAGTAAACGCGTTGACCTTTCCCGACAAGTTGGCTATGAATCTCCTTAGATAATTGACTTTGCCAAGGAATCGTTGCATGTCCCTTTTGCATGTCGGAGCTTGTACCTTCTGAATTGCTTCTATCTTCCTAGGGTCAATCTCTACGCCATGCTGATGTATGATGAAGCCTAAGAACTTCCCAGCCGATACGCCAAAAGCACACTTCAAAGGATTCATCTTCAAGCCATACCTCTTCATCCTCTCAAAAGCTAAGCGTAAGTCGGCCAGATGAGATTCAAAGGCGTCCGACTTGACAACAATGTCATCAATATAGACCTCTAGTATGACACCGAGTAGATCATGGAAGATTAAATTCATAGCTCTTTGATACGTGGCTCCGGCGTTCTTCAACCCGAAGGTCATCACTGTCCACTCGAATAAGCCAAGGAACCCGGGGCAACGGAAGGCCGTTTTGGACATGTCCTCTTTGGCCATGAAGATTTGATTGTACCCCGCGTTACCGTCGAGAAAGCTGATGACCTCGTGTCCAGAAGCATTATTAATAAGCATATCGGCTATGGGCATAGGGTACTCATCTTTAGGTGAGGCTCTATTCAAGTCTCTAAAGTCGATGCACACCCTCAACTTGCCGGACCCTTTCTTTTCCACGGGCACAATGTTAGAGATCCAGTCGGCATACCTGCAAGGTCTAATAAAATTAGCTTTAAGCAGTCGACCGATCTCTTCCTTGATCTGATCATACATCTCGGGATTGAATCTTCTGGCCGGTTGTTTGAAAGGTCTGAAACCGGCCTTGATAGGCAACCGATGCTCTACTAGCTCTCGGCTCAACCCGGGCATCTCGTGGTATTCCCATGCGAAGCAGTAAACATATTCTTTCAGCAAGCCGACTAGCTTAAGTTTGCAGTCGATTTTTAAATTCTTGTTCACAAATGTCGGCCTAGAACTCGAACCGTCCCATATGTCTACTTCTTCTAATGGATCGGCCGACGTGAAACCTTGTCCCAACTTATCCATATCATCTAACTCTTCTATGGACTCGTGCATATCGTTCTTATCGGACTGATACTCCGCGAGTCACTTTTGTAACCAATCCAAGTTGGGATCCATCTGATTATTTTATATCTTGGAGCCGATTGCCATCAACCGGCTTTGAAGGTACGGGTACTCGGCTGTTTCCTGTAGCACTAGGGAAGCCAGCTCCTGATGAGTTGCCGGGTTGTTGCTGACTTGCCAGCACATCGGCCAAGGCAATGAAAGCCGAGTTGCTCTGAAGTCGGTCGCTGCAGACTGGCTTTAAAGATACGTGTACGAACCCGCTCCTTGTGGCACTAAGGAAGTCAAACTCGGAAAGGTCACGCCCTGTCAGACACGTCGCGTTGGGGTGCTGCCAATCCACCAATGCATCGGCTAAGGCGACACAAGCCGAGTTGTCTGCGTGAATGACTTCGACTTCTTCATCAATCCATTGTATCAGGCATTGGTGCATCGTAGATGGCACGCATTGGTTGGCGTGAACCCAATCGCAGCCCAGTATGACATTGTAATTTCCTTGCACCTCAGCGACGAAGAACGCAGTGGCCAAAGTCTTGCTTCCAATGGTGAGCTCTACGTACATCACGCCTTTGGCCTCTGTCTTCTCTTTGCCTTCAAACCCATTGAGCACCATATTGGTCTTCATCAATTCATCATCATGCAGACCTAACTTCTTAAAGACCGAATATGGCATAAGATTTACTACTGCACCGCCATCTACGAGCATCCTAGCCACCGGCGATCCGTTGATATGACCCTTGACATATAACGATTTCAAGTGCTTCACCGGTTCTGTCGGCTTCTCGAAGATGGAATTCTTGGGGCCGAAGTGGAACTGGGCTACTTCCCCGTTTTCACCTATAGCACGGAACTCGGCAGGTAAGTAATATACCATATTTATGTCCATACCTCCATGAATTGGCGTAGACTCGTAGTCCACCATTTCTTCTTTGTCGTCTTCCGTGGTGGCTATCGACTTCGGGGATCTTTCGAGTAGAGGAGATGTGTCTTCGGGAGTTGTTGTGTCATCTACTCACTTAGGCTTCCACACCTGCTTCACAGGTACCATGGGCCGAATTTCATTAAAAGATTCGTCCCTCAGCCTCTCGGCTTCTCATTCAGCCTTCTCCTGATTTCTCATACGTTGCAGCCTCCTTTTCTTGGTTTTAGTCAACCCGGGAGGGCACCATGTGGGCTGGGTGTACTTGGGATCCCCAAGCCTGCTCTTGCTCGTACCAGCTTCATGATCATTGGCCATGGACCCCTGCTGAACAGTGATTATATTATCATTAGAATTGACCAGATTGCCGATAGTAATCGGTCCTTTGCCGAGTTCGTTGATCTCCATCCTTTGCCCGCCGTCCGTTGGAGCGTTAGTACTCGGTGATTTAGCACGCCACACCCTTCTGGCTGGTTGGCCCGAAGAAGTCGGTGATGACCGACTAGTATCGCCACCTAGTCGGCCCCGAGTAAGACGGTTGAACTTTTGTGTCGGCCAACTAGTATCACCATCTAGTCGGCCCCGAATAGGATGAGTGAGCCTCTCACGGATGGGTCTTCTCAATGCCGTCCATCCTGGATGAAAGGCGTAAGGAACCATTGGGTGCTGCCCCCACCTTCATGCACGGAGGTGGTGCCATCCATGGAGTCGGCATCCATGGCCCATGTAGTCTAGCTTGATGCTGAATTCCTGGTCTTAGAGGTGATCTTGGGCGCTTTAAGTGTGATGGCCGGTTAGGGATAATACCGGCCGCTTGATTAGCATATTTGGAAAGCAACATATCGAAAGTCGGCTTCACTCGTTTATGTTGTACTTCAACTTCATTTGTCTTCCACTTGTCGACTTCCGGACTCTTGGGTTTGATGAACTTGGTCCGGGTACTCTCTGGCGTATGCGGTTGCCCCCCGAGTGCACTGGTATGGGTGTCCTCTTGTATTCGGGATTGCCCCCCGAGGGCATGATTTCTAATAGTGATTTTCAACGTTTCTTTGCCATCGGGTTGTTTCTCGAGTACGACTTCTCTTCCCGGGACCTTGTCGACTTCTTTCTTCCTGGGTTCACCAATGACCACATTATCTTTGTTAGCTGATTCGGCTATGTCGGGCCGAATTAACACCTTCTTCCCTTCCAAACCCATAACGTTCATTGGGAAGGGCTGCTTGTCGACTTGCATTTCGGCAAAATTCAATCGTCCATCATTAATAGCCGATTGTATCTGTCGCCGAAAAACATTACAGTCATTAATCGCATGAGAAAAAGAGTTGTGATACTTGCAATAAGCTCGCCGTTTTAGCTCTTCAAACGGCGGTAAGGGATGAGATATTCTAATGACCCTGTGTTGCAGTAAAGAATCAAATATCTTATCACACTTAGCTATATCAAAGGTAAATTTCATCTCTTCTTCACGATTCTTGCGAGTCGGCTTGAGAGCATCACAAGTATATGGTTTGGCTTTGGAGGACCAAACGAACTCGGCAGTGTAGATGTTACCCTCATCGCCCGAGCTGTCGTACTCGACCATGTGCATCCTAGGACGATCGGGTTTAGACCTATGGATTTCTTTGACTTCCATGCTTCGGCTTTCTTGAGCCAAAGCTTTTTGCAAGACTTGGTTGACACTTAAGAGCTCATAATTTTCTAACCGTTCTCTAATGTGGGTTTTCAAGCCAGCAAGCACCAAGTCGGCCAAGTCTCTTTCAGTTATTACCAAGCTATAGCATCGGTTTTTTACACCCCTAAACCTTTTGACGTAGTCGGTGACCGACTCGTCATATTTTTGCTTAACCGATGTAAGATGTGATAATTTGAGTTCATTGTCACCGCTATAAAAGTGATCATGGAACTTCTGCTTCAATTGCGACCATAAGAGTATAGTGCTAGGCGGTAAAGCAGAAAACCATGAGAATGCGGTGCCAGTCAAAGATAAAGGAAATAAATGTACCTTCAGCTCATTTATAGAACTCACTTCTCCTAACTGTGCTAGGTACTGACTGACGTGCTCCCATGTAGTCTTTGTTCCTTCTCCGCTAAACTTAGCAAAGTCGGGAACCTTATAACCCGGAGGGTACAGGATTGCATCATAGTCAGGATACGGTTTTTGGTACAGCCGACTTCTAAACTTCGGCTCAAGTCCGAAGGACTCTAAAAACATCTTCTTTACGTCCTCCTTGAGCTTAGCTAAAATTTCATCCGAGGTGGATGAAAATGGCGTGGGATTGACGTGATGGTTGGCCATGGGTGCGACTTGTGGTCTACTCGCCGAGTCATGACTCAGCATTGACTTGATCATGCTTGTGCTTATGGGTGGTGCAATTAGGCTCTGGTTCGGCTCTATCACCGAACCGGGTATGCTCATAATCGGATTAGGGCTTGTGGGTAGGGCTACGAGTTGGTTGGTTTGGCTAGGACGTAGATTCAATGGCACGGGAGGCGTCGATGAATCTACTACCGAAGTCGGATTGGGGTTTACCACACTTGCAGCCACACCAGCGATACCACTATATGATGGACACGCATTACTCTTAGCGTTTGAGTTCTCCATGACCGAGTTGTAAACAAGGATATTGCTCTCCAAAATATAACTCTGTATTTCGGCTATCTATTCTGGAGAAAACGTGCTACTTACCGGGGTCTGAGCCTTTTTGCCGTGTAGAGGAGGGAGCTTGATTTCTCCAACTGGAGTAATATTTCCTTGACGATCCTTCTTGAAGTTCGCGAGGAACGTCTGTAGATCCTCCTCCTCCCGCTTCTTCTTGTATGCTTCAAAAGCTTGGCGATGTTCCTCCGATAACTCATCGTAGCCTGGCTTGATGATGTTATCGGTGCTGATCTCGCCGAGTTGTGAAATCTGGTTGTTAGACATGATGATTTCTTACCCAGCGGAGTCGCCAAAAAGTGTGTTCGCACACGAACACGTCACCATGTACCCCCGACACCGAGCGTGATGCGCAGGACACGGAGCCGGGGGAGACTCGCCGGGAGCGCGATACGCAAGACACGCCGGCGAGTGCTTTTGGGAACCCGAAACCCCACACCCCCGGGAGGGACCCCGTCAGGGGGTGCGGTGGCTATGGGCTGCTCTGAGTCGGCCTGACCGCCCTCAAAGCTTCGAGGTTTGCTACCGTTGAACACGAAGAACAGCGAAGAACGAAAAGCATAAAACAAGGATGAGAAGAAAATAGTAGATGAAAAGATAATAGATTGATTGTTTCGATTGTGTGTTGTTTTCAATCGGCCATATACCCTTCATATTTATAGGGTACGCCCGGTCTTAGGGCTGGAATACAACTCTGTATCGTACATGATATAGCTTTCCATATAAACAAAGATTGCTTCCCTAATCTGATAATCTTGCCTGCCATAATCAAGAATCCATCTTGCACACGAGATATCTTCCCTAATCTGATCAACTTAACCACCGTGATCTGGACTTCGCCCTGTATACGAGATATCCTTCCATACGATCCGGGAGTCTTTCCAAATCTCGTACTTTCCTTTAAACATCATGATCAGCTGTTGTTCCTCGTACCCCAAGTTAAGGCTCCTGGTACCAGAAAAGAATTCACAACAAGCAACTCGGTGCCTTGACCCACCTGCGGGATAACTCGGGAATATCACAACTCGGATGAGCCGGCACCGCTGGAACTCGGACGTGTTACTTAGGCCATCTCCAACCCACTGCCCTTTTCACTCCCCATCCCTAAATTTGGGTTGTCTCCTCTAAAACGCGCCTCCAACCCACCTCCCTTCCCACTCCGCATCACTGTCGCACTGCCCTTCCGTCCCTCCCGACTCCCCATCATTGGGGACTTGCTCTCACTTGCCAAATCCCCAACCGCGGTCACCACACATCTCCCCTCACGTTCCCGCTCGCGCTCGGAGCCTCCCTCAGCGGCGGCCGCCTCCCCCCGCCACCACGCCGGTTGCTGCTGCTTGTCGTCGGCCGGAGCAGGTTCGCCTCCCCAAGCAGCGGCCCCTCCCCGAGCAGCTCCGCCCCCCCCCCTGAGCAGCGGCCCCTCCTCGAGCAACTCCGCCACCCCGAGCAGAAGCGGCGACGGCCACTGAATCCAGAGGCCAGGCCAACAACCCATGGAGATCTCCGCCGCCACGGCCACCACTGGCTCCTCCAAGCCGCTCCTCCTCCGCCCCCTCGCCCTGTCCACCCCCACCACCTTGTCCACCACCACGACCATCCACCGCCGCCCCTCCCCTTCGGCCTCCGCCACCGTCCGCCGCCGCGTGCGCACCCGCCCCCGCACCCGCCGCTCCAAGCCCACATCCGACACGGGCGACTCCTTCTCCGGCGACGATGGGGATGGCCCCAACCATGGCGGGACCGGAGGCGGCAGAGGGTGGAACCACTGGTTCGGGTCCGGATCCGGGCCCGACTGGGGCTCATCGGAGCTTGCCGTCCCCGAGCCCTGCAGATCGGCGGCCGAAGTGGCGCTGGGGGTGGTCTACGAGCTCATGTGCCTCATCGCGCTCGCCAACTGGACCCAGTTCGCCGTGCGGAGGCTCGCGGGGCTCCTCGCGGTGCGCGTCGTCACGCTGCGCTTCGCTTCGTCCCCACCATCTACTGAGATGGGGGTGGGGGGATCTAATCGAACGGTTCGGTCTCCTACTGCCCCCGTCTCATGATGTAGGATTGATTCCTCTGCCTGAATTCCGCTTCGCTGTATATATGTTTGTACCTGCGTTTTTAGGGGTTGGGGGATTGGGATCTTTTTTCATTGGTGATTGTTTCTAGCGATCTGTGGAACAACAACAAATTCGTCGAATTGAAATGGAAATAGTCTTTAGTGCTTTAAGTTTTGCACCAAGGCTTCATTTCAATTATATGAGAACTATGAGTAATGATCTAATGAACTATCATCTAGCTTGTTCGGAAGTTATTTTATGAACTCTGAAACAAGCTGGGGAATATGGTAGTTATAGGATATTGATTAAATATGGGAGAGTGGAATATAGGGAGTGAGATTAGGGAAGTGGGTTGGAGGAGAAAGAAATTTAGGGAGGGGATCTTTTGGGAGTGACTTCCCAAATGGGGATTTGGGAAGTGAAATTAGGGATGTGGGTCGGAGATGGCCTTAGAACCCGTCTTGGATCTACTTGGGACCACGAATACTCGGGGACGCGAGTACTCAGGAACATGAGTGCTCGAGAACGTAAGTACTCGAGGGCACGAGTACTCGGAAGCGCAAGTACTCGGGAGCACGAGTACTCGAAAGCGCAAGTACTCGGGAGCACGAGTACTTGGAAGTGCTGCAGAATCACTCGGGCACACTGCTCGGGATTGCGGGAACTCAGGAGTGAGTACCCGGGAATACGAGAACTCGGGACCCAGTACTCAGATACACTCGACACCCGGGGCGCTGCCAAATTACGTTATCAACATTACCCAAAATAAAAGTTCTTATTATCACATAGTACGAGTGTGTGCCCGATGGCCGAAGGGGGTGCACAACCTATCTCGGGGAAGATGATGATCGTGTTGTCGTGTCCGTGCCCCCCCTCCGTTCCTTTTCTGGCAACAACATGTGCGCCCATGTCTCCTCCACTCCCCTTCTCCTTGCTTCCTGCTTGTCTCACTTCTTCCTCACCGAAGACAAGCTCGAAGATGTGGGGGCAAAACTTTCAGCGAGGTTAGGGTTTAGGGTTCAGGTGGGGGCAAGGCAAGAGGTGGAGTCATATCCGACAATGGAGGAGAAGGGCATGGGTGGCAATAGAGGTGTAAAAGTTCATAGATAGATTGGTGAAGCACATAACGGAGGGTCACGTATGCTATATTTATAGGAGCCTCAACTAGCAAGAGTTATAGAGTTAGTTTACAACCTTGATCTCCAAGTCAAGTCTATACAATATCTAGTTTGAACATGGAGATATAACAAACATATGACAACCTGTTAACCAACATCATAACTACTTTAACAACCTCCTCGATCTCAACTTATCCAAGTTGAGATTGTGTTTAAAAGCCTCCAACTACCACACCAGTAGCACCTTCGTGAAGCCATCAGCCACATGATCACTAGAAGGAACAAAACGAATTTCCAAGAATTTTTGTGCAACCCTTTCATGGACAAAGTGATAATCAATTTCAATGTGTTTTGTCCTTGCATGATATATTGGATTGGCCGATAAATACATCACGCTCAAATTGTCACACCACAAACATGCCACCTTAGGCTGAACTAAGCCAAATTCTTGATGAACTGATTGCATCCAAATAACTTTAGCAGCTGCATTTGCTAACGCCTTATATTCTGCTTATGTGCTTGTTCTGGATATTGTCGCTTGTTTCCTTGCACTCCATGATATGAGATTCGGTCCAAGGAAAATAGCAAAGCCACCTTTGGACCTCCTTTTGTCCAGAGAACCTGCCCAGTCTGCATTAGGAAAAGCATCGACTCGTGTTGACAATGATTTTCTTATTCTAATCCACATATCCACCGTATTCTTAAGGTATCTTAGTATCCTCTTGATCGCATCCAATGTACTATGGTTGGTGCATGTAAACATTGGCAAAATTTTATTAGTAGCAAAAGATATATCTGGTCAAGTCAATGTTAGGTCCTGAAGAGCCCCAACACTACTTCTATACCTTGTGGAGTCCTCTGATCCAAGCAATACTCCTTGTTCTAAGGAAAGCTTCTCTGTTTTTGACATCGGTGTGCTCATCGGCTTGCATTGCTTCATCTCTAGATGGTTCAATAGATCAATATCCCGTAGAAGATCGTGAGGAGGCAGGTGAGCTGGGGAGCGACACGCTGGCACCTGAGCTAACGGCTCCTGCACCCGTGACAGCCCACCAACCAAGGGAGATTCGGGCTTAGGCACCTGCATCTAAGACTCCGATCCCACGGCTTATTCAGTCACAGGGTGATGCAGCTGGGTGAGAAATTAGCATTGGGTACCGCTCTAGCAACAACTACTATATGTCCCTCATCCTGCATACCAGCATCCTCAACAAAACCATTAATAGCACTAGCAGGTTGATTAGCAGTCAAGTGACCATCTAATGAATCTCCCCGAAACCCATAGAAGAGGGATTTAGTGGGGAGTTGGGAGGAGAAGTATATCCGCACGAAGGCGTGCCCCGACATTAAAGTAAAGATTGGCAAAAGGAAAACTTATTTCATCAAAGACAACATCTCGAGAGATATAAACGTGTTCAGTAGAAATATCTAAGCACTTATAGCCTTTGTGCATATTGCTATAACCAAGGAAAGCACATTGCTTGGCACGAAATTCTAATTTCCGTGACTTATATGGTAGAAGGTTCGACCAACATGCACAACCAAAAGTGCGTAGAAAAGAGTAGTCGGGTTTTTCATTGAAGAAACGCTCTAGCGGTGTGGCGAGAAGAATAACTTTGCTAGGGAGGCAATTTATGAGAAACATAGTAGAGAGAAAAGCCTCATCCCAAAACGTGAGGGGCATAGATGCATGAGGCAAGAGGGCAAGATCGATTTCTACGATGTGGCGATGTTTTCACTCAGCAGAGTCATTCTGCTCATGAGCATGAGGACAAGAAACATGATGAGTGATCCCAATGCACAAAAAAAGAGCTAAGCGTTTGATACTCACCACCCTAGTTAGTCTGCATAGTGATGATCTTTTTACCAGAGAGTCGTTGAATATGATTTTGGAAATCATGAAATTTTGGAAGACACCAGATTTTTTTAATATATATTGATATAAATTTGATATAGTCATCGATAAAACTGACATGATATTTATTTCTATGAATAGAGATAGGAGCCGGGCCTCATACATCCGAGAAGACGAGTTCCAAAGGAATAGTGACATACTAGTTGAGCGAGGGTAGAGAAGTTGATGACTCTTTGTCTTTTGACAAGCATCACAAACTGACTAGGATGGATGTCCTAAGCGATTATGCCACCTAGCGAATGAAGGCTTGATTGCACCAAAGACTTGTTTCAAAGGATCGGACTGGCTTGATGACAAGGGGGTGACAAGGGGTAGAGCCCTCCCTCACGTCTATCGTGATGAAGAACCTTCTTCCTTGCGTGATCCTTGACAACAAAGAAATGAGGGCGAAAATCTAAAAGAGCATAACTCTCGGATGCTAGGTGATGAACCGAAACAAGATTTTTTGTGGCCTTAGGAACATGAAGAATATTTTTTGAGATGTAGATTGTAATGAGGTGTATGAAAAATGGTATGACCAACATGACTAATATTCATACATGCGCCATTTGTGGTGTGCACTTGATCAAGACCATTGTAGCGATCATGCACTGTCAACTTCTCAAGTTCGCCTCTAATGTGGTCAGTTGCACTGGTACCCTGCGTACTAGTTTGTGTCAACGCCATAGGAAGTGGTCGTCGAGCCCGCCACCTTCCCTTCAGTCATGGCCAAAGCATTTCTAGCGCTTGATCACCTCATGACCAACCTTGTCGCAAAGTTGGCACTTGAGATGAATGTGGTCGCGGGAATTTTTGTTGGTGTAGTTATTCCCGCATCCGCCATTGTTGTCGTTGTAGTAATTTTTGCGGTTGCCACCGTCGCCACAACCACATTGCTTGCCGTGGCCACGATTACCATCACATTCTCTATGCGATGCCACATTTGCCGAAGATTGGTACTTGGACCCTCCATTCTGCAGCTCAGGCCTCGTCTAGAAGCTGAGCAGATGGGCTTATAGATCACCCAGTGAAACCCCCTTCGATTCTCATCGTCATCGACGTCACCAAGGGATTCCACTCTGAATCAAGGCTGGCAAGGATGTATGAGGCAAGATCGTCGTCATTGAGCTTGTGTTCGGCTGATGCCATCGCATCGTCGAGGGCCTTCATCTTGGTGAATTATTCAGCTATCGGCATCTGCTTTATCTAAGTGTGTTGCAGCTGCAAGCAGATTTACATAACCCACGTGCGGGAATGTGAGGAGTACATCCCCTCTAGAGCTTTCCATAAGTCTGCCATCATGGTCAGCGACACTACATGCGTCAACACCTCCCGTGATAAGGAAGATAGCATACTCTGGGTTTGGCACCATGTCATGCGCTTTGACTTGCGCAACTTGGGAGGCGCCACTGCCGTTCTGTCTAGGTAGCCGACGAGCTATTGGCCACGAATCGTCGGTATGACCTAAAGCCTTTCATATGAGATAGTTCTCCCTTGTGAACTTCTCAGTGACTGGATGACCGAGGGATGTCGCCATGGGTACCGAGGAGCTCGAGGTCGACATACTAGATGTGTTTGAAGAGGTAGGCTCTGATACATGTAAAAGTTTAGAAATAGATTGGTGAAATGTATAACCGTGGAACCGTATGTGCTATATTTATAAGAGCCTCAACCAGTTAGGGTTAAAGAGTTAGTTTACAATTTTGATCTCCAAGTCAAATCCATACGATATGTAGTTTGAACATAAAGATATAATAAATATATAACAACCTGTTAACCGAACGTCATAACTACTTTAACAAGAGGAACGGTGGTGGTGACAAGTGGTTCGGTGGTGGACGAATGTGGAGGCGAGCTCAGCGTGCAGGAAGAGACGGCACGGAGGCAGAGGAGGTAGAGAAGAACAGGGCATGGGGACGGTGTGCGCTTGCTCGCGCGATAAAGCGCACAAACACCCCCTGGTCCCGTCCAAAGAAAACTTGCGGTGACTATATGGCCTAACTATCAATTATAAGGGAAAAAAGAGACTTGGCGCCGTTGGTTTTTCTTTTATTTTTTCGATCTACATTTGTTATATTCACTGACACGACATCCATGTTGTTATATATGGACGCAATCCTTAGCTAGGTATCGACTAGCTGACCACGTGATCGTCTGGCTCCATATATCCGTCGGACTATAAGAAGGTCGATCTCAGCCACCCGATGATAGGACGAAGAATACTTGTGCAATACAATTTTGTGTATGTATGTATACAACAAATTCCAGACCTACACAAATCTATAATTGTACAGACTATCAATGGAATCGACCACAGAGGTTTTTATACTAGATCCGCCACTGCAACTAGCGGTGACCATACGGCCAAAATCGTATGCGAAAAGTCGAGAGGGCACGAGGACCCTTCGTTCGTACACGTACAGATCTCAGATACCGTGCACATCGTTTGGTTCAAATGAATTGAACATAAAATTCAAGAATTATATCTAGATTCTAGAAATAGAATATTTAGCTGTTATAAGAATTGAAATCATAAATTACGATGGCGGGACGAGAATATAGATAAACTGATTCTTTACTATTAGCAAAGAATCAAATGGTACTTATGGACTCCACAAACTTATAATCTACCTACATATTTAGATCCGTCGAAATGTACAAAGTTGTATCTTCAAACACTGACTCATCTCAACAAGTCTTAATTGATTTTATAAAAAATTTATAGTGTGAACAGAAATTGAAATACTAGACTTTTAGGAAGGCTATCTCCACTACTGTAGGGCCCACCTCCTTGCCTGACACCGCCAATATACATAGAGTTGCTTCTATATGCACCAACTCATCCTAAACGATTAGATGATTTCATAAAAATTGCATGTCATGAACACGAGCTTGAAATTCTGAATACTCAAACATAAAATTGGAACTGAAATCTTATAAAATCGAACAAAAATTCTACTAAAATAGAGAGAATTATATATATATGATACTAAAAATTTAGTCAGTTGCAAATATGTCACTCAAATTATCTCGGTTCCAAATATATCACTCAAATTTTAGCCTATTTCTAAATATGACACTACCGCTAGTTGACCGTGAAGTAAGTGTATTTTGGTAGCATTCAATGTTACAATAATTGTAGAATCTTGCATAATTAGAACATGTTAATTAATTAGAACACATTTCGGTAGCACGATAGCAGAAAATTTCAGCAGAATAATTCCTCATTTGTCACAAGAAAATCTCATTAAAATATCTCTTCATTTCATCATCGCATCACAATTATCACATGAAAACATACGCTTAAAATTTCATATGCACCATATCACCATAGCCGGCAACGTACTGAAACATATGCTCAAAATAACAAGCTAGGGGACCTCGTCTGTTCTCGCGTCATTGGTGCCGACGGCGGCATCTGCAAGCTAGTGGTGGAAGAAGAAACCGGAGAAACTGCACGCCATATCGTATTTTGTGGTGTCTAGCTAGCTAGGTCTAGCTAGATATGTAGCTCTCGCGCGTGTAGTTGATCCCAATCTCGGCTTCTATTCCATCGCAAGCAAACAAGAACTGTACCACGTACTCCAACCACTACTGTTTGTATATGTCGTCGTCGAAATGAGGAAATCCTACTTTGCTAGCTTCTAGAGACAGATGCTTAACTTAATTCTCTTTGCAGAAATAGATAAGAAGAGGAATATATATAATGCGAGTGTAGATGCATTGCTTGTAATAATTGCTTCACCTCGATCCCATGCATGCATGCCTTCGTGACCGATCGAGAGACGGCACTCGACTGAAATAGACACAAGAAACATTTCAAGCTTTGTCACGGGACTAATATATATGAGCGTCCAGCGAGCACACGAGTGTCTTTTGTTACACGATACTTTAGTTAAAGATAGTTAGATCTTTATCTAATAGATTATGTATTTTTAAATTTTGTAGGTATCCCGTCCTTTACATCGATCGAAATTAAAAGAAGGAAAATTTTATCAACTATCTTCGGGATGAAAAATTCCTTTACAATTTTTCCTCTTACAATTTTTCCTCTTACCTTGTGAGTGAAAATTTCAGTATTTCCAGAGTAAAAAATACTCTAGTGTTTATTAGTAACTCATATATTAATTAATTAGCTTCATGGGAGAAAAGAGCTAGTTAAAGTTAAGTAATTTAGTCGGGACCCTGAAATTACAACCGACTTATGAGAGATGTATCGTCTGAATATCTGAATAACCATTCAACATACCATACGTATAAGAACATATGCATCCATACACACCTCAGACGTATGCATCACAGTTTGTCTATATCTCATACGCATCTCAGGCATATGCATCACCGTTTGTCAAGCTGGGCAAAGATGCATATCAACATAAGAATCAGATGCATTTTTAAAATCCTGTAAAAACTTAGTGTCATTCTCAACTACATTAAGCAAGATGATCTTGGAGGAGCCCGATGATTGTACCATCACTTTAACATAACTATACAACTAGTGAATCGCTCGAGAGCCTGATACAATCACCCACACCCTACCTAGTCAGCCAATGCATCACAGCTAGCGGGTCACTCAACCTTAAACATCATACTTGACGAAGTATGAGGATAACCTAATTCTATACGGCTGCCCCCTTACACTTTAAAGACATATAAATATGGTGTATGGGGTGTCACATAAACAACAACTTGAATATCATAAGATAACTCTAAGGAAAGAGTTAGAAGGTACATATAACACATCCCATATATAAGGCAATTAAATATCTTACAACATGACTCGAAGGTTGCTCACATCCAAAATGAATCATGGAATAGCAGCGGAAACATGTACAAAACACCTGGATGGCAGCCACTTCCATCTTAAAGAGTCACATTTAACTCACAAAAGACCGAGGGACAAACGATACAACTGGACTTCAATTTTGACATTTTTTGCACCGTAGAAATCACTTACACTAAGATCACCTACAACATTTTAGGAATGGACTTCCTATGAGTATTTTCGTACTCATCAGATGATTTTTAAGCTCATCCGAATTAATTTAAGCATGACATGGAACAAGAATTAAAATACTACACAAGTATTTCATCAACAAAGTATTAAAACATGGCATGAACATGAGAGATTAACCAATATCATTATGTATTCATCATAGCCAATAATTCTCAGATTTAATATATAAATCTCATATCAGCAACACATTTGAAATCAACCAAGATTTTGATCATTTTCATCACATTAAGTCAACCAAGACTTAAATCATTCAATTCATTATATCAACCAAGACTTAATCCAATTCTTTCTCAATTAGAAAGTTTTCAAAAGTGACGTTAATTAGCTCATAGTTGGCCGACTATGATTACTCAACACTCTCACATAACATTTCAACCGTGGGTTAAGGGTAGAGCCCCACGACACCATCATCGACTAGACGATTGAGGTGCTTGTGTTCACCTTGCCCATTGATCCATCTATGGATGCAAAACCCCATCTCTTACATCTCACTTTTAGATTCATAATTCATTAGTTAATATTAATATCAAAAACCCTAACATGCTAGTCATTCCATCCATCACAAACATTAACCTTTAACAATATGCAACCAAGCATAACATCTCATGTATAACCATAGCATAAATTAAGTGAGGAATCTTATAAAGCTTGCCTTGCTGGTATTGCTCCTGTTTGTAGTGAGCCTCAACCTTGTACAATTCTTTGTTGCCAGGTTCTACCGAAAACAGTACCGAAACATCGAGAATGACCAAAAAAGCAATAAATCAATACCAGAGATTTAAAGACTATACGATGAATGAAATGCATCCTAAAATGTAGATAATAAATGTATGAAACTAATGCAATTAGTTTCATTCAATTTGGAGCTCTAGAACTAAAGTTATTAAATTTTTAAATTTTGTATGCAAATTTTCCATAATAGTAACATGAATGAAAGTGATACCATTAAATTCTACAGACTAAAGTATGATTGTACAAAAAAAATTCATCTCATTTGGAGTTTATATGAATTTGCTATGACTTATGGCATTTTAGTATTTCCTGTCTTTTTTCTCAATTAAATAAATAGGGACGTACTTTTTACACTCGGAGTCATCTAGCCACAGGGATGACAAGTGGCCTTTGAGCCCATTTGTCAGCCTCTGTTGATTTTTCTTTTTCTTTTCTTTATTTAGCAGAGTCTATGACCGTTGGGTTGCACATGTCAGAATTTTAACGTTTTCAGTATTTGAATTAAGTGAGCTTGGGCCCTATATGTTATAGATTCAGAACTTAAACCGTTATTTAACATAAAACTAACCGCGTGGGACCCGCATGTCATACACGTCACTAACTAACTTAACTACCGGTTGGGTCCCAGTTGTCAAGTAAGTTGGCGGCTCAACACCAACAATCCCGAGCAGTGGAGCATGGTAGCACAGAACCATGTGAGCTATCCAATGGATGATTTCGCTCGTGCTTTGCACCGTCCGGTTCCTAGCAACACCGTCAATTCATCTCGGTGATCGGCTAGGCCGGAGGCTCGCCGGAGATGGCACTCTAATGATCAACGACGACGGCTGGGATAGAGCAAATGCGGGATGAGTGGAGGAGGACTGACACGAAGGGGAAAAGTGGGGGATCTAGTCCAATAGCTCACTGAGAGGTGATCGACAAAGTTTACCAAGGCTGGGGAGGATCAATCGAGGTCATCGGTGTTGATGGCAGTCGGCGGAGCTACGAGATCATCGGGGAGAAAGGAGTGGAGCTACGGCCTAAATATTCATGGAAATAGTTTCAAAGCATGTCCCTAAACATGAGCTGACCACTGGTTGCTCAAGGGGAAGTTGATGGTGAGAGCTTCGACATTGCCGGCAGCGATGGAGCTTCGAGTGGTGAGGAGGTCAACTTCTAGGGCATGCAGAAGGAGCCCAAAGTCTTAGGAGGAGAAGAAGGATCCACGCAAACCTAAGGAGGCGCTCAGATGGAATTGAGGCTTACCAGAAACAGCAAAAGAGCTCACCACGGCACAATCTCGCCGGAGACGAGGATGAAGATGATGCGTTCGCGTTTCACTGATCCTCTACACAAGGTAAGGAAGAAAATGAGTTTAGGGGGGAGGGCGAGGCTAGAGGGTGAGATCTGCAAGGCTAACTGTCAGTGTTTAGATCCGGTAATATTGAATATAGGGCAGCGTATGCGTAGCAGATCTAGATGGGTGCACATGGGATATAAAGTTTAGGCAGGTTCAGGCCCTCAAGAAGAGGTAATACCCTACGTCCTGTGTTTGGTGGATGGTATTGATTGTATCCCGAGTGCTGCAAGAGCTTGAGAGCGGATCTCAGGAGCGCTTAGGTTTATGTGTCTAAGAGCACGAATGCTTCTATGCGTATCTCTATGAATCTAGCCTAGCTTAGCCTATCGATCAGGGGATCCCTACTTGGCCTTATATAGGCGACCGGGGTAGGGTTACAAGAGTCCGGATCGCTTTACAGATTGATTTCCTAATTGGTTACAACAAAATCCGGGATTGCCGGGTCGGTATTTATCCCATGTCTTGTACTCCAAGTTGATGAGGCGCCCCCGTGTAGAAGTTGAACTCTGAGTAGTCGGCCTGACCCATCCCGTGTCCGGAGGGCCGGCTTTGTCCTCCTTGACGATACCCGGGTGCCATGCCATCGTCAGTAGCCCCCAAGTCCTTCATGATCTGGTTGCAACTTGTCGTTGTACCGTCCAGGCCGAGTGCCTTTGCCTTCTTCCCGAGTGGCATCTGTCTGAGCGCGCCCTATTGTGGTCTGCAGGAAGATTGTGAGGGACTCATAGAACTCCTGTAGAGTAGAGACAATAAGCCGAGTAATATTCACCCGTAGGGCAGGAATATCATGGCGGTTGAGTTAATAACGGGTAAATTTTGGTGGTATCCAGTCATTTCCAGCGGATGGAGACCGGCTGATAGCCCAGCGGGGGACATACCATGAATTCCGACTGAATTCCCGAAAGGCATCTAGTTTCCCGAGTGATTCGGGTTCAGCTAGTGTCTCTCTAGGGGAATGCCCTCGAAAACTCGTGTCAGAACCAGAACACAAGCTATAGCGCTTCGGTCCCTGAGTAGTGGTGCCTAATACCTAGACGTTCCACTGAATCCGGAGGTTCCGGATCCCAAAGATTCCGGGGTAAAGTTCCCGGAACATCCGGGTGGAAAAACCGGTAGCTCCGAGTTGCTTGGTATCCGACTAGCGGCCTGCTGAAGGCGTGCCACAACTGCCCTTCACTTGGGTGTATTCAAGTGATTGCGTTCCCCTAGAGGCCAATCCTCGAAACCCTTCAAAACCGTAGCGTTCGATCCCGAGTTGTTCGGTAACCGACTAGTGACCCGTTAAAGGTACGTTATAGTCGCTCATTATGGGGGGTGTATTCAAACGGCCATTATCCCCCGGGGGGTTAACCGTCGAAACCCTGATCGCGCGAGATCCGGAAAACGGAAGTTTTGTGCCGTTGAAGCGGAAAAGTCACGCGGTGAGTGCGGGAAGAGGTACGTCGTGCAAACGGAAAGGCCGCCTCGTGGGGCGGAAAATTCGCCCCTTGCCAGGCTATCTCCTCTTTAAAGTCCGGTCCGTTCACACTGGGTACCTTTTCACGCTTTGTCTCTTCTGCGCACCTGAAACCTTTTGTCTTCCCGCTACTCTGTGTTGAGAGTGCCGCCGCGCAACCAGTCCAAATCGCCGCGATCCCGAATCCATCTCGCCGCCGCTTAGACTCCACTTCACCGCTTTTCCACACATTTGCCTCCCCATTCTAGCCGGCCAAACCCCGATCAGGGATCCCACAGAAACCCTAGATCGGATCTGCCACCGCTGAATGCACTCCTCCGTCTGGGAAGCAGATCCGCTTGAGGAAGAGGAAGACGCAGTGGTGTGGGCTTCTGTTAGCGAAAGCATCTCCCCCACCAGCTTGATGGCTCCTTGGACCAAATCCACCGCCACGGAGACCCGGCTGCGCACTTTGGTGGAAGCGGGAGTGCTGCCGCCGAAAGAGCTGATAGAGTGGCGTCCTGCCGCCGGAGAAGAGGTGCTGACTCCCAACACCGGCGAGCTCGTCGTCCACTCTTCGTTCTTCCACCGGGGCCTCTCTGTCCCGGTACATCCGTTCTTGCGCGGGACTTCTCTATTTCTATGGGCTGGAGCTGCACAATCTCAATCCCAATGGGATGCTCCACGTAGCTGCCTTCATCACGCTCTGCGAGTGCTTCCTCGGGATCGAGCCGCACTTTGTGCTATGGAAGCAGTTGTTCATCGTCAAGCCGCAGCTGAGCAAGAACAGCACGGCCGTCGTCAGAGGCGCTGGATTCCAGCTAAGGCCGGGAGCCGTCAAGTACTACATCGAGCTGCCATTTCAAACTTCTAACAAGGGATGGCACTCGGACTGGTTCTACTGCAGCAACCCCGAGCCCTCGCTCCCGGCGTTTGTGGGCCAGCCCCCTGAGGTCAAGGCGAGTTGACAGAGCTTCCGCTGGGATGGGAGCAGCCTGCGGTCGAAGTCCTGATGGCCCACCTCTCCCAAGTGATTCAGTCGAGGGGTCACCGGGGTCGGCGTCGTAGCGACCTTCATCAGGTGCCGAATCCAGCTCGCGAAGCTCAGAGTCCGGCCGATGTATCAGTACAGCGGCCCTCAAGATGTAACCCGGGAGTCGACCGTCGAGCTCCCGGAGGAGGAGGTCAAACGCCGGGTCGAGAAGCTGATGGCCCAAGGCACAGACCTGGACACATCCAGGCACCCGGCGCCTTACAGTCTCGCCAACTCTCCAAATCAGGTGACCAGTCAGTCCTCCGACTTCGTCATTTGCAGTCTGTGCTTCAAACGAGTCATACTCGATATTCATCTGTGCACCCCAACCTCGCAGGATCTGTTCAGGGTTCAGTTCCTCGGCCCCCCTTCCGAGAAGGAGGTATGGAACCAGCCCCAGTATGCCGACATCCCCAGCGGTGGGCAGCCGTCGCAGGGAAGCGCCCGACCGCCGTCTGTTGGTGCCGGGTCGTAAGGGGGAGGGGCACCCGCGACGGAAGAGCCCAGCGCTCCCCCACCGGTGGTAACAGCGGCTCTAGAGGAGGAGGCCCAGGAGGAGGATGATGAGGTTCCTCTCATCCGGAGGAGGAAACGTTCGGCGGATGCCGCGTTTGGTGGGCAGAGTGACTCTGTGCGCCGCCGGCCTCGGCAACCGCCGCCTCCGGGCGGCAAGTCCCAAGGCCTAGAAAGCGCACGACCTATCCTCGATCTTCCAAGTATGTAATGGAGTGAATCTTCTTCCTTTTGTATTGCGGAGAATAGGAATAACTTAGATGTTTGTTGTAGGCCGATGAAGCCGGTCGTCCCGCTGGATACGCCAGGGTGCTTCAGATCCTACCCGGGATGGGGACGGCTCGGGGCCGGACGCCCGATCCCCATCTCCCCTGAGGGCCGCAGGTGCTTCCCCAGAGCGGTCTTCCCCCGCCAAGGTGGCGCGCCTCCGACTCTGCCGTCCGTCACTCGGTCAGAGGAGCCCAACGCCGAAACGCAGAGCTCCGTCACGACCGAGCAAGCGAGCCCGGAGCGGGCGCACGTCGTTCCAGCGGATCACCGGGGGACCCTGGTGCTGCCGGTGGAGGAGCTGGAGATTGACCGCGTGCTGCCGCCGCCGTTGAGCGTCCAGATGGCCATTCAGCCTCTTCGAGTCCGCCAGGCGGGTCCCTCGTGCAAGGTTGCATGGGAAATCGACGACATCCGTGAATCTAAAGAGTGGGATGAGGCGATGGCCGCCGCCGCCCAACTCGGAGAGACGCTCCCGATGCTGTTGAAGACAGTGAAGGAGAGCGCCAACCTGGTTGGACGCACCCAAGGTGGTGTAGCTCCCGAGTGTCCATTATGCGTGGCCGTTGGTGCGCATAGCGGGCTAGTCGGGAACTCTGTGGATTATGTCAACTGGAGCAAAAAATATTTATTCATTCGTCCATAAGATTGAAGTACAGAGTTTAACTATAAAAACGACGTAGCTGTTCAATGTTCCATGAGTTGGTGATGATGTTGCCGTCTTGATCCTTCAGTCGGTAAGCCCCCGGGCGTAGTACCTCGGCGACCACGTACGGACCCTCCCATGGGGGGAGAGCTTGTGCTTTTCCGTGTTGGATTGGATTCGGCGTAGGACCAAGTCGCCAATGTTGAAGGAACGTCCACGTACGTGTCGGCTCTGATAGCGGCGTAGGCCCTGTTGGTACTTTACCGACAGAAGTAAGGCAACTTCGCGTGCTTCTTCAAGCTGGTCGATAGCGTCTTGTCTCGCTTCCTCTGACTCAGCCTCAGTGTAAGCGCGGACGCGTGGGGATCCATGATCCAGGTCAGTCGGCAGGACGGTCTCAGCTCCATATACCATGAAAAAAGATGTGTATCCGGATGACCAGTTGGGTGTAGTCCGTAGGCTCCAGAGTACCGACGGTAGCTCGGCTGCCCATTTACCCACAAACTTCTTCAGGCGCTAGAAAATCCGAGACTTGATGCCTTGCATAATTAGACCATTGGCTCGCTCAACCTGCCCGTTAGTGCGTGGGTGTGCCACAGCAGCAAAGTTGAGGCAAATGTTATAGTCATCGCAGAATTGGAGGAAGCTGCGCCGGTGAATTGCGTGCCATTGTCGGTGATGATACTATTGGGGACACCAAACTGGTAAATGATATCCCGGAAGAACTCGGCGGGGCGTTCGGCCGTGATCGTGGCAACTGCCTTGGCTTCAATCCACTTGGTGAACTTGTCCATGGCGACGAAGAGATGGGTGTAGCCCCCGGGAGCCCTCTTGAAGGGACCAACCATGTCCAGACCCCAGACGGTGAAAGGCTAGGTGATCAGGATAGGCTGGAGTGCCTGAGCCGGCAAGTGTGTCTGTCTCGTGAAGTATTGGCAGCCCTCGCAAGTGCGCACGATGTACTCGGCATCCAAAACGGCAGTCGACCAGTAGAAACCCTGTCGGAAAGCTTTCCCGACTAGTGACTTTGGTGCCGCGTGGTGCCCGCAAACTCCCGAGTGAATGTCACATAGTAGCTGTTTCCCTTGATCTTGAGATATGCACCGCTGGAGGATTCCGGAGGTGCTTTTCTTGTAGAGTTCACCTTCGACGACGACGTAGGCCTTGGGACGCCTCGATCTGCTCCGACGGGAGAGTGTCTCGTAGGAGGTAGTCAAGAAAGGGCATTGTCCAGTCAGGATCGATGACCAGAACATCGTGGGGCGGCTACTGAGTGTTATCAAGTTCTTGGGATAGGGTTCGGTGGTCTCGGGTGCCGTCTCTACTTTGATAGAGGGGACGTGCAACTCCTGGAGGAAAACTCCAGTCGGGACGACATCCCGACTGGACCCCAGCTTGGCGAGTACGTCTGCAGCTTCGTTGTCTCGGCGGAGGACATGCGTGATTTCGAGGCCATCGAACTTGGCTTCAAGCTTGCGCACCTCTTGGGCGTAGGCTTTCATGGCTGGGTCTCGGCATGACCAGTCCTTCATCACCTGCTGGACTACTAGTTCGGAGTCTCCGCGAGCGAGGATCCGGTGGATCCCGAGTGAGGTGGCAATGCAAAGGCCGTGTAGTAAGGCTTCATATTCGGCGACATTGTTGGACGCCGGGAAGTGGATTTGTAGCACGTACTTGAAGCGTTCTCCTTTCGGAGAAATGAGCACGACGCCAGCCCCCGCACCCTGAAGCATCAGTGAGCCGTCGAAGTATTGTGTCCAATGTTCGAGGTCGATGACAAAGGGCGGGGACTGGACTTCTGTCCACTCGGCCATAAAGTCGGCAAGAGCTTGAGACTTGATAGCCGTGCGGGGGCGTAAACTATACTGAATGCCATTAGTTCCATTGCCCATTTAACAATCCTCCCTGTTGCGTCGTGGTTGTTGATGACGTCTACGATCGGGAAGGAGCTAACCACCATAATCGGATGTCCTTGGTAGTGGACTAGCTTCCGGGATGTGATGAACACCGCATAAATGATCTTCTGTATTTGTGTGTATCACGCCTTGGACTCAGAAAGTACTTTACTAATAAAGTAGACCGAGCGCTGAATCTTCTGGATGTGACCTGGCTCAGAGCGTTCGACGAACAAGACGGTGCTGGCCACCTGGGTAGTCGCTACAACATAAAGGAGCAGCGGTTCATTGGGCATTGGGGAAACCAATACCGGGGGCGTAGTCAGGAGCTTTTTTAGTCCATCGAGGGCATCTTGAGCCTCAGGTGTCCATGTGAAGTTATCCGACTTCTTCAGGAGCTTATAGAGAGGCAGGACCTTTTCACCGAGTCGGGAGATGAATCGACCAAGGGCCGCCATGCACCCGGTGAGCCGTTGGACATCCTTGAGGCTTTTTGGTGGCCCCATTTTGATGATGGCGTCGATCTTCTCTGGGTTAACCTCGATTCCTCATTCGGAAACGATGAAACCGAGTAGCTTTCCCGAAGGCACTCCGAACACGCACTTTTCTGGGTTGAGCTTCATGCTGAATCGCCTAAGGTTGGAGAATATTTCCCCCAAGTCGGTTAGGAGATCTTCTTTCTTCTCGGACTTGACCACCACATCATCAACGTAGGCTTGTACGTTCCTGCCGATCTGTTCCTGGAGGCAGCGCTGCATGCACCATTGGTACGTGGTGCCGGTGTTTTTGAAACCAAAAGGCATGGAGATGTAGCAGAAAGCTCCGAATGGAGTGATGAACGATGTTTTGATCTTGTCCTCCTCCTTCATCTTGATCTGGTGATAACCCGAGTAGACATCAAGAAAACATAGAATTTCACAACCGGCCGTGGAGTCGATCACCTGGTCGATGTGAGGTAGAGTAAAAGGATCTTTAGAACATGCTTTGTTGAGATTCGTGTAATCAACACACATCCTCTATTTTCCATTCTTTTTACGAACGAGAACTAGGTTCGCTAACCAGTCGGGATAATACACTTTTTTGATAAAACCAGCTGACATAAGCTTGGCTATCTCTTCTCCTATTGCTCTACGCCTATCCTCAGCAAAGCGGTGCAGGCGCTACTTGACCGGCTTAGCGTCCGGCCGAACGTTCAAAGAGTGCTCGGCAGCCTCCCTCGGGACTCCCGGCATGTCAGAAGATGTCCATGCAAAGATGTCCCGGTTGTCGCGAAGGAAGCTGACGAGCGCATCTTCCTATTTGTCGCTGAGCGCAGTCCCGATCTGTGTCATCTTGGAGGGGTCTTCCGGATCGAGCTAGATTGCCTTGGTATCCTTCACCGACTGGAACGATGTCGCTACTGAAGCTTTTTTAGTCGGGGGTGCTTCCTCAACCACGGCCGACTTGAGGTTGTCAAGCTCGGCTACAGCGATTTGGGCTGCGGCAAGGTTACAGTTTTTCAAGTCACACGCGTAAGCGTGCTGGAAGCTACTTTGCACCGTTATTATCCTGTGGGGACCCGGTATTTTTAGCTTCAAGTAGACATAGCTGGGAACAGGCATGAATTTGGCGTAGCAGGGACGTCCCAGGATGGCGTGATACGAGCCTGAGAAGTCTATGACCTCGAAGGTGAGGGTCTTGGTCCGGAAGTTGCCAGGAGTACCGAAAGTGACGGGCAAGCTAATTTGCCCGAGTAGACTTGCCATCTTGCCGAGGACGACCCCGTGGAATGGTGCACTGGTAGGCTTGATTTCCGATCGGGGAATCTTCATGTCGTCCAAGGTCTTGACATAGAGGATGTTCAGATTCCTCCATCCAAGAGGACCTTGGTGAGACGAACGCCACAGACGATTGGGTCTACCATCAAAGGAAACCTGCCAGGATGAGGTATGTAGTTGGGGTGGTCCGAGCAGCCAAAAGAAATTATGGACTCGGACCACCGGAGGTACTGAGGTACAGCTGGCTCAGCTGCGTTGACTTCGCGGTCCGTGATCTTCTGGCGTCGTTTGGACTCGTAGCCGTTGGGATCACTGAAAATCATGAGACACGCGGTCTCCTTGGGGAACTCATCGCCCCCCTCCGGAGGAGGATCTTTTTGTTCCGGTTGGGGATAAAAGGTTTGTTCAGGTTTTTCAAGAGATTGTAGTCGCGTGTGATGTGATTGGACTTCGGCCCATGAAAGTGACACGGCTGACTCATCATTTCCTCGAAAGTGACATTGCCACGCTGAGGTTGACGCTGTGGAACGCGCTCGGCAGCAGCAACAAGGTCTCCATCCTTGTGCTTCCGGTGTTTTTTCCTGGGTGACCTGTGACGATCCCTTGCTTCGGGGGACTCGGGTGCCTTGCCCTTGCCCTTGTCATCTTTGGTCGCGCTACGAACAGCTTCTTCGCCAGCCGCGAAGTTATTGGCCATATCGAAGAGTTCGCGCGTAGTTTGAGTGTTCTTGCGCACGATCTTGTGGATGAGGTCGGTGCTTCGAACACCCTTGGAGAAGGCGGTAATGACATCACCTTCTCGGACTTCCGGCAGAGAGTTTTTCTTTTTGGAGAAGCGTTGGATATATTCTCTGAGAGTCTCGCCCGCCTCTTGGGTGCAACTGTGGAGATCCCACGCATTCCCAGGCCTGTTGTAGGTGTCCTGGAAGTTGTTCACGAAGAGGGTCTCAAGGTTGGTCCATGTCTGGATATAACCCTGAGGCAGGCTGGTAAGCCAGGCTCGAACCGAGTCGGCTAGAAACAGGGGTAGGTAATGGATTGCCACATAATCGTTGCCTTCATTGGTCCTGCACATTGTGTGGTAGTCGGCCAGCCAGATGTCTGGCCTAGTCTCGCCCGTGTACTTGTCGATACCGGTGACCCGTAATCGAGGAGGGAAAACGACGTTGCAGATGCGAGAACCGAACGTCTTCAGGCCTACGAAGGCCGTGCCAGTGGGACTTGGAGAGCGGCCATGGCTAGTAGCGCTGTGATTGCTACTGTCACCGTGATGGCCATTGTGGTTGTTCCTCCCCGCATCCCGACGAGCATTGTATCTGGCATCGAGGGTGTCCCGTGCATCGCGGTCTAGTCCGAGTCGGTTACGTGCCGACCCAGCCGGGTGAGCATTTTTGTCCGCGCCTTGACGGGCGCGGTTTCTTGCAACAATGGTTCCCCGTGCATCACGATCTGGTCCGAGTCGGCTGCAAACCGATCCGGCGGGCTGATGACGTTCGGGGTTGGCACGACGACCTTCTGCGGCCTGATGGTTCCATGGAGGAGGAGAACGCCGACTCCTGGCACTCGTAGAGGAACCTGTGCGGTCCCCGGAGATCTCGGCCTGTTGGAGGGCTGCTTCCTCCATTAGGATCTGGAGCCGTCGGAGTTCGTCATGACCTGGGGTACCTTCAGAGATATTGATGACACATGCCGCTACCGTGGCGGCGACGATGTTATGACTGAGGAGTGGAAAGATCGGGATGCCGTCCCTCTCACGCATGCGGAGCGCGTTGTGAACCTGGTGCCCACGATCCCGCATGTTGTCGTTGCGTTCTCTTTCTTCACACTGGCGAGCCAGCGCGGTTTGTTGCTCAACCAGTACCTCCTCCTTGGCAAGGAGGCGAAGCCGAGTGGCAGTTAGTTGCTCGGGAGTTTGTTCTTCGATAGGAACGGGCTGGTCGTTGTTGTTGACCGGCGTATCCGGGTTAGCCATGAAGACCTCCCGAAAAGGATGGTGGCTTCCCGAGCTCTCGAAGTCGTCCGAGTCATACTCAAGGACAGGTATGAGGGACTCAATTACGCCTACCAGTCGGGATCCTTGCTCGACGGGTGGGAACCCGTGTTCGAACAACAGATCCGACTTCGGCTCAAACTCGACCTTAGGGAGAGGAGCCGAAGGTGCGGACTCAGGGGTGAGTCCGAGTGACGATGGTGAAGCTTCCACTAATCGGCGGGAAGCCGAGTCTCAGAGGTGAAGCTTGCCGAGCTTGTCGGCGATGAAGTCCAGCTTTCCGAATCGAAAAATCTGACCTGGATCAGGGACAACATCCAGGGAAGCAAATCTCATGATACTGCCCGGAACGAAGTCGCCGTTGTTGTTGAAGAAACCCATCTGGATCTGGTCAGATGGATCTACGCACATAGCCCCTACCTAGCGCGCTAACTGTCGGTGTTTAGATCCGGCAATATTGAATATAGGGCAGCGTATGCGTAGCAGATCTAGATGGGTGCACACGGGAGACAAAGTTTAGGCAGGTTCAGGCCCTCAAGAAGAGGTAATACCCTACGTCATGTGTTTGGTGGATGGTATTGATTGTATCCCGAGTGCTGCAAGAGCTTGAGAGCGGATCTCAGGAGCACTTGGGTTTATGTGTCTAAGAGCACGAATGCTTCTATGCGTGTCTCTATGAATCTAGCCTAGCTTAGCCTACTGATCAGGAAATCCCTACCTGGCCTTATATAGGCGACTGGGTAGGGTTACAAAAGTCCGGATCGGTTTACAGATTGATTTCCTAATTGGTTACAATAGAATCCGGGATTGCCGGGTCGGTATTTATCCCTGTCTTGTACTCCAAGTCGATGAGGCACCCCCATGTAGAAGTCGGACTCTAAGTAGTCGGCCTGACCCATCCTGTGTTCGGAGGGCCGGCTTTGTTCTCCTTGACGATACCCGGGTGCCATGCCATCGTCACTAACTCACCGTCGAGCGCGGCGGAGCACAAGGATGTCAACGATGGGGAGAGAGTGATGACGGGCGGCAACCGGTGATTTTAGCGGCATCGAGTGCAACAGCTTAGACAAGCTTCGCAGGACGAGTCGTTGCGCAAGAGAGTGACGGGGAACTTGTGTGCAAACACTAGCACAACGGCAAGGTTGACGGTGCACTCAAAGCGGCATTGAACTCTCTGGCGGGATCGACCGTGTGCACGAGACGATGCAGGAGGAGGAGAGGAGCTTAATGGGCTAGATCATGTGCGAAGAGGAGGTGAGATGGGGAGGTAACCGAGGGAGAGAGCGGTGACGGCCGGCAACTGGTGATTTTAGTGGCATCGAGCGCAACGGCATAGACAAGCTTCGCAGGACAAGTCGTTGCGCAAGAGAGTGACGGGGAACTTGTGTGCAAACACTAGCACAACGGCAAGGTTGACGGCGCACTCAAAGCGGCACGTAGCCGTCCGTGCCGCTGTCTCGCGCGATCAGGAGCGTCACAACGTATGTCTGGATGTGTGGGGATGAAGACCCAATAGGCAGGTCATGCCTATCGGTCGTAGAGAGAGCAGGTAATCCAGTGTGGTGCTGATGTTGGGCCTAGCCCGTGGCGCGCAAGGAGATGCCGATCACTCGGCCCATAAGGTAAAAGTTTCTTCTTTTCTTTTATTTTTATTTTTTCCTGTTTTAGGTTTTGAACTAAAATAGGATACAAGCTTAAGTTTTAAATTTTGAAAAACTTCATAAGGATTTTTATGGTATTTATAACCTCCATGAATTTTCTCAGATTAAAATAATTTACTTTTTGCTTCACTTAAATATAAATACAATAATTTCAAAATACTCCTCACATTTTTTAAAATAATTTATATTTGAGTTCAGTGAGATAAATAAGCCACAGATACAAAATTTAATAAATTTTGATAAGGATAAATTCACTTAATTAAGTTATTACAGTTCTGATCATTTGAAAATAATTTGAAAAATAGTTTATTTAAGCATTCCAAACAAACTTCAAATGACCTGAAAAAATTTAGAAAGCTTTTCTCTGAGATGTTTGGAACTTAAAAAAAATTATCGAAATGAAATTTTGATGAATTTGTATTTACAAATTTTATTTAAGTTTATTTTAGGTCCAATCTGCCTCTTTTTATTTGAACCATTTTAATTGCCCAATATGCTGAAATAAGATAAGAAAAATACCACTTCATTTGCATGGTATTATAAAAAGGGTCATTACAAATTCCTTATATGCAGCACTTGGAGAGTTCTCCACGTGTGTGATCAATGCCCACTAACTATGTTTGGAGAATATAACCGCCGAAAAAATCACCTTTGATTTTACATGCAGAAAGCATGCGGGCGCTTTTTTGGGGGGCAATTGGTGGATAAAGAAAAACACACTTTTTTAAAAAAACATTATTACGAAGTGATATTTAACAAACTATATTGGAGTCCATAATTGCATATATGCTTTTGTCCCGTTAGATCAAAGCAACTATAAAAGCGTGTTCCGTTTCATGGCACACGTGCTAGACAAAATTAAGATGCACGCAGGGCTTGGGCATGTTTTTTCAATCGTAAGTATGTAGTTATTCTCTTTATTTTTATCGTGCTACAGTGCACCATGGAATCTCAGATCTTTGGATAATTGTGTTGAAAGAAGGAAAAGGCCTTTTATTTAAGCTTAACTATTGGCTGACTCTAAAATCAGTCTATAAATTTTAAAATTAGACAAGTTTGACACTTCACTTTCCACACTAGACATATTTGGTTCCTAACCCAGAGATTTCGCACAAGTGGCAACTTATTCCGCACAAAAATTGAAAAGTCAGAAAATTCACAAAAATCTAAAAACTAGAAATAGCCAGCAAAAATTGGAGAACCTGAGAAAAAATAGAAATTTTTGAAAAATGAATAGGAAAAAGTCAGAAAACCCATCAATTTTGAGGAAAAAATCAGTAAAAACCAAAAATAGAAAAAAAAAGGAAAAATGAGAAGTATACCCAAAAATGTTCATAAATGTTTTATGAGTTTTCTCGAATTCCCTGATTTTTCCATGATACTTTGATTTTCCCTTTTGTTAATTTGTTGATATTGTTCCAAGTTTAAGAAAATCTAGATTTATCAATACTTTTTCTAGAATACTTTTTTTTCTAATAGGTTCCCTTTTAAGATGAATTTTTAGGTTTATTTTCTTTAAAAAAATATGATTTTCCTCCCTATTTATCCATTTCTGAATTTATGGGATAAACTTGTCTAGTTTTAGGTAGGGACCAAAACTAAACTCAACAAATAATTGGAGAATCAGAAATAGATTTTATTGTAACCTTAAATTTTAGAATGGCTCGATTTATAACCCCAACTGTTAAAACCGTGCAATTTTCACCCCTAAGTGATGTTATACTAATAGTTCGATTTAGGAAAAAGTGTATTTTTCACCCCTCAACTATTGCCTGTGGGCACATTTCAACCCTGAACTTCAAAACCGGGCAAATTTCACCCATAACTGTCAAAACCGGGTAGATTACCCCCCTACAGCAGTTTTGCGCTGACGTGGAGTGGTTTTGTGACAAGTCAGCAGTCCACGTGGATCCCAGTCAGCTTAGAAAAATTCAGAAAAATCAGAAAAATTCAAAAAAATTTAGAAAATTCAAAAAAAAAGGAAAATTCAAAAAAATTCTAAAAAAAATAGGAAAATTCAAAAAAATTCAAAAAAATTCAGAAAAATTCCAAAAAAATAGGGAAATTCAAAAAAAAATTCAAAAAATTCCAAAAAATAGGAAAAATCAAAAAATCAGAAAAATTCAAAAAAAGAAAATCAGGGAAAATTTAAAATTGAGAAAATAGGAAAAATTCAAATATATATATGAGAAAATCAGGAAAAAAGAATTTAAAAATCAAAAAAATAAAAATAAGGAAATAAAAAGAAAAAAGAAAAAATATATGAGATTGGTATATCTGGTGCTATATTGACTAAATTAGATAGTGATTCCAGGGGTGGAGTCTAGCTTGATTGAAGTTGAGCTCGGAGGACAACTCAAAAAAATCAAAAAATTAGAAAAATTCTAAAAAATTGAGAAAATCAGGAAAAATTGAGCCACATGAATTTTTCTGTTTTTTGTTCAATTTCCTGATTTTTTTTGAATTTTTCTGAATTTTTTGAATTTTCTGAATTATTTGGGATTTTTCTAAATTTCCTAATTTTTTTTGAATTTTTCTGAATTTTTTTGAATTTTCTGAATTTTTTTGAATTTTCCTGGTTTTTTTTGGAATTTTTCTGAATTTTTTGAATTTTCTGATTTTTTTTTGAATTTTTCTGCTTTTTCTGAAATTTTCCAAGCTGACTGGGATCCACGTGGACTGCTGACTTGTCACAAAACCGCTCCACGTCAGCGCAAAACTGCTATAGGGGGGTAATCTATCCGGTTTTGACAGTTATGGGTGAAATTTGCCCGGTTTTGAAGTTCAGGGTTGAAATGTGCCCACAGGCAATAGTTGAGGGGTGAAAAATACACTTTTTCCTTCGATTTATAACCTCCAACTGTTAAAACCGTCCAATTTTCTCTCTTGCGGTGATAGTTTTCGTTGACGCGGTTTTCGTTGAAGATTGTTATGGACTTATCAAAAGAGTATACGTTAAAAGCCAATGCAAAGCCAAACACCCCCTACCTTCTACTTTTTGCAAACATGTGCATTGGTCGATCGACTGCTGGTGGAGTAGAACTACAGCCTTTAGCTAACAAACTTTGTGGCTTGCCAATTAGACTATCCATCGGTATTGACTAATCGTCATTTCGCTGTCAAGACGCGGTTAAAATGTACACCAGGTGGTCAAAAAAAGCCAGACGCGTACAGTCGACGACCCGTGTCTGCTGGATGCACATCATCTCGATTTCCTAGGCTTTAAAAAATCCCTTAAAACAAATTAACTCCCGGATTTCAAGTGAAGTAGTCCATTAAGTGACCGAATCATTGACCATACAAAAGGTCACAAATAATTGACGACCAAGGATTTAGACTGTAGTGCCTGTTCCAATTACTACAAACAATTAAGGCCATACACATCGCTGTCCATCCTAAGTGCTTTACGAAATGGTGAAGTAGCCGCATATAATTGCTTGATGAGCTGATCGAAAGCGCCATGCATCCTTGACTTGTATGCAAGGAGAAAAATAGTAGAGCACAAGTGAATATAAATTACTAAGTAGTCGGCATCATACGTGTTCTTGACAAGTTCCCATCAGTAGTCTTTTAATCCCTTACAATAATAATACCTCGTTACCTACTAATTAAAGTCCCGTGACATGCTTGGTAACCATAATTTCAAAGTTGGGCACCGTGCGTGCATGCATGAATATCTGCATGCATGGCCGCAGTATCTTCAGGTGAACGTGTTCGTGACAGCTTCCCCATGCATGAATATGTATAGTATAACATCCACTATTCTCAGCTTTCTTTCTGTTCATATATATCCACATCAATAAAGTTAACTTATACAAACATACATCACAAGTTCATAACTTCTACAAGCTACTAACAGCATATATTTCCTGGAGTAGATGGTTCAAGGTCCAAAAAGACTGCATGCCAGGAATTTATACCGTCGATTAGGTGATGCAGACACGGGTTCATGGAAAGAAATGGTTTAGAACTTTGCCGTTGAGAGAGCATCTATATCTTTGTAGCGTATGCCCTTGTAGTCGCTTGTCATGGAGAAAGATCTATCGGTTGAAGAGATAAATTAATCATTCGATAAAGCGAAGAACAGATTCATCAGCACCTTAGTCAATGTTATGGAAGACAAGGCCAATAAACATAGCATATGGGAATATGGTATTTAACTTGCCATGCTACATCATTGCAATGGTGGTGCGTGTTCATCCCTGCGCTCAAATTTTCTCAAATCTGACTATCAGGGTTGAATATGAGAACTATATCACTAGAAGCTCAACTTACTTTCAAAATTTTAATTTATTAGTTAAAGCTAAAAGTAAAGTACGAAGAAATTAATATCTTAGAAACTGAAACCGTGAAATGTCAACTCCTATTTTCAAGAATTTCATATGATCGACCACTTAACATAAGGTATTTCAAAAGAAAAACTTTGCTAAATCCGTAATTGCTAGCTCATGGCAATGACTTTTCCCTTCCCTTATCTTCTTAATTTTCTCTCATCTACCATTATTCTCGTGACCGACGACAATTCAACTCTTCACTTCCTTAAACTTTTCAGGCTCCTTGCTCGCTTCACACCAAAATTGTCCGTTACCTTCTTTATTTTCGCTCAGGTTGCAAGCTAATTAAAATTATTTTTGCAGCTCCAGTAGTTTATATATTGTTGTTTAAACTACCAAGCAAAAGCTCATATCTATACTCAATGTTTTCCATCTTTCGTCTAATTATATTCAAAACAAATTTGTTGATAGAAATTCCCGCAGCAATGGGCGGAATTTCAAGTAGTTAACCATATGAGAGAGAACTCTAGTTGGGCCAACTGGTAGTCCCTCAATGATCCTTCCCCATAATTTTGAAGTTTTGGAGTAATCAAATGAAAAATTGAAAATTCAGAACATTGAATCAAATTTGAAACTAAAAAATTTCAAAAAAATTTAATTATGTCATATATACTTTGTATTCTCAAGAATAGACCTAAAAAAGAACAATTTATGATTCAAGAAAATGTAATAATGAAATTTCAATCGGAAAACTTTCAACTTGCAGAGTCTCAACTCTCAGAAAATTCATAAAACTGTTTTTGCAGGAAAAAGTTATTAAAACTTGCAATACTGAAATCAAATTTATTAATTGGGAAAAACTTACAAAAAATCAAAAGAAACAAGTCAAAAGGGTTTGGGGCATCTGCGTTGCCACTGGCAACATTGGCATGACGCACCGTGGCTGCTCTAGTTCCTGTCCCTAGGGATCGATATGACACAACGCGTCGCTTGTTCTAGTGTTTCACATATAAGTTCGTATATAGGTGTTCATAAAACAATGAAACCCTATGGGACAATTACGGTGAGGGTGCTCTCTCCTAACCTTATAAAAGAGCACTATAGGATGTGCAAAATGCTAGCACCTTAGTGCCCATCTTCCCCATTCTTCTTCCCCACCTTATTTTCTAGAATTTCAAAATGTTGGATTGTGCAGAGCCGATTTTGTAAAATCAATACATTAAAAATTATAAAACTGAACCAAAAGAATTTTCAAATTGTTCCACTCAAACTTTTTATTCGTGAAAATTTACATTGAAAATCAAACAAAATTACAATTCAAAAAAATGTAATGAGGAAATTTCAATCCGGAAACCCAAAAACTCTCAATTGGTAG
This sequence comes from Stipa capillata, assembly GCA_019208055.1. Lineage (NCBI taxonomy): Eukaryota > Viridiplantae > Streptophyta > Magnoliopsida > Poales > Poaceae > Stipa > Stipa capillata. The sequence continues at coordinate 464,166 of JAGXJF010004548.1, read as the reverse complement.
AGTTTGAACTCTAGAAAAGAAACATTCAATTATGGCAACCAAACTTCGAATTTGCAAAAAAATTGAAAATCAGAAAATTAGCGGGATGTGCCTCAAGGACTTTTTTTTAATTGGGCTGATGCCCAGTCAGCCAAAAGAAATAACCGAGTAAAAAACTGACCTGGTTGGGCCGTTCATGGTAAGATTGGGCCCAATGAAATCCAATGCTTCAAGATTTACTAACAGAAGGATGAACAAAAAATTGGTGAAAAATATATCTCTTTTGTCAAGTGATCCTCCTGGCTACACATTACATGATTAGACAAAATGGTGCATTAACACCTAGACTGAAAATGACATAAAGGTTATTGAAGAACCAACCATCAAATTAAGGACCAAATGCATCATCGAGCAGAGCATGTTAGCACTAGACAGATACTTAAGAACTCAATCTGTTGATCAATTCTCTGATGAACACAGAATCAATACTAATTCAAAGATGCCGAGTTGCACCACACCAGGCTGCCATGAATGGCCATTCTCCTTCTGTTTGCTCTTCTAGATCGATCACATAATTTTCCTCCTCGCCTCACTTGTAGTATCTACCATCGTTCTAACACTGTCAAAACCACACTTAGTATAAAAGATTAAATGCTTTTGATAGCATGCATCATCATGCATTAGATCAGCCAAAGAACCCATGATCATGATAGACATTTGTATATCCTTTGAAAGAAATGCACATGAATGTAGTTGGCCAATATTTGATTCGTATTCGGTCCGTTTTCGCCCATAGCTATGAGTTTACGACCAAGCGACATCATAATCTAAGAATATAATTTCTAACAAGATTATATCTTTATACAGTTAAATTAATGGAATGAAAATTCAGTTAAATTAATCTCTAGTTTCCGGATTACACTGAAGAGGTAATACATTCTGGCCAAAATTTCGTTCTGGCCAAAATTTCGGAACCCACCGAAATTACCGAAATTTCGGAAGTTTTAGAAATTTCGAAAATCATTTCGGAAAGCACTACCGAAAATCAGTTTAAATTTTAATCAAAATTTGGCCAAATTTGACCAAATTTGATCAAATTTGAATTTTTGACTAAAATTTGACCCAAATTTGGTCAAATTTTAGTCAAACCAAAATTTTTGACCGAATTGGGCAAATTTCGGGACCCACCGAAATTTGTGAAATTTCGGAAATTTCGTTGAAATTTTGTCGAAATTTTTTTCCATATTCAATCAACAGACCATGATGAACACTGCACTCCCAAGATCAAACGATTTTCACAATGGCATTGATTGTTGGTTTTGCAAACCGGCAAAAAGTTTTGATCTTTGTTGGTGTTCATGCTTTTGTGGCGTGTGTTGGAAAGGAGGTTGAAAATGCTCAGCCGAGGGTAACTGAAAATTAGGGGAGGCAGTTGATGAGGACGCCCTATAATAGCATTGTGCATTGCATGCAATATATATGAGACCAACTAAAATAAAAAGTGCAACTAACCGGTTGCACATTTGTAAGTTTAAAATTACACACTATTTTTCTTTGTTCAACTTTACGCTTGAAGTTGTGTAACTCGGTGAATTAGCATTAGCAAATCCGTGAATTAAACTCCCTTGTATTAGAATGTACAGCATGCTAGCGCTATGTACATTAATGTTCCATTCTTCGTCACGAGCAACGTACATAAGCTAGCATAATTTACAGACTGCATGCAACATAACCCTCTTCCATAATGCACTCACACAATGTAATTAAACATAGAAATAATTAGATATGTCCAGGTCAATCATGCACAAGTAGCCACAGCCCATAGATTTTGTCAGCCTGTTAATCACTTATCAAGTCAGCCTTAGCAAGCTGTAGAGCTCCTTCATGTACAAGCTCTCCTTGTCTTTCATCCTCTTCTTGGAGAAGAGCATGCCATTGATAAGGGGAACAACAAGGGGCACAATTGGCTTCTCCTTCTGCACCTTCCTCTTCCTCGTCGTCTCCCTTCTCTGGCCATGGATCACCTCCTCGCCGTCAGCCTCGCCGAGGCTCAGCAGGTGCCCCAATCGATGCCTCGGGTCGTGCTGCTCGGGATCAGCCCAGACCGTCAGCGCCGCCATGTTGTTGTTGTCCCTTTGCTGGATGCTGGCCCGTGCAGCAGCCGCCTTGTCGGCCTCCATGTGGGCAAGCTTCGAGAGCGCCCGGTGGAGCTTCGCGTTGAGGTTCGCCATGGCCAGCTCAAGCTCGGACAGCCTCTTCTTGAGCTGCACCGCCTCTTGCCTTGTCTTGGCCGTCTCTTCCTCCACCTTCTTGATGGAGCTCATGGCCACGAGATTGGCTTCCTTGCTGCGCTGCTCGTCGCCGTGGTGTGCCAGCGACGACGATGGCGCGAAGAACGGAGGGGAAGATGGGACCAGGCACATTGGCGTGGCGTATGACACCGGCATTAGATTTGTAGCAGGTTTACTGCTACTTCCCTCGTGCCTGACATTAGCAATGGCGTTTGGCTTGGAGGGGCTTTCCCTGATGAGAAGGTCAGAAGGCCTAACACCATCACCCCCCTCAAACTTTGTGTTTGAGGCGGCAATGGCGGCAGCATCTCGCCAAGAGCTCCCCTCCCTAACAACGCGACCCGTCCTGAACTGGGTTTCCCTGGCGAGGATGCGCTCGCCAAACAATGCGACCGCCTCTTTGACGGATCGGAAGGCGCGAGAGGTGTCGACCTCCGCACGGTCTGACAAGGCGGCAGCGGCCATGCCGCAGCTTTGCAAGGATGACTTCTCGCTCCAGGCTATGGACTGGAAGCAGGAACAAGCTCTTGGAGGGATTTATGAAGGTGATCAAGGCAGTTGGCTTGCTTTGCTTCCACTACAAATGGCACATTGCCCAGGCCAGTAAGCAAGACACAAGACTAGCCACCTAATAGAACCCTTCAAGCAGAGATGAGTGAGAGTACAGCTGAGCTGAGGCAGGAATGCTTTCCGTGCAAAGAAGGAAGGTAGCTTCTGTTGCACCAGGAAAGTACAACATGTCAAAATATCAGATAGTCATATACGATGGTATGAATGATGAGAGTGGTTGGGAAAAATCATGGTCCTTCCCTTGTAAAACAAACAGATCAGATATGGTGCCCCATTTTCACTCATCTTCTGATTCTTGAGCAATTTCATCTTGGCACCCTTGCAAGCGCATCAACCGCGCTTGTGATTTTCATTCTTGTGTCCTACTTTTGCTAATAGTGTTGTGTATCAGTTTTGGTATCTTATATATAAGCTATTCTGCGCTCAAATCATAAAACTATACACACAATATCATAATTTTTAAGGATGGTTTTTACAAATGACTCTGGTAATAAAATTCTTTTCAAAATTACTACATCATGAGTGTGTTTTTATATCCACTTTTTAATGCGGACGTGTTTTTACGACCACTTTTTTATGTGGACATGTTTCTACGCTTTTTTTTAGTATTATCATTGATTAGTAAAACCCGCCCAAAATTACTTTCTTTTCATGTTTTTACAATCTCGCGGTCATCGATTTACTGAATGTCCAACCATATCATACTGAAAAAGAAATATTTTATCTAATTGTTCACAGTCAGTTGCATAGCCTAATTGGCTAGAAGAGTAGAGTTATGTGTATAACGTTCGCGGTTTCAACCGCACCACCTCCTTATTTTTAATTTTTAAAAACGAATACGCAAGTGTAACTGTGATCATAAAAGGATGATCGAAAAGTAGTAAAATCCCAGTCATAAAAGCCACTGTGAATTTACGATCTATACATGAAAAAACGAACGTCAAATTGCAAGTGATCGCGGCTAGATTATCGTAAAATCCTTCTCAATTGATAGTGATATACCAAAAAACCCATCACAGATTTTCGACCGACATGGAGAATAGTGCTATTTTGTGCTTTCACGCAGATTAGCGCCACCAGGGCAAAAAAGCTCATTTCATTTCTTTGTATTCAAAGGTGATAATGACATAAATCCATGGTACATCAAGCTCAAGATAATCAACAATTATGAAAACTTATAATGTATTCATGCTTGTCACCTATCTGAACAAAAGGTTAAAGAATTATTGAAAAACGAACCAATGATGAGAAGGTAACCGGCCCTCGAAGTTACCTGATACCAACAGAGATGACAGCTTAAGTAACTAATTCACATGACCCGAACGCATGCTACACATCTACTGACAAGCATCCTATGTGATTGCCTCGGGGAAAAAGAATCACTGGAGGCATCTAAAATGTAAGGTCCTTGGGATCCTCAATTATCTTGGAGAGCGTTTGCAGAAAAGCAGCAAGATCAGATCCATAGATTACCCGATGATCAGCAGTGACATTGACCTAGATTTATTGATTCAGGTGAGAAATTAAGCAAAAAAATAATTAACTTCAAAATTGGTTGGTGTCGAAGTAAAAATGCCACAACTATAAGAAATTTTACCTGCATTTGGTTCTTGATCCCAATTCTACCATCTTTTGTACCAACAACTGTCGGTTGCGATGCTCCGACGGCCATGATTGCTCCCTGTTTTCAGCAGAACCTTGTTAGTATGAGTCATGGTGCATTACATGACAATAGAACAAAAAACACGGAAACTTCATCTTACAGTTCCAGGTGGTAAGATTGCATCAAATCTATCAACTCCAAACATGCCAAGGTTTGAAAGAGTAAAGGTACCTGCGATTGAACATTGACAGCTATTAGCATACACAGATAATACAGTTGGATCCTACATGTTTCTTGTGTCTAAAATCTAAATCACTAGCAAAGTAAAAAGAACGGGATAATTATAGGTGATTTAGGAGCTTCTATGAGTGATATGTAGTCAAATTCAATTGTCAGCTAAGATACTTTAGCCATGAGGAAACATATGATTTTAAAAATACTACATGAAGAAACATTAAAATGTAAGTTATAAATCATTCCAGTGCTTTGTCTTGTGAATTGAATTTCGAAATTCAATCAGATCATTTCACTGCAAAAAAGATGCAGTCCGTGATCAACAATTGAACTGAATCTTATGTTATCCAAGGCATAGCAACATAATTTTAAATTATTTAGCAAGATCACACATAATGTACATCACTTGGCCCTTTTTTCTTTCACTATAAATTCTGTCAATTTGCAATTGCATATAGCTAATTTTCTCAAAGTAAACTGTGCGACTTTCGGTCAGCTCTTGTTTTATAGAGACAGTCAGATAAGAGACACAACAGTAGTGGCATCATGTTTTTCAGATGAAACTCTGAATCAATGTGCGTGAGCTGGAAATCAGCAATACGACAAACCAAAACGTTTTGAATTACAAGTATATGACATAAGCCTTCAATGGGACTCAAAAATAATAATCAACAAAAAAAAATCAAAATTATTTCAGTACCTCTCTTGTCTACTCTCATCCTCAAATTAACAACATATTCATTCAAGAAAACTTGGATGTATTTTAACCTGGAGGTTTACTCGCAGCCAGCAATATCATTATTGAAGTCAATTTGAACAGATCATGGTAAGTGTCAGGTCATAGTGAGAAGGAAGTAAAAAATTCCTGTAAATTGTAATTCAGTACTTTCCAGGTCCCATGTAATGATGAAAGTAAATGATTAGCTCAGGAACCTATCTTTGTTTTCTTATCCTTGAAACTGGAGCCTATCCAAGGTGTTGGGAACTGGTTTGGGGGGTAAATGCAGAAGCTCAGTGGCTCCTGTTTCCACTTGGATGGTTTTGACTGGTTCCCTCTGAGAACCTGAACCCTGGTACATACCCCGAAAAGATTTCTAGTACGGAGCAAATGTTGTAGTTTGTGTCACACCATAAATCAGTCTATTACTCTATACTCCTACAACTGTAGCTAATGGATTACTCCCTCCATTTCACAAAAAGATGACACTTTGGACAAACGTTTAGTCAAACTTTCAAAACTTTGACTACCAATTTCATTTTATGTATTTAGATTGGATATATCAAAATTATATGTGTATTCATCTTGAAAATTAATTTCATAATATGATAATTTTATTAGGTTATAATTATATCATAATAGAAACTAGTGGTTAAAGTTATATATTGGAGATCATTTCAATGTCCATAACATCGTCTTTAGAATCGGAGGGATTATTACTTAGCAGGATTCTTAGTAATTAGCACTACACAATCAAAAGGTCACAGCCAATAAAAGTAATCAAACAAGTCACAGCTAAGAATACTATTGAAGTGCCTAACAAGCACTCTTATGCATATCATTACTAAATTAAGAGAATGGATACTGATACAATGCACTCTATACCATTATGAGAAGACACAACTAGAGGCATGCATAAAACTTGAAGATTGGCAATAAATACCAAAAATAAGGAAATGATGTATTAAAGATACGATATACTAATTTATTCCAGGTAGGATGAAGAGCATCAACCTTAACTTCAACAACAGGTACCACTATGAGCAAGTTACCAACTTCTACACAGAGGCTTACGCCTTTTAAAACCTTGCACAACTAAGTTATGTGGAATGAAATAGTGTTTCAATAGCATACAAAGAATGAAGGACATAATTAAAGAAATATCTACCAGACTCTGTTATTCAAGTCCCATTGAACATGGATTCATTAGGATACAACAGTTACTTCCCTATAACCATCTGAATCAGGATATAGAAAAGATGCATATCAATGTACTACAGATTAAGTTGGTACAGGAAGAGAAGAAAATACCCGAGTTGTACTCCTGGGGCTGGAGCTGCTTTGCTCGAGCCTTATCAACCAGCTCCTTCCATTTCCTTGACAATGAATAAATATCAAGCTGCATAAACCAACAGTTTTCCAATTACTCAGATAAAAGTATCACAGTAAACATCACCCTTCAGCATAAACAACTAATAAACAAAGCATTCAACCTTATCAGCATCCTGAAGCACTGGCGTAATCAATCCACCATCAATGGCCACCGCCACGGCAATGTTGATACTACTGTTGTAAGTAAAGCTCTGCCCATCCCTGCAGCTGGAGTTCACCACAGGATGCTGCACCAGCGCCATTGCGGTCGCCTTCGCCAGCAATGCTGTCATTGTCACCCCCTTCGCCTTAATCTGCAAAAAGGAAACTCCTTTGTCCAGTCATCACACAGCATTCACCATAAAGAGTGGTAAAGATTGCAAAACGCTAGACGCTCACTTTCTTGTAGAGCTCATCGAGAGCATCAGTCGTGATGGTGTACCCGACCCTAAACCCCGGCACGGCAAGGCTCTCCACCATGTTCTTGCTCACGGCGCCCTGCATTGTAGTGAAAGGCACCGTGGACCCCAATGGCACATCCGGTCTTGAAGCCGCCACTGGCGCAGCCTTCTTGGGCGCAGCCGCCGCAGCCTCGACATCCTTCGCCACAACCCGCCCACCTGGGCCAGACCCGGTAACCGAGAAGAGATCAACGCTGAGCTCCTTGGCGAGCTTCTTGGCGTAAGGCGACGCGACCACGCGCGCGCCGCCTTGTATCGCCGGCGAGGGCGGTGCTGGAGCAGACACCGCTACCGGCGCCGGAGGGGGCGGCGGCGGCGGGGTAGGGGAAGCTTCTTGCACGGCGGTTTCCTGGGTAGGAGGCTGTGGCGAGGCGGCGGCGGAGGACGACGAGGAGGAGGAGAAATTGGCGGCCTGCGACTGCGCGAGCGGGATCTCCTCCTCGGACTCGGCGAGGAGCGCGATGGCGGAGCCGACGGGCGCGGAATCGCCGGCGGGGACGAGGACGGCGGCGAGGAACCCGTCATGGAAAGTCTCGACATCCATGTCAGCCTTATCAGACTCCACGACCACCACAGGGTCGCCCTTGGCGAGGCGGTCCCCCTCGGCGGCGTTCCACGCCACGATCTTGCCCTCCGTCATGGTGGAGCTGAGCGCCGGCATGAAGATCTCCCGGATCTTGGCCTCCACCCGGCACGCCTGGCGCCGTCGCGGCGCGGCGGAGGCATTGCCGCGTAGGCGGAGCAGGGACGCCGAGGGGAGCAGCGTGGAGTGGAGGTGGAGGAGGCCGGCCATTGCTGAGGTCGGCAGCAGGAGGAGTTTGGCGAGGCTTTGAGAATTGAGGTGGTTTGGCTTGCCTCGCTTGCTGTTGTTGTTGCTGCTGCCTTGGGAGTATCGGGGGCGGGGCGGATTTGCCGAGGAGGACGATGCGACGCTGGAGGGTTGGGCTGGTCGCTAGCTGCTGATGCTTTGGGGTTGCCTCCCAGAGTACAAGCTGGCTTAGCAACAAGCCCAATATGGCCATCAAACTCACAATTTATGTTTTTTTTTGTTTCATTTGCTTTGTTCATGTTTTCAGTTTCAAGCAATTGAAGAGATACTAGTGTTGAGTTGTTGAGGAAAAAAGAGAGGAAATTTTGAACCATGCCACTATAAAGTTGGAGCCACTGGAAGTCTCGATGACATGTGGGACCTAGACCCACGTGTCACTCTCACAACCTGTGGCATTTTTCCGAATTGGCAACTTTGGGGTGGCATGGTATCAATTTTTCGAATAAAGTATAATATGCAAGTTCTGTAATTACTAGGACGTCCAACACAAAGGTACATATAAATTTCCTATGAAGTGTTATTGAAACGACGAAGCCTCCTGGGTTGAGTTGGCTAGCTCCACGGTTGATTCGACTCTCATCTCTTATATTAATTATGTGGTGAAACTCATTCCCCACACCCTAAAGAACAAGTTTTGCAGCACAAGAACCAAAACAAGTTTAGCTTGAAAGCAACAGAAAGCATCGAGTGTATTAACTGGTAATTTCATACTGCATGCTTAACTCAGAATCAGACCACAGGATTTTAGTTGGTGATTTACAGAGCTTCTTAGTTGAACCACCCATGACCAATGCAAAGCATTACTTGAACTAGACAGCAAAACAATGGACTCTACATCTAAAAGAGGAGCAGAATGTGCACGGTTTTTGAGCTTTGCTGATAACCACCATTGTGATGTTTATTAGCACAGAAATATTATATTGACTCCACTCCAAAAACTGATACCTAATCTCTCAAACTCATCAACCATCTCATAATCTGCCATGAACTATGGCGCTATGCTACTATACAATGGTCACCTGTATACTGACATCCACAAGCTAAGCAAATGCCAGACTCCACTCAGAACTTAGAAAAGTTACCAAGACAGATTGCTTTGATTCACATTCACTTCGCGTTGATGAGCAACCTCAAGACGTTGCGCATCTTTGGCCGAGCATCTGGAGAGAAAGCAACACATGCAAGGGCAATATTCAGAACTGACAACATCTGGCTGTGAACACCAACTGAAGTTCTTGAGACCCTAGTGTCAAGGACCTGCTCCCTTTGCTCAGGCCTAGCTGAAAGACTGAGAGCCCACTTGGCTAACTCGATGCCATCACTGACCGATGGTTTCCCTGTCAAGAGCTCCAGTAAAATGACTCCAAAGCTATAAACATTGCCGTAAATTGTCAACCTCATTGTGTATGCATACTCTGCAATCAAAATTCAGTGCAATTTAGTATCAAAATTCAGTGCAATTTAGTACTAATATATATTTGACCACCTAACCATTTTTGGCTAACTTATACTAAAGGGCAAGATATTAGAAGTTAGTTTGGCTATGGTGAACCTATCTGTTTGGATTCTTATTAAACCTACGACACATGCTCAATTTGGATGACAGATTACAAAAGTAGTAGACCACAAAGCATGGGATGGGCTGAATCTAAATCAAGAGGGTGAAAGAAAGCAATTTTCTTCCAAAATCTATCTATTGTATACTAAAAGTATAATACAACAAAAAAAAAGATAGGCTAAAAATTTCCACAAAAAAGCAAAACATTCGATCATTAATCTAGTAGACCCTCTTATTATTAGTAGACCACACCCAATAGATCTTCATAATTTTACCTAAACGAATCACAGCCGATAAACCTTCATAAGTCTACCTAAACAGAGCAGCCGATAGATCATCATAACCGTACCTAAACAAATCACAACTGATAGATCTGCATAACTACATTTAAACGGCATGTGCTAGTGGACCTATAATTAATAGATTACAAACCGATAGATCGTCATACTTGTAGTTAAACATTACCCGGCATTGATCTGGTGTGCCTTAATTATTAATAGATCACAACTCATAAATATTTATAATTCTACACCTCATGAAAAAAGCTATGTACCTAAGCTTTAAGTATTTGTACTGATTTGATATCAACGAGCGGTGATATATATGAATCTTAACTTCAGGTACTGATCTAATATCAAAAGTCTAAAAAATTAAAGATGATGGAAGGCATTTCCCGCGCAATTGCACGGGACACCACGCTAGTTTGGAAAACAATAGTAGTCATTCAGTTTAGACAGGATTGTGGTCAATTGAAGTTTGCAGCTAATGTTCAGAGTTGCAGTCAAGTAAATTACTTGATGACTTCACCATGAACCAGAAATTATGACATCAAAAATGAATCGCAGAAAACATTGATTTCTCAACAGTTTCAGTTTAAGTTGATGATTAAGTGCTCAAATTGAATCAGAATAGTCTGTCTTACCTGGTGGAATGTAACCAACTGTACCAGCAATCATTGAAAGGCTCCCACTGCTCTTGGAAGGATCAATAACTTTGTAAAGTTCAATATCTCCAATCTGAGGCTCATTCATTGACTTCAAGTGGATAGTCCTCGTCGATAGATCAAGAAGCAGAACCGGCTGAGTGCGCCCATGAAGAAAGGTCAGCCCTTGGGCCACCCCCAAAGCAATGCTATACCGTGACGGCCAGTTCAGAACATCTGATCTTCCATCATGGAGTAAGTCGAACACCGTGCCCTTATACACATGCTCATAGAGGAGGTACGCATTGTCTTCTGTCAAGACATAGGCCAATGGCACCATGACATTGGAATTGCTTAGCTTGCCAAGTACCTCAAGTTCATGACCAAATATCTCTTGGCTTCCAACTTGGAAAATCTTGTCACTCCAATCAAGCTTCTTCACAGAGTAGATCGACCCATTTGGCATCACAGCCTTATAGTAGGTGCAGAACCTTGTCTTCAGAAATATGTTGCTGGGATAGGAAACTGCTTCCATTGCATACGTAAAGTCAATTGCAGAGGTGTGGATGCTGTTCATTGTTATGAGGTGGCCGTCAATGACTTGAGCCACACTCGCCTCAGCTGATGGCCCTTCGTCTTCAACACGATAAATTCTCTTGGATAATGAAAGCATAACAATAGCAGCAAGCAAGCCCAATCCAACAACAGCACCGGCAATAGCAAAGATAATTATGAAAACAATGTGTGTCCTTCTCTTACCACTAGCAGGAGTGCCTTTGTTGTTTCCAGTACCATTTGTTAGATCCGGATTTCCAATGATATCAACAGCCACACTTGTACGAAATACGGGACGGGGCCCAGTAAGGTGATTATAAGAAAGCACTAACTGTGTCAAGCTCTGCAGCCCCTCAAGTGTGGATGGCACTGGACCAAACAAGTTGTTGTATGAAAGATCAAGGATCTCTAAATCTCTTAGAAACCCAATATTTGAAGGAATAGATCCACTGAGATTGTTGTGACTAAGATTAAGAACTGTGCTCAAGCTGGTAGGCATTGTTGGGATGGTACCAGTCAGGGAATTATCCCCCAGATTGAGTTCGATTAGAGACCGCAATGCACTGACTGAAACTGGAATGGCACCACTGATCTTGTTCCCTTGGAAATTCAAGTTCGAAAGCTTTGATAGGTTGAAAATTCCGCTTGGCATCTCTCCAGTGAATGAGTTCTGACTAAGATTCAATGTGTTCAGGTTTGCAAAATCAGAAAATATACTTGGGATATGTCCACTGAGATTGTTCATTTGAAGTTTCAGAACTACAAGCTTGTCAAGGTTACTGATTTCATCAGGCACTGGACCCTGCAACTTATTTGATGCCAGATTCAACAAGGACAAGTTCTTGCATTTTCCAAGTTCTGAAGGTATATTTCCCATCAACTGATTTGCGTCCAACTCAAGATAAGCCAAGGCTAAGACGTCGCCGATGGTATCCGGGATGGTCCCATTGAGCTTGTTGCCACCAAGCCTCAAGCGGTAGAGGTTTGGAGACAAGTTCCTGGGAATTGGTCCTTCAAGGTGATTGCTGGAGAGATCAACAGTCTCCAACCCCACAGGACCGAGAAGATCAGAGGGGATCTCCCCACTCAGACCATTGTAACTCAGATCCAACATCTTCACGTGCTTTGTAATACCACTAGGGATAGAACCAGTAAATTTATTCTGATTAGCTGCAAAGCGGGAGAGCGTCGTGACATTTGACAAGCTCTTCGGTATCGCTCCACTCAGATGATTACCTGAAAGGAGCAAAGTCCTGAGCTTGGGCAGCTTCCAAAACTCATCCAGGACATCACCAGTAAGATTGTTCTGGCTAAGATCCAACAGGGTGAGGTTTGTATACTTGAACAGACTGCTTGGAATGGCATCACTGAAATTATTACCAGACAACACCAACTCCTCCATAGAGCTAGCCATGCTTGCAGGGACAGCACCCACCAAGCCATTGGAGCTAAGGTTCAAGCTTTTCAATTTGGGAAAAACACTCAATTGGGTGGTCACATTACCACTGAAGGAATTGAAGAACAAGTCAAGAACCTCCAACTGTGGGTAACCAGAGAAATAGCCTATCCGCCCAGCCAGATGGTTGCTGCTGAAATTCAGCACCCGCAATCCGGCGTTCATGGGGCAAGGAGAGACCAGGCCCGTCAACCTGGTGAAGGAATTCTTGGACAGATCGAGGGATCGCAAGGTGTCAAGGGAACATATGGAGGCAAAGATTGTGGCGTTGGACATGCGGTAGCCAGACAAATCGAGGCTGGTCACAACCGAGAGGGAATCGGAAGCAGAGCAACGGACTCCACTCCATCGGCATGGATTCGAGTCGCTCGTGTCCCACCTGGTGGCAGGGAAACGAGACATGGCGGCCACCATGCGCGAGAGATCCCTCATGATGGATTCCTGCGTGCTGTTTAGAGGAAGGGATGGAGTGGCGCCGCCGCCGGCGGCCATGGACACATCAAGAAACAAGAACAACGGCAGCAGGAGCAAGAAGCCATCATAGCTGGCACAGGAACAGTACCTTCTCCTCCTCTCCCCCATGGCCGCTCGTCCTCGGCTTCCTCCTGATTCCTCTGGCTCCTTCCCTCCTTTCCTTACTGATCTTGGCCGGCCCGAGCAACAGGAAAAAGGGAAGGATTTGTCTCTCTCTAGCTATTGGGTTTCTCGGTGTTCTTGGCGGCCATGGCTATTGCTCCAGTTCTTGGGTTCCGTTGTGAATGCTTCGCTTTCAGCTTTGAGCGCTGTAGAGAGAGAGAGAGAGAGTGAGACCGCAGTGTCGAGTCCTCTGGAGAGAGAACGGGAGGTCGAATTCTCTCTCTTGAGTCCAGAGTTGACCGACTGACGTATCTTCTTGTGAAGGGTGACTAAAACCTGAGCGGAGAGCTGAAAACAGTGAAGAAGAAAAATAGGTCGACTTTGAAGAGTCTTGAGCACGGCTTGATTACTCAGCTCCTTTTCCTCGGGCAATTTCTCGGCTGGATATTCATGTCGAAATTTGAGCCCCATTTGTAATACATGAATTTCACATGATTTTCGCCAGAATTTTCATATCAATTTTTTGTAGAATTCACAAAAAAAGAAGCTCACGTTCCAAACTGGGCCTAAGGCTTCCCATGGATCTGTTGAAATTTTGAAGGATTGGAACCTTAGGTGAAAGTTTGTTATGTAACCATTTGAAACAATCGAATAAACTCGTAGAAATCATAGAAATTCTTACTGAAGGTTCATTCCATAGAAATTTTATTAGATTTTTAATTTATTTATGTCTTGCACGAATCTTCTCTCTTTAGATTTTTATGAAATTTTGGTGGAGGATTCAAAGAACCATTTTGCAAATTCCATCGGTTACCTATGAAATTCAACATGTCATGACATTCTTATTCTATATTTTCCTATTAGTGTGTTTTTAGAATCTTGCATTCCAAATAGCCACATGTTTTCTATGTCGTATGTTTACAGCTCCTTTGAAAAATACAATTTTTATGGGAGTTTTATAGGGTTTCAACTCTACATGCAACTCAGATCTCACATTTACATTTTTCTTTGAAAAGTCCAATGTCATATTTCTTTTTATCTCTCATATTTTCTCACAAATGTAGAAATAGTTTTTTTTCAAAATTTCTTTGAAGCATCCGAAACGGCACTCTGAAAACTAAATGGTCTTCATACAAACAGAAGAAAAAAAATTTAAGATAGACGACCTCTTGCAAAATACGTAGAACTCTTATGTTTATGTTATTTTGTATGAATTCAGAGATCCAAATCCACCTGATAGCAAGACTAGGAAGAAAGAGAAAAGATGTACGTTGGATCTTAAAGATTTCCTTTTGCTGATGCCGGGTCAAACAAGCCGTATGAGTTCAGCCACACCAAGAGCCTCCAAAGTGTGAAAGTGACTGCTACTACTGCTAGATAAAATTGAGATCGATGCATGTGTGAAATGTAAACGAGATTGTTGGAACGAAGGAAAGGAATTAAAAGGTTACTCTTAAACAACTGTGGACCATAGGAAAAGGACGACGCGTTGGAACTCGGAAACGGGGGAGGGCTTGACCAAACAAGGCCCGGTTTGGCTTTACCTGAAAAAAGGAGAAAATGATTAGGAGCAAAGCTAAACGCTTACCAAAATAATCTACCACACTTCACAACCCAGTGTAAAAAAAATTATATATGCAATGTACTGATGATTGATCGGACATAGAATAAACTGGTTGGAAATTCTGTTGGAATACGGATAGGCTACACTAGTGTAAAATAAAACTTTCTACCGCGTAAATCAGGGATTGTTGTAGCAATAGATCACGAGATTACCCCTTGTCACGTAGAACCATAGAGGAAGTAGAGTCGATGCAGCGGAAGCAGCTGTAGTCGTACTACCTTCTCCTCCTCGCGGTTCCCTCGACAATTCGTCTCCTCCTCGCAATTCTCTCGGACAGATCGTCCAAGCGCCACAGCTGCAATGCCTCCAAGGTATCCATACATTTAGGGAGGAAGTTAGATTCGAGCGGGCAACTTTAGGCGTGGGAGGGGTGACGATTAGGGTTTCAGGAACTCTGAGTTGGCTTAACCCTAACACGTCCGTCCTCCTTATATAGACGTCCCCATAATGGGCTTCTACGTTAGAGACTCATTAGGACTCAATGCCTAATCTAATTTAGATTCTAGGAATTAAGCTCCTACCCCTTAAGTGTGCGACCCTATAGGTTTACGCACGTTTAGACATGAACTAAGTACTCCTACTCGGTCACTAATTGGTAGCGGCTCCTAGCAAGACGTGCTAACTTCCAAACGTACGTAAAGATCGTATCGGACGAACCATCACAATGTTATATATGCAACTCCCTTTGCCTCACGATATATGTCAAGCTCAAACTCGAGCTTGACAGCTCTTTCTCGATCACGTGTCTCGGAATCTTTTACTAAGTTAACTTTTTAACCTTAAGTAGCACAGCCATGTATTTCTGAATCCGATCACTCGAGGGGCTCTAAGATATCTCTCTCATCACAGAGAGGGGCAAATCCATCTCGATTGACCATGACTCGCATCATGCTTCATGACAAACAAGAAGACAACCTTTATGACTACCCAGTTACGGAGTAGCGTTCAGCAACCCCTAAATAAGTCATTTACACATATCAAGCACATACGATAATCTCAGGTCAAAGGACATAGCACACACATTGTGTCTTAAGTTGGGTATATCCAACCCCATGTTCCCTAATATGTGCTCATACAATTGGTTCGACATCTTTATGTCCATGACTCATGAAACATGATCATCAACCAATACATATGCTAGTCTATTATTCATATGTGTCCTCACATGAGTTCCGACTAGGGATCAATTTAGAATAATCATTCAAGGTTAGTACGGAGTTCCACAAACAAGTCACATACTTGCCAATCAATACAAATGATATTATTCAAGGAACATTTAATAAATCATGGGTACAATGAAATATGATCATTCCTATGATTGCCACTAGGGCATATTTCTAATAAATTCCCAACCAATTAGGTGTTTTATTAAATTTTTATGTGAATTCTCTGCATGTATTGACGATGAGCTAGTTCTCTCCTACCACTAGCAAGAGGCTTATTCCCAACTATCACTGGATAATGGTTTTGGGTTTCTTCTATGTCATTTCATTAACTCTCCTTATTATAGCTTCGTTAAGTTATATAAAATATGTCAGTTTTTTTAAAAGTATCTAAAATACCCCTGCCCAAACTTCTCTGTTCCCTGCTAAAAATCATTGCCTAAAAATCTATTTTTCCAACAAATTCGAAGTTGTATATATAGAGGAAATTATTGTATATTAGAATAACTTAAAAGAAGATGCATTACAACTACAAAAATGGGTAAAGCGATCTTTTTATACATTTGATGGTACTCTACTAAAAGGAGGTCAACGAAATGACATAAAGAGAATTAAATTCATTATTCAATAATACTCCCTCCGTCCACAAATGTAAGGTGTACACGAAATGTTGCGATATTAGAGATTGATCTAGAGATAAGAGACAAAGATTTTTACGTGAAAAACCTTTGCGGGAAAAAACCATGGACGCACAAAAGCGTAATCTCACTATGATGGAAAAAGTATTACAAGCACGAGACCACAGGATGGCCTTTAGGTGCGACTACGGGGGTATATATAAAGGGATAATTATAAGAGTCCATAAAGGACAAGACAACGAGTCCTTAAAGGATAAGACAATAAGTTGTACTCGGTTACGTCGGTACCAGCGTGAATCCCCACACCATACGATGCTACGTCTAGCATGATTCGATGCCGTGTCCAACACGGTAACTGAATTCGGATCACTTTTCAACACGAAATTTAAGGTTCAACTTTGACCAACAATTAAACCAATAATATTGTATTATATAATACAAAAGTGATATTATTTGATAATATATTTGAATATGAATATAATGGTACCACTTTTGTGTCATATAGTTCAATGTTATTGGCTTAATTGCTGGTCAAAGTTGAACCTGAAATTTTATGCACACCTTATATTTATGAATAAAAAAAGTATAGCGGTAAGTCTTTTATCAGTGGTGTAGAGAGAATCGAACCTATTATCAGGGGCTATATCAGTGACACAATATCAACAGCCCCATACAATCACAAAATATAGTTACCCATGGCATTCCATTGGTTTACCACATGACTTTCCTCCCCTGTTACCAACACAGCTCAAGAAAAGCATGCAAAAAAATAAATTAAAAGCTGTGGTTAAAGTTGGGAAGAGAGATTAAAGCTTGGAAGTGAGTGCATGGTCTCGGTCTCCCACATATGCTGTTCCTGTCATCTCATCTCATCCCACACCACACTGCACGAGGAAACTTTGAATGGACCTCTCCATTGTTGTCTCTCGCTCCTTTCACAGGCCTCACAGTTCTTTCTTTCTACACTACTACTTTGAATGGATCTGCAACTTCTCTGATGCTGCATTCTGGACCTGGTCCAATCCTACCCCCCATCACAAAACTTCTACACCAGTTTTGGGTGGATTTACTTGACAAATTTTGGCTGGAACTAACCTAAGAATCAAACATGATGTTCATACTCGTAAACCATTTGCTTAATCTTTTTTTTTCGAGAAACCCATTTGCTTAATCATTGTTTCATGGAATGCTACTTGATGTATTGGATTTGATCGGTTCAACTGTATAGTTATATCTAGATAATGCATATAGCTATACCATGGCAACTGTCTATAAACAAATCAAAGAGATGATTGTACCAATGAGTCAATAATCAAGAACAAAGGGAAGAGAAAGATAGTTAAAGGTGCAAACTGTCTTCTGTTTTTTCGTCGGAGACAGGCCGTGTTTGAAGGAGAGGAGGCGGAGAAAAGTCACCTTTTTTTAACAAACCTATATGTGCAGTGAAGTTACAAAAAGACCTATATGTGCAGTCTTGGCGTTTTGGGTCTCGATAAGCACTTGTCAAACCCTACTTACTCGCACAGCCAGCTATGAATAGATCAAAGTTTGAGCAGCACACTAGAAGAGAAAAAACACAACTTTTATGTGTGTTAATTAGTTGCCTAAGCAGATCTATATAGGCTTCCAGGTACAATGCACAGTGGCAGAGGCTTGAAAGAAAAGGATCTAATCAGTAGTTTAATTAGCGTACTTGATAAGCACTCACTAATTTCTATGCATGACAGAGAATGGATCTTTGTAGTATATTATACCTTCTCTCCGAGCAAGCAATGTGATGATGACTATGATAAGCTAGCACAGTACATGTTCTTTTTGTTAGGACCGTGTCTCTCTTGCAGGATAGATAGATGGCATCGGCATGGCACATGCAGACGTATGGAAGCTTGCTAAAGCAAGGTTTCTTTATTTGCTAATCTATGGTCTGGACCTAGGCGATAGTTTTCCAATCCCAGTGATGGGATTTTAAACGCATTTGATATGTTGATGTATGGTATATGGAGGGTACTCGTACAGCACGTATTCGTACGGTAATGGGGCGGAAACTCAGGTCAGCTAGGTACTTCGACACCGATTTTACCCAGGTTCAGACCCCTGAGTTGGGTAATAGCCCTATGTCCTGCTTTGATTGGATTGATATGCGGTATGGAATACCGATGATTACAATGGGAACTCGGCGAGATCTGGCTTATAGAGAGAACTCGACGGGTAGGGTACCCGGCGAGATTGGTTTCGAGGCTAAAGGCTCTCTAAGGCTATGAGATCAAGCGTAGCTTCTGGTTCCCCCCCTGGAGGGGTCTTGTGCTCCTTATATAGGAGGAATAAGGTGGTAGCCTCGTCTTGAGTCCTCGTAGTACACGAGTCGGACTCCTCCTTAATGGCATATCTTGAGTCCTTGTAGTACACGAGTTGGACTTCTCCCGAGGGCATGTAAAGAGTTGTTCTCCGATTCTGATCAGGACACACCGACTTGGGCACGAATACATGGTAGTAGTACTACCCATCATCAAGCCCTCCATCATTATGCGTGATGAAGGCGAGATTTAGACAAAGCAAACCCAAGCCGAGGTGATGCCCCTTGCTGCGGAACTTGGTGGGCTTAGCCCATTATTGCAGTCTGAACCCGTCCGGCGGAATTCACGGATGGTGATGTTATGATCCCACTTTGTCGCATGGTGAGCCTGTTCGTGCACCAGAAGCGGAGGACACGCGGATCAATGACTGGCGTGAGTCGGTGGAGAGGTTCATCGGCAAAGCCGGGTTTGCTTGCTGCTGTTCGCTGTGGTAGCCCTCGACTGTTTGTGCGAGTTAGCAGGAACTCGGATGAACAGTCTGAAAAAACTTCGCTGTGGTAGCTCTCGACTGTTTGTGCGAGTTAGCAGGAACTCGGATAAACAGTCAAAAAAAACTTCACTGTGGTAGCCCTCGACTGTTTGTGCGAGTTAGCAGGAACTCAGATAAACAGTCTGAAAAAACTTCGCTGTGGTAGCCCTCGACTGTAACCCTCGACTATTTGTGCGAGTTAGCAGGAACTCGGATGAACAGTCTGAAAAAACTTCGCTGTGGTAGCCCTCAATTTTTTGTGCGAGTTAGCAGGAACTCGAATGAACAGTCTGAAAAAACTTCGCTGTGGTAGCCTTCGACTGTTTGTGTGAGTTAGCAGGAACTCGGATGAACAGTCTGAAAAAACTTCGCTGTGGTAGCCCTCGACTGTTTGTGTTGTGCGAGTTAGCAGGAACTCGGATGAACAGTCGGAAAAAACTTCGCTGTGGTAGCCCTCGACTGTTTGTGCGAGTTAGCAGGAACTCGGATGAACAGTCGGAAAAAACTTCGCTGTGGTAGCCCTCGACTGTTTGTGCGAGTTAGCAGGAACTCGGATGAACAGTCTGAAAAAACTTCACTGTGGTAGCTCTCGACTGTTTGTGTGAGTTAGCAGGAATTCGGATGAACAGTCTGAAAAAACTTCGCTGTGGTAGCTCTCGACTGTTTGTGCGAGTTAGCAGGAACTCGGATGAACAGTCTGAAAAAACTTCGTTGTGGTAGCGTTAATGCGTGAGTAGTTTTGTACTCGGGCCTCGGGGTAGGTTGCCGTAGTCGGGGAGACGAAACGAATTGAGGAATTCGTGCCATGCCTGGCCCCGCACAGATCCAAGGTAGTTGTCCGCCGTTGCATATGTGAAGAGGTGACCTGAGTTAAGAAATGTCGGTTACTCACCAAACTTCGTATAGATGCAAGGCGCTGATGCCGCCGTACCCGGGGCGGGGAGTTGAGTTGTGGAACTCGTGCTTCCCCTAGCCGTCGGGCGAATGCTGGGCGTGATGCCTGTGTGCCGGTGTCGGGGGAACAACATAGAGTTGAGGAACCCGCAGGGAATCTGACCCTTGGACGTCGTGGCGAGGCTTATGGACAGCTGACCGGACCCGGGACGGCGAAACGGGGCACAAACCCGTGTATGTGCCAGTCCCTGAGTGCATACGAGGTGGTTATACGGCGACCAAACTCGAGGAGGCGGAACGAGGCGCGAACTCGTGTTCGTGCCTTGCCTCGAGCTGTTGGATGCTTGTGTGCTATGGACTGGGAGGACGAAACAAGGTATAGACTCTGTACGTGCCAACCCCCGAGTCGTAGCGAAGCATGTTAGAGGCGTGTTGAGTATCAATAATTGCTCGATGTGGGCCGAAGAATGTAGTCCCAGTATAGATACTGCGTCCGTGGAGTCACGGGTTTCCAACGAGGAAGTCATCCGAGATGGAGCTCCTGGGAGGCTATACATAATACTTGGAGAGTTGATCAATGTTTCGTGTGTGGGGTAGCACGGAGCCGTTATCGGCGAGTTTGAAAGCGGTCGGTCGCGGGTTGGTGACAATGGTGCAGGGTCCTTCCCAATTGGGAGATAATTTGTTCCCGTTGTTACTGTAATGACGACGCTAGCCCCCGAGCCTGTGAGGGTATGTGATTCATTGAAACATAAAGTCCAGACCTTACCTGCGTAGTGCTTCCCCGTAGAATTGTCGAGTTGCATCACCGAAGCGATCGGATAGCGCTTGCTTGATCTGGGCTGCATGGGCCCGCGAGTGGGTAGCTTTGGGGAGTCGTAGTCAAACCTTTCTGGAGCTGGGATTGAGCAAATGCTCGAGTAGTTTTCGGGGAAGATATCCTCGGGAATATTTGATCCCTGACTGCTGCGCGGGGAGTTGTCCCGGGGGAAGCTACCTCGAACTTTGCAGTGTTGACGTCGCGTAGTGGAGCGGAGACGCTTCTTGTTCAGATGGTGCCTGAGGTCGGCTGGATGCAACTTGATCTGATGGCGATCGAGTTCAGTAGCAGCTTGTCGGAGCGCGATCTAGCACTGGGTGTGCCTCAAGGCAATTGTGCTTCGTCGATCGCGTAGATCAGAAGCATACGAGTTGAAGCTTGTGCGGCCGCGTGGAGTAGCGACGATTCGTAGGGCCGCAGGATGAGGTTGCTTGTCTACCTCCATGCGTTGGCGTTGAGGCCGTAGAGCTTTTGCAGAATAAGGGGCGTTGATGTAGCTGTTGCAAGATCCGAGCGACGTGTCGTCGAAGCCTGTGCACACCATCTTGTTGGAGAGTGCCGCTGAAGCAGAATTAAGCTGACGTAAGGGCCCCACGGTGGGCGCTAGCTGTCGATGTATGGTATATGGGGGGTACTCGTACAGCACGTATTCGTACGGTAACGGGGCGGAAACTCAGGTCAGCTAGGTACTTTGACACCGATTTTACCTAGGTTCAGGCCCCAAGTTGGGTAATAGCCCTACGTCCTGCTTTGACTGGATTGATATGCGGTATGGAATACCGATGATTAATGGGAACTCGGTGAGTTGGGAACTTGGTGAGATCTGGCTTACAGAGAGAACTCGACGGGTAGGGAACCCGGCGAGATTGGTTTCGAGGCTAAAGGCTCTCTAAGGCTATGAGGTCAAGCGTAGCTTCTGGCTCTCCCCCTTGGTGAAAGATCATCTAGGCCCTAATATGGTTTTGATGGTTAATGACAACCTAAACTGGAATCTAATGTTTACATTGAGTGTAAGCAGAATTTACAGGTTCCATGAAGAAGGGTTATCCAGAGAAGGATGGCCACCAAAAAGGGTACAAGGTGGTTTCAAGGACAAAGAGATGGCTGTACTAGGCAGCTGTGTCACAGCTGAGAAGAAGCCGGTGCTGTGCAGGGAGATGCAAGCAAGGTGATGGTGGCTTGATGCGTCAAGGGCCGTGATTTCAGTTGGTGGCAGGTAAAGCCTAGATTTGCTAGTTTCTTTGAGTCCATAGGAATCACCCGTACTATCAAGAGGGATGAAACAGTAGCAGTTGTCTAAGAGAACCTTGCTCATTGCTCAGAGTGTTGGTCAAGGGGATTGGTACTTTGAGGCCAATTGCCCTGTGTCAATAGCTTTGCACAAAAGTATGTAGCTGTTTTGTGTTAGTGCTCTGCAGTACTAACAGTGAAAACCCTAGAGCTTTAGGCACCTGTGTGACACAGCTGTGTCACAGGTGGTCTTCCGCTCTATGACTCAGGTACATCTCTGTACCAGGGGAGAGCTTGAAAATGCTAAGGTACCTGCACTACGATAGGCCGTCTGCTGTGTCAGGAGTCTGTCGGAGGTTCTCTCCTTATAGGTATTAGAGTTTAGAGTATGCTGAGGGCATGTCATGTGCCAGGACCGGGCTGAGTAGTGCTGCTATCAGCTAAGGGTTCACCTGTGTGTGCCGTGGGTGACACAGGTGTTGGTCTGCCTGAGCCGGGTACAGTTGGGCGTAGTGTGTAGCTGTGTCACCGGTGGCTGACACCGGTGGCTCACTTAATCCTACGTGGCAACAATGTAACGGTCAGGTGCCTGAGGACCCTATATATAGGGGACCAGGGGAGGACTCTGTCCTCAACCTTGCTCAAATCAGTGATTCACATACGACCGTTGCAAAGCCTCCAATCACTCCACAAGAGCCAAGAGCCTAAGGGTTAGTTCGAGTGGGTTTGTGAGCTAGAGCACGAGCAAAGGTTCCTCCAAGAGATTGCTGCTGCATCATCTGTTACTCTTGGAGTTTATCTACTCCTAGACGGGTGTAGGAGTTGCTGGTATCACCCAAGCTTGTGTGGGCTGAACCAGTAGTTTGTTAAGGTGTTCTGAGGTCTACCTGCTGCAAGGCAAAAGGATCTCCACAAGCAAAAAGGAAGAGTCCTGAAGGATCAGGTACTCGGAGAAGAAGCACATTTTAGTGCTGGCCAGCTCTTAGGAGTGGTCTCTACAACGGAGACGTACCTTCTCTGCAAAGAGTTGGGAACTTCGGTGAAAAACCCCTGAGTCTCCTTTACTTCCTTGTATTGCATGCATATCTGTTTATCCTTGCTTGCTTGTGTCTCTTAGACTTGATCTGCTAAGTTTACCTTTTCACCTGTGCTAGATTACCTTTATACCTGTGTGTGATCATCTGTTACACAGTTGCTTCATTCACTTGTATTCACCTGTGTCAGCACCTGTGTCACAGGCAGTCTAAGTAGAGCATCTGTGTTAGGTTAACTCTTCACCGGTGTCTTCCACCTGTGTGACAGCTGTGTGTTAATTTACACATAGTTTCCACCTGTGTCACTCACCTGTGTCACAGCTGTCCACTATTAACTTGTGAAGTTAATCTGATAACTTAAACAAAAAGATTAAAAGAGGGAAAATTTATAAGCCAACTATTTACCCCCCCTCTAGTCGGCATCTCGGTCCTTTCACCTGGAGGGGTCTTGTGCTCCTTATATAGGAGGAATAAGGCTGTAGCCTCGTCTTGAGTCCTCGTAGTACATGAGTCGGACTCCTCCTTAATGGCATATCTTGAGTCCTTGTAGTACACGAGTTGGACTTCTCCCGAGGGCATGTAGAGAGTTGTTCTCCGATTCTGATCAGGACACACCGACTTGGGCACGAATACATGGTAGTAGTACTACCCATCATCATGATGTATCATTGTCTTCACTGCTTGGGTGAACCTTAAACTAGGAGGAAATATAAGGAAGTGGACTTGACGCACCTATGTCCATATGTACCTGTTTCGGTTAAGTACTACAAGAATCCAAAAAGATTCTCCAAAAATGGTAATCTTTATATACTTAGTATTATATAAGTGTGAGTTAGGGTAGTCGCGGTGGTGGTTCATCCCCATCTCCCACCTCCAATAATTTTTATTTTCCTAAATAATCTCTCACAAAAAACAGCATAGTAACTAACTTAAACATAATGAAGACACCTAACAAATTAATTTTTGACCCCACCCTAAAAACTCTTAAGGGTCCATTTGGATGTTGGAATTGAATTGGCCTTTTGGAATTAGGGTCCCAATTCAATTTCAAGTGGAAATGTAAATAAGCTACAGTTCAAAAAATTTTGTTCGCTCACCAAGGACATTGTTGCTTGGAAATAAAACAATAGCCAGATTCTAAATCATGTTTGGTTGCCAACATAATTTTGTAACTTGGAAATGCAAGCCTAGAGACCAAAGCGTCATCTCCCTTTCTAACTAAGCCGCCGTCGTGGTTGTTGCACTTTCTAGCCAAGAAGGCAAGAGGATCTGGAGGTGAGTAGATCAAGAGGCAAGAGATGTTGTGCCTCCACAGGTGTCGGTAGCTAGAGTGAGCAGATTTGGAGGGGAAGGGGTCTGGTTGTCCTCGAGTAGTCGGCCAGAGTTGTTGATGGGATGGTCACCGGAGTCGAGGAAGAGAAGCTAATGCAGTGGTGGTTGCCAATGGGGGAGAAGAGGAAATGGCTCATGCTATAGGGAAGAAGAGGAGGAAGCGTGGCCAACTGGGAAGAAGATGAGGTTGTACAGGCAAAGGGATGTGGCACAGGCGATGGGGAAGAAGGGACGGGAGAGAGGAGGCGATAGGTCGATAGGGAGAGGAGGCAGGCACGGGCGACAGGGAAGAAGGAGAGATGGCGTGATGCCGACGACAGAGGAGAGGAGACGGCGGGTTGGTAGGGGAGATGGCGCTTACGGCGGCGGGGATATGAGGACGGGACGCCGGTGATGGGGAGAGGAGGACGCAGCACGGGCGACAGGGAGAGGAGGAAGTGGTGAAAAAAGGAACATGTCAGGGTAGAGTAGAGGAAAAACGCGAGGGGACAATTACGAATGATTCAGAGATGGGAAGCTCGGTATTAGCGTGGGGTGCTCCTAGTTGTCCTTGAAATTGGGCTTGAAATCCATTTGTAATTCCTTTTCCATCCAAACAGTTGATATTGCTCGGTTAAGATTCCAATTCTGGAATTTTGAGCCCAATTCCAACATCCAAATGGGATGTAACAAAAATGAAGCATGACGCATGCAAGAATTAAGCTTGGCCACTATGGGAAGTTAAGGTGTCCACTGTAGCTTACTTTCCCGTGAGTATCCCCTACCCTTCCTTCTTCCTCTCCTACAACCTATGGCGTGCTACCGCCACCATGACCAAATCAAATAGCAAGAGAGTGTTGTTCTGGTCTACAGGGAAGAAGAAAGCAAACATCACCGTTACTCACAAAGAAACCAGCTGAGACTTAGAGGGTGGTGGGTTATATAGGCTGCCCAAAAAATCTACCTGTTACTCACAAAAACCTAGTCCAGAGGTTCTAGACAACCTCGCTCAGAGGTTCCAGGGTTCAAACAAAACGAATAATTTGGGAGAAAACACTGCTTGGAGGGTGCAGCTCTGACATACCGAACATTTCAAAACCTCAAGAAAATCCAAGACCTAGAGGGTCCGAACCTATGAAACTTAGAGGCTCCGAATGAAATCAACCATTTTGTCTTGAAATTTTTTTTGACTCGAAGGCTCCGGGAGATCCTCATTCAAAGGTTTTAGACAGGCAAAAACAGAGCAAAGTTGAATTCCTCATAAATGCTGGACCACGAAGGTCTGGATGAAAGAAAACATTGTGATAGAGGTTAAGTCCTGGCTCGGAGATTCCAGACAAACTTCCCTCGAAAGATCTGGACAAAGACATGGCTGCTATATAGAAGCTTTGTCGCCACTTGGAGTGTCTAGAAAAACCTCACTCAGAGGTTTCAGACAACATGAAACACTCTTGACAAAGCTCTATCTTTACTCGGAGTGTCCGAATAGACTTTACTCGAAAGATCCAGGCAACAAGAACTCAATTGGACAAAATCTTTGAAAGGTTCTGGATACTCTAGACTAACCTCACTCGGAAGGTCCGGGTCAAACTCAGCACAATGGAACCTACTCTCACACACATTCAGACATTCTGGTCGACTAGGTCTGGATATTTCGAATGAACATAGAAGTTTGGTGTAGAGAGCTTTCCAAACATTTTTAAGGATTTCCTTTGAGCACTTGGCAAGTTATCTTCTTCCATATGTTGACTAGCTCCCCCTTTATAGTATGACTGTCCTATACTCAATGTGATTATTGAATCATAAAAAGGTCTAGAAAAGGTCCTTAACCTTCTTGATTTCATGCCATCTCTTTTTCAATCTTTTTAGGAGTCATCAGTGCTTGTTCCAACTTACTTTGGGGACTAAATACCTAATAAACATCATGATGCATAAATTAGTCCCTTTATCATCAAATCCACTCAGAGGGCCAAGAGGCACTTCAGTCATTCCATTTTAACACTTCTTCTTGTTAAAAAATTAATGTTTTAAAACAGCAATAGCTCATTATGTTATCATGAAAATAATAAGCACAAATGTTAATGAATAATTCAATTTTTTTCAAATAGCAAATATTGTAACTAGTTTTGCAAGTATAAGCGAAGCATTTATGACATTCAAAACTCTAGTTTTGTAAGCTAGCAGTGAGCTATATAGGCACATATAGCTCATTCTTAGAATTAGATTGTAAGCAAGTACTATCAAAGCATTCCAATGGAGGTGACACAAATCTAATAGCTCTCAAATTATCAACTACAACATGCTGAATTCTATCAATAAAATTAAAGCAATCATGTAGTAGATTATTTGTCACATAAGTATCACACAAACTCGATGGGTCAACACTTGGAATAAACTTTTGCACATAATGATTATCATCCAAAAACAGCAAGCTTCAAATCAGCAAGGCCATCACATGTTATGCCTATCTTATGCACATAAAATTTATTGTCTACACCATAATCTCCTATCAAATTAAATTTATAGCCAAGTCACACACTTGTCCAAGATCTCAAACATGTGATTTTAAAAACTTTATGCATAACATGTGTCAAGTTCATAGGTGGTTCCAACATATGTAACACAAAAAATCAGTAGTGACAATCCTAGCTAGCACTTCTTCATGCCTAACCAATTGCACATGATCCATAGGTGCAGTCAAACCAATGGAAAAAATAATTTCAGCAACAAGTGCATCGAAAGTAGCAATCATATCATGTGTTTCATACTGTGGAGTGTCCAAAATTGATAGTAACTCATTAGCCATATCACATAGCTCATCCCAATCATCAACTCCAGAATTGATAACACTTATATCATTGTTTTGTGCATCTAAAATGGGAGGTAAATCAATTGTATCACAAATGCATAAAAATCATCAGCTAATTATCTATTTGGTCACTTAATGAAAAACTATTCACGTTAATTAAAGGGTTGACCAAATCAGCGGGTAATGTTGCACTATTATTATATGAAATATCCGAATTTTCATGACAAATATCAACACTTGGTTCAACTAATTCAGTAAAAAATTCATTTATTTCATCACAGTGTGCACTAAAATCAATGGGCAGATCAACCATATTACATGGTGCACAAAATTCAATAGATATTTAAGTTGTTTGATCACATGGCAAAACTCAACTTATCAACACAATCCTGTACAATAGGTGGTATGATCAAAACAGTGCACTACTCATTCAATTCAACATGAAGCATACAATTTAGCCTGTCATGCCTCAATCTCATGTGGAGTGATAGAATAAGTACCTTTGTTATTACCTTATATGGCCGACTCAGAAGATATAAGTTTTGTCGGTAGTGATGGGTCACAAGCTCAAGACGGTGTGACTCTCACAACAGCGGGTGCGACAGCCATAATGGGTGCCACGGTGGAAGGAGCAATCAGTGCTGAACATGATAGGGGGTATGACATTGAAGGTTGGTTTGGTGCTTCATCTTATATTTGTCTCTCAAAAGCACAAGCACAGCAAACAAACCAGTAATGCAACAAGGTATATATTGAAATCTATCTCGAATGTCACGGTTCAAACGTTTCATAAATCTATTCATCATGGCTTCCTCGGTTTCTTCTATATCACAACAAAACAAATAATATTTCAATTCTCGATAGTAAGACATTATGGTGTTACTACCTTGTTCTAAGCATTGTAATTCAAAGCATCCTATGAGCAAAGTATGCAAGCACAAATCTAGCTCTTATAACTTTCTTCATATCGAAGCATGTGCTAGGCGTATCCTAATATTTATGTTTATTTTCACGATCACACCAAATAGATGCAAAATCAATGAATGCAGTAGCAACAACCTTACTTTCATATGCTCTAGAAAATCATGGCAAACAAATACTTGTTCTACCTCTAACTCCCACGTGAGGTAAGCATCATGATCATAACAACCAGCAAAATGGTGGTATAGTGAATTGATGTTTACCTTGTATATGTTGGTGTCTTTCCTCCCGTGGTGGTAGAACGGTGCTCGTATCAACAACTACCTCTTCTCCTAGAATGGTGGAGGCCCAAGAGAGACGTAGTGGAGAGCCTACCATTGTTAGTAGAAAACAAAGAAACAAATCACAAATATAATGTTCCTATCAACTACTAGGATGCGGGACAAGTCACTTGATGCTCAAGCTAATTCAGAAGTCTTACAAGTTCATACCAAACCGCAGGTTGTGACCGTCAACCAACGGTGTCAAATAACCCCAAAGTTTGGATAAAATGATTACCAGGTGAATGTATATCTGCATGGTATAGAAAAGGTGGAGCTTGGAAGGCTTTATGTGAGTAGTAAGAATATAGAAATTGATGAAATGGCGATGCAAAGTTGAAATGATGCTCAAAAATACTAGTCGTAGTTGCTAGACTTAGACTAGAATGAGCAAAAATTAATCTAAGCCTTGATACTAAAAAACAGAAAGCAAAGAAAGAGACTAGAAAACAAGAAGTAAATTTCTGAGAATTTTTCAGTGGCCTTCTATGTAGTTTCTTACTCTTTTTCTAAATTTTTATTTCTTTTTATACCTCAGAAAAATACTCAAAGGATCAAAAGATATAAAGGAACAAGAAAATTAGCCTAGCGAAAGGTTTGACAATGTTGGAGGTGTGTTTGAGGTGTCGCAATTCATCTAGTGAGAGGTCAGACAATGTTTGAGGTGTGGCTAAGATGTTGTGATCCATCTAGCGAGAGGTCACACACTGTCTACATTACTACAAAATGGGTTATCCAAGACCTACATCAGAGGCTGCTTTCCAAAAACTGCCTCTGGTGGAGCAAATCATAGACGGTTTGCAAGAGGCACCATCTAGGTTAATCCTAGCAATGCGAACCATCCGTGATGATCAGCTATCGCTAGCAGTTCTTATACAGAACCTGTGATATCAGGCTACCATATTGCAGGTGGTTTTAATAAGAACCACCTGTGATGAGGGAGAGATCACAAACGATTTCTCTTAAAAACCATCTGTGATAAGATGCCCATTTATTACTAGCGAGCGTTTTCCCCAACCCGAGCCTCGTCTTAAATTCTTGGTTTTTACACTGTGACGGCGAGAGTTCTGGTGATTTTGTGGCTCGGAGTCCAATTGATCCAAAAGAACCGTGGATTTGGGTGAGATATTACATATCCACTTGGTATTGGTGATCTAAGGTTAGTGATTGGTTCAAAGTTTGAATTTGAAGATCTAGTTTGGTGAAGGGAGAGAATGTAGATCTTGATCTTGGTTTAAGGCAAATTTTTTTGTTCTTGTTGATTTTCAGGCTACTAATTGGTTGCATTGTACTATATTGAACATTTTTCTAGCTATTTAGGGTGACAAAAAGATAGAATTGTAGATGCATGGCTTAGATGATCTATAGTGTGAAAAGAGAGAAGTGTTTAAATATTAAAATTGTATTTACTAATTTAATATTATTTTAGTTGTATAATTTTTACTTCTTATAACTAAAATTTGTAATTATTAGTAGATTGTATTTTTGGTAAAGAACAACCTTGTGATTAAATAGAATACTTGTAAATCTTTAAATATAGTCATAACCCACATAGTAATGACATAATTAATTAATATTATGGTATTTAATTTACTCTTAACTGCTACTTTCTGCCATGCACATATACTAACCCTCAACATTTAACATGAATTAAATTTTGTTTTTTTTATGCGTAGAGAAGATGGGCCGAAGCTAGACATACGATGATAACCACTTAAATGAAGAGTAACTTAATGGTGTGACAGAGTTCATGAGAGCTGCTGAAGAGGATAAGTCGAACAGAGGGCAAAAAATATATATGTTATCCATGCAAAGATTGTGAGACAACTCAGAGTAGATCCAATGTCACTTGATCTGCAGGGGTTTCATAGAACTGTACAGGTATTAGACAAGTCATGGTGAATAGTAGACGATACATGAAGGTGGTAGTGATGACATCGTGGAGGAAGAGAACTAGATGGCGGATGATACCGATTCTGATTTAGATGAAAATACGTTGCCAAATGATCGTGACCATCTAGATGAGATGCTACACCATGTAGAAGGGAACCGTACTACATGACATTATGAAAATTCAATGTCTTGATGGGGGACTTAGAGAAACCTTTTTTGAGGGATGCAAGAATAAGTACATGAAGTTGTCCTCAGTGCTTGAACTATTGAAATTGAAGGCAAGTAAGGGTGGTCAGACGAGAGTTTCACGATGCTGTTAGGTCTCTTAGTGGACACACTTTTGAAAGGAAACGAGTTTCCCACAAGTGCGTACAAAGCCAAGAAAGTTGTCTGTCCGTTGGGAATGGAAATACAGTGAATACATGCTTGTCCGAAGGACCATATCCTCTTCTGTAAACAGTACGCAAACCTCCATGCATGTCTGTGTGCAAGTCATCTTGATCCAAGCATAAGGATCAAGCCGATCAGGATGAGGGGGACGAGGTGACGAAAGGGATTTCAGCTAAGGTCATGTGATATTTTCCTATAACTAACCATCCAAAGCGGTTATTTGTGAATCCAAATGATGCAAAACTATTGCATTGGCACGTCGAGGAGTGCAAGAATGATGGAAATCTTAGACATCCTACTGATTCCATTCAGTGGAGAAATATCAATTAGAAACTCGAAGAGTTCAGCAAGGAACCAAGAAACATAAGGTTTTGATTGAGCACGGATGGAATGAATTCTTTCAGAAACATTTGCAGCCGTCATAACACCTAGCTTGTGAATCTATGTATCTACAACCTTCCTCTTTGATTATGCAAAACTATAGGTTTGCCTAAATCTCGCAAGGAGGGGAGGCTTGGGGGTATCGGGACCGTCAGTAAGAAAAATATCAGTCCTGAACGTAAGGTTATTGATCAATCTCATTTCATGGTCTTGCAAGACATGGCTATAGTCGGCCCACATATGAACCGACATGAAGCCAAGCTAAAGCAAGATAATCTGAAAGTGATGGATGTTTGGGTGACAAAAAAACACAATCATCGTTCAATGGATGATTATATGAGCAACCTCATGGGCTATCATTAGATGACCCTATGCTCACATGGTTGGTAGAAGGACCATGAGATACAACAGAGGATGGACATAAATGGCTACACATTTTATAGAAGAGATCAAGATCAAAAGAGCATAAACCTGAATAACGATGTCCACATGGATGCTTGAGATACGGTTGAGAGTAAGAGCTCGTACTATAGGTACATAGAGGAGATTTGGGAGCTGGTCTACATAAAGTTTAAGATCCGATGTTTTGTTGCGTTAGGTCCATCTCTCATAGGTAAAAGTTGATAAGTACGACTTCACAACGGTCAACATCACAAGTACTACATACAAAGATGAACCATTTGTGCTAGCAAATCAGTTGGTCATATCTTCTATGTAATCGAACCTTTAAATTAGAGACAACACGTAGTTAGGGACTCTCAAAAGGGCATTGTTGGATTTGATGATGTAGAGGATGAGGATGTAACATCCTCAAATTTTATGGATTTGAAAAAAAAATTAAAGAGAAGAGGATGTTGCACAATGTAGTTGTCCATATATATATTTTCTTTGGTTTTTGTTTGAAACTAATTCAAGCCTTTGAATTAATTTGAGAGCTATTAAATGGAGTTATGATTTTTATTTTTCAAATCCTTTTAGAATATCTCTCTGAAAATATTTTTATTGGATTTCCCATGTTCAAATTGATTTACTAAATTTTTTTCCGTAATTTTTGAACCATATTCGAATTTGCTTTGAATTATTTTGCTTTCTTTGTTGTTTTAAATCCGAAAATAAAAAGGGGCCCAGCCAGCCCACCAAGCCAACTTGGGCCATGTGCTGCAGCTAGCCAGGCTATGCAAAGCGGAACGAGATCGTCTGACTTAGCGATTTGTACGTCAGAGGGACGTTTGACGCCGTTGGCCGTGCATCACGCATCCGACGGCAGCGTAAACCAGTGGCCTCGTTCGCTCAGGTGGCCACGCAAACTAGTGGCCCATGCGGCCTAGTCCGATGAAGCGGAGAGAAAAACTGGCACGAGGACAAGGAAAAAGGCGCGAGGTCTACAGAATATGCGTGAGATCGACGGAACGAGATTGCTGGAGGCGATGCGCTGCTCTGCTCGTCAATCTCTCATCAATCTCGCGTAAGTCTCTTGCCGTTTGCCTTTATCTTGCCCTCTGCCCCATGAATAAAATCATTGGAATTGATCGCACTTCATCATCAGATTGCTTTGA
The DNA here is from genome assembly GCA_019208055.1 of Stipa capillata. Taxonomy (NCBI): domain Eukaryota; kingdom Viridiplantae; phylum Streptophyta; class Magnoliopsida; order Poales; family Poaceae; genus Stipa; species Stipa capillata. The sequence continues at coordinate 431,236 of JAGXJF010004548.1, read as the reverse complement.
AGTTGATCGAGCTACTCCTTTTCTTATGGAAGAAGTAGCTGGTTGAAATTGTATTCCTTTTGTACTACTGAGATGGAAGAAGAAACTAACACAAAAGAGGCTAACACAACACACCATGATTCCGATTCCAATAAGTAAGTAATACAACCCCACTTTCATATTCATTATGTGACATCAGATGGATTTTAGTTGTCCCAAGTACCGCTACTCCTTGCTTTAGTCCCAATATTTTCTTTATACTTGCACAAGTCCCCTGCTCATGTTATTTTTACATTGCAGAGCTATACTGCCCGGTTTGGTACCTCATGTTGGCATGGAATTTTGAAATTCAGATGAGGCTTGGACATTTTGGCTTAGCTACGGTGGGCAGAAAGGCTTTGAGGTCCGAAAAAGGTATACAAACAAAAGGCCATCCGATGGCAAGGTTACATCATCTAGATTTGTTTGTGCAAATGAGGGTCATCGATCACAAGACAAAAGGGATCATTTAACAAAGTGCCCTCAAGCTGAAACTAGAACCAAATGTCAAGTCCACATGAATCTTAAAATGGATCGAAAGAAGGAAAATCTGAAAGTGTCTGAGCTGGTTTTGGAACACAATCACACACTACACCTGCCAGAAACCTTACACTTAATGGTGTCACAAAGGAAAATTTTAGAGTTACAAAATTTTGAAATTGAAACGGCATATGATGCAGAAATTGGGCCAAAAGCTGCACATGAGTTGGCTAGTCGCCAAGTTGGTGGACTACTCAATCTTAGCTATACCCTCCGTGATCACAAGAACTATTTGCGGACCAAGCGCCAACGAGAAATGGCATATGGCCAAGCAGGTAGCATGCTTAAGTATTTTCAAGACAAAATTGCTGAAAACCCATCATTCCAATATGCATTGCAAATGGATTGTGAAGAACAAATAGCAAACATATTTTGGGCTGATGCTAAAATGATCATGGACTATGCACATTTTGGTGATGTTGTTAATTTTGACACTACTTTTGGAACAAACAAGGAGAGCAGGCCCTTTGGTGTCTTTGTCGGATTCAATCATTTTAGAGAAACTGTAGTTTTTGGTGCTGCTCTCATGTATGATGAAACATTTGCATCCTTCAAGTGGTTATTTGAGGCCTTTCTAAAAGCTCATAAAGGACAGGGGCCTAAAACATTATATACAGATCAAGATGTTGCAATGGGAAAGGCAGTTGGAGAAGTGTTTGGAGAAGCATGGCATGGATTATGCACCTTTCACATTATGCAGAATGCTGTCAAACATCTACATGAAGAGAAGAATGAAGAGAATAAAATTGAGAAGAAAAAAGAGAAGAAGAAAGAGAAGAATGAAGAGAAGAATGAAGAGGAGAATGAAGAAACAAGTATTCTATCAGATTTTAGCGCGTGCATGTTTGAGTATGAAGACATGGTAGAATTTGAACAAAAATTTGACCTCATGAGGAAAAAGGTGAGCAAGCAAACTTGGTTGGATAGTATATATAAGTTAAAAGAAAAATGGGCTGAATGTTATATGAAGGATGTCTTCACATTAGGAATGAGAAGTACACAATTGAGCGAGAGTCTGAACAATGACTTAAAAATCCATTTCAAATCTGATTTGAATATCATCCGGTTCTTTAAGCATTTTGAAAGGGTGGTGCAGGGAAAAAGGAATAATGAACTGAATTCAGAATTTGATTCAAGGAAAAAATTGCCTAAAATATGTATGAGGAGACCACCACCTATGTTGGTGCAGGCTAGCAAGTTGTATACACCTAGTATATTTGAAGCTTTTCAAGGTGAATATGAAAGATCCTTGGCAGCTTGCACCAAGGCATTAGATGGTTGTAATGAATATCTAGTAGGAGATTTTACCTTTAAGGAGGAGTATAAAATTATCGATGATCCTTTGAAGCAAACAGTTGTGTGCAGCTGCCGGCAATTTGATAGAATTGGGATATTATGTGGCCATGCTCTTAAAGTTCTTGATTTGATGAATATCAAGTCACTACCGCTACATTATGTGTTAAAGCGATAGACACGGGAAGCACGGAGTGGAACTGTACAAGACAACACGGGAAGAAATATAATCGAAAATCCAAATATGGATGCCATGCTTAGCTACAGATATATGTCCCTCAAATTTCAAAATTTGGCACATCGAGCAGCCAACTTTCCAGAATGCATCGTGTTAGTAGACAGCACACTTGACATCCTTGGTAAGCAAATTGAAGACAAAATCAATGCATGTACAAGCACATCTGGGTATCCATGTACAATTCCCACAAATGCTAGCCCACCAAATGACTTGTTGACTAATGCACGCCTAAGGAAAAAGGAGGTCCAAACAAAAAGTTCAAAACAAAAAAGAACTTGGCTCGATAAGAAGCACAAGGCTAGGAAAAAGAGAGAAAACAAAACTACATCACAGTTCGGGGAAGAGGTATGTTGCTAAATAACAGTTGTGTTTTCAATGTTATCATTCTGTCCATTAATTCTCAGAACCCTCCAATTTTCTTTCATTACAAGATACAAGAGGTTGGGAAAGACGCAGGTAGTGGTGGTGCACAAGCACAATCACAAGCACAAGTTGCAGATGATAGAGTTTCTAGGGACAATGGGAAGGAGTCTGAAGATTACAAGGCCAATCTTAGCTTCACTCAACTGTTGATGATAATCTTACTCATATAGTTAGTTTAAAAATCTAGAGATGATAATTTTCTTTTAAAAACTTACTTATTTATTTAATTTTCAGGGACCAATCACAGATGATCTTTTTACTGGGTCGTGGTGAAGTACTGTCATTTTTGGGCAATCCTGTGCTCTTAACTTGAATGAGAGTGCAAACAAGCATGGTTTTGGCAAATTTTGCCATTCAGTTCAGTTTTCCTCTTCGTTTCATCGGACTGGGCCGCATGGGCCGCTGGTTTGCGTGGCCACCTGAGCGAATGAGGCCGCTGGTTTACGTTGCCGTCGGATGCGTGATGCATGGCCAGCGGTGTCGGACGTCCCTCTGACGTACAAATCGCCAAGTCAGATGATCTCGTTCCATGCAAAGCACACCTCGGCAGCAGCTACTGCATGCAGCAACTGAGCAAGCGCTGTGGCTGCGTAACGCATGCATGCGTGAGTGCGTCGCCGGCCATTTTGCCTAGGATTTCAAGCGTCATCGGCACGCTCTCCTCTCCCCTGAAGTCTCTTCGCCTTTCCTGTTGCTTGACCTATATAAAGCCCCTCCTCTGTGATTTCTCCCCTTTTCCTCTCTCTCAATCTCTCACAACTCCTCCACACGTTCTTGTCTTCTCCAACTTCGGTGACCACTCTGGCGAGGAATTCCGATGACCACGATGCATCTCCATCTGATTTGTTGCTACTAGAGCTTTCCCACACCGTCGTGCACCTTCTATCGCAAGCAATCGTGAACTTCATCTACTACATAACTGTACCGCAACTTCTGCCTCAACTCCGGTGAACTCCTTCTTCTCGTGATTTCTTTGGACTTGGTGAGCCACTCTCTAATCCCTCTTTGGAGTAGAAATCCCTTAGGCCACGGAGTATTTCCCCTCACCCAATTGCCCCTCTTGTTCACCTCCATATGCACAACCATTTTGGATCGATCTATATATTTTCCTATACAATAGCTAGCTCATGTACTGTACCTCTGTTCATTTTCCCAGTCCACCCAAACCATGCTATGTTCTTGATCTTAGTGTTAAAATGGATTGTTAGGACCCCAGTAATCTACTAATGCAGTCGGATTTCAAATCCGTGCGGTAGTTTTTTTATTATATGAATATACCCCAAATTTGGGCATAATTTGATCGAATTTGGAATAGTACCCTTCTGTTAAATTTTATAATTTTTGGAGATGTGTAGAATTTCCTAGAACTAAGATGAGCACTATTTTAATTATTTAAAATAGAAATGCTCTCTATTTTTAATATTTAATTTTTGTATAAGGTAGATATACTCTAGTACTATTTTATAGTGGCAATTACAACCTTTTAGCACTTGTTTTTTAGTGTAGCATAAATCACATGTTGTTTTAGGTTTATTGCAATATCTATTGTTTACTGTTTTTAAATATGATTTATTATCTGTTATTGTCTTGATGTAATTAAATTCCACAGAGTAGTTAGACTTATTTTACCTCTATGATTAGGTTAATCTAATTTATTTAGCATGCATTTGTGGTACTTATGCTTAGTATATATGGTGTATATGTTGTAGCATATAGTCTATATCTCTCATATATTCTAAATTTTTTTTATGAGCAATGTTAGTGCTGCATTAAGCTAATCCTATTCTCTAAAATGTTAAACACTTGATCACTAGTCATGTTAGGTTATGCCATGCTCATCTTTTATTAAGTATGTCTCATGAGCTAGTTGTTATGTGTTATTGCATTTCCATGTATATTAGTATTATAGGCTTTGTGTTATACCTAGCATCTTAATATTTAATGTACCATGTTAGAATGCGATAGCAATGGTTATCTGAAATACTATAATATTATATGCACATATACGATTGTGGCCTTGTCTTAGAAGACCTATACTAAGGATTCTTTAGCAATAAACCTTATTCCGATCTTCGTCGCGATGACGCCTTTGCGCCATCATTCCATTCTACTCACATCTTACCTTCGTCGTGCTTCTCTCTCTCATGTTGCTTTCTGGATGTTTTATTGAGGTTGATATTTATTTGCTTCGCTCTTGTTATGTTACGATGATAAGGAGTGAAGAGACCAACCTGACGCCCGGTATAGTAGAAGAAGAAGAATACTACTACGAAGGCATGCCCCCTCTTCTTTGATCATACTTGATCCTCTATTTTTTTAAGTCATTATATTTTTTTTTACAAACATGCATGATGTTTTATTCCAATAGCTAGCGTGTTGATTGACACACCATTACCTTTTCGCTTGTGGCCTATTTATTTGATACCCTGAGTAGATTAATATGTTTTTATTTTGAATGGAGTAGAGAAATTATTAGCCATGCTTAAATATATTCTTAGGTTGTTTTGAATTGCCTCTTCGGAGGAATGATCGACGGATCGATGATCCTTGATTTTGACACTTGTTCGCTGAGCTGGGCCGGATGCCCTTTAACGTTCCTCTCTATTCTTCCTATTCTACTTTGGGTAAAACTTACCATCTAAAAGGTTCGGGCGACGGGTGAATCATGAGTTGAAGGAGCAATGATCGTTCTTCATGAGATGAAGAAGCCATTAGTCATCCGTATCAAATAAAGCCAAAGTTATGAATCCGAGAAATGTGAAAATAGTACAACCACATGCTATATGGGCACTGGCTTGGTTGAGTAGGTTAGTCGAGTCTTAGTGTCGACATTGCCATCCCGTAGAAGGGTGGACATAGCTACAAGAACCTCGGCACAAATGGAGGCACGCAGGGTAAGTGGGTGTACGCTTCTCCGTGTCGAAACCTAGTGGGCATGTCACATCGAGATGAGACTAGCTAAAAGACCTCGTCATGATCTCTCTGCCGGTACACCAATGTGTGTACTTTGCTGGCGACGGCTAGTGGCAACTAGACGAGATTGTGCCATGTGGGTAAAGTGTACAACCTCTGCAGAGTGTCAAATTAATTGATTAGCCGTGTCCACAGTCACTGATGGCACATGACTCATTCTTGATGAAAATGACCTGTCCCTCTCCCCCATGCTATTTCCCTCAACCGCTTTGCTATTGGAACCTATGGTCGAGCTAAGGCAGGAGTTCCTTGCTCGTATATGTTGGTTATGAATCACACATGTTGGAAAATATCCTTGATATAAAAATTGGTTTTCTTCAAAGTGATGTCTTCGAGTCTATCCTATTATTTCAACTAAAACTGCACTATGCAAAAGAGCCATAAAACCTTCCTTTAAAGCCTCATGTACACTAGTTTAGGTGTTTCCCTATGAGGAGGCAAGCTATGTACGCGAAGTACTTATCAAACATTTTTTTGTGTGGTGGTGTGCAGAGGAGTATGCTGAAGAAGGTTCTGACGAGGATTACTTCTTTGATGATCCCGAAGAGTAGGTCGTGTGGCCTCCGTCAACTGCCTGTGGCACGGATGGAACCGCCTCACATTTATTTCCGTTGTTTCCTCTGACGTAATAATGTCGTTCAGACATGGTTCTCTGTAAGCTATGTGGCATATTGTATTCATACTATGTTTTAACTTCGAATGCACGCAATGTTATACATTTCGCTTGTGTATCGTTAGCTTGATCCTAGACTGACGAGGATGTACACAGGACGACCTAGTAATTAAAACTAGACTCTCACAAAGGATTAGTACAATCAATTTGATGAGATGTCTTCGTCCCAAGATGGCACAACGGCCGAGAAAGAACCAAGTTAGGATGAAGCTAGCTAAGTATGCAATTATCATAACAAATGACTCATGTTTTTAGCAAAGTAGAAGCATGTTTAGTATGCAATTATGTGAATTTCATAATGTGATCTACAATATTTATTTATGTGGATTTTGTAATGTCATGTTTAATATGCATTTATGTGGATTTTGTAATGCACAATTTGGATAAAAATCATTCAAATTTATGAATTAAAAAATTCAGTCAATTTATAGTGAAATCATTCAAATTATGAAACTACAAGAAATAAAATTTAATTTATAACGAAGCATTCAGAGTTATGAAATTAAAATAAAAAACCATTCAATTAAATAGTTGCACTCAAAGTTTCTAGGGTTTTCCATTACTAAATAACAATTCTAGAAGATCACTGATGATGAATAGTACGGTTTCCCGCATATTAGGGGTATCCGTATACAGAATCCCGGGACTTTAGAAAAGTATAGCGTACCCGGTAAGGATCCCTGGACGACAAGGTAACCCCTCTCAGGAAGGGAAGACTCCCCTTAAACTAGGAAGTCAATCCCCACATTTAAGGAGGCCAGAGTCCTACTCGAGCGTAAGTCCATGTCCAGTACGACCCTAGAAACCCCCTATATAAGGATCAGCAATCCCATAGGAGGGGGGGTCGAACAGATCAATCTAGTCGCAGCACAAGCAGCATAGGATCTGAGGAGGCGAAGCCCTAGAAGACCCGCTGCCTCGAAGGAGTCGAGCCCGGCGGTTTAGCTTAGATTAGTCTGCGATTAGGCCTAGGGTCGCCACTAACATACACCCCCATTGTAAGCGTGTTCTCCATCAATATATAGCAACAGGACGTAGGGTTATTATCCTGAGGGAGGCCCGAACCTGTATAAAAATGGCTGTCCCCTGCTGTCAGAGCTCCTGGCACTTGGGCCCTAGAGGTCCCTACCCCCCAGTAATCCTCATTCCACGAATACCGTAAGATCACCGATTCACCGATCGTCGACAGATGGCGCCGACCGTGGGGAACTCTCCGGACCAAGCCGTCCAGGAGGAATCAGAGTCGGCAGGACGCGCAACTAAGCGCGATCAGAGCCCAGCGCCGGTTGCACAGCCCTCACCGGTTTTGACCGAGGAAGAAGCAGCAAACCCGGCAGGAAAACCGATCGTAATCTCGCCCCGTACTGGATACTCGGACCAGGGTTTCTACGACAACTTTGGCCCTATGGGCCCGTACCCAGTTACGGATCGAGTGGATTTCGGAGAGTACACCCCTGGAGAGGACTCGGATGGCGAAGCAGATCACTTCAGAGCCGAGTGCGCCAGGGCCTTCAGCGGGGAGTTGGTCTTGAACGACGACTTCCCGGTAGGAACGACCAGCCCCATGGTTAGAATTTCTCCTGTAAACTCTGATCGTGAGAACGATCAAGATCTTACCCACGTCGCGTCCGATGAGGACAACGTGATGGAATACGAGTACACATCGTCCAGCCAAGGACCTCGAATGGTACTCGCGATCGACGATGGTCGAGAAGACCTCGAAGATCAGAATCTGCCCGGGGGCTCGCAGCAGCACAATGCAATGGCTGCCTCCCACATGAACGGGGGCTTACCCGCCGCCGGGGAAAGAACCCCTCGCCGGAACGGAGACCCGCCTGCTGCTGTGGAGAGATCCCCCCCGGGAACGTACACCGGAGAACTTCCGAACAGAGAAGATCCTGTTCGATGTGGTCGACTTCGAAACAGCATACAATGCTATCTTGGGGCGCCCTACTTTGGCCAAGTTCATGGCAGCTACGCACTACGCCTACCAGTGCATAAAGATGCCCGGCCCAAAAGGTGTCCTCACGATAAAGAGCTCCCCCAGAGAAGCACTCCTCGGCGACAAGCGCAGCCTCGACCTCGCAGAGCAGCACCTACCCTCTAACCAAGACGCCAGCGTGGCGGCTCCCGCCACCACGTTGTCAAGACCACCTCCACGGCTACGAGCGACGACTTCGGAAAGTACCCCCGCCAAGTCAGAGAAAGAGCTCCACGACTAGGTCGGAACAGGGAGAAAACAGGGCCTTCCCCTAGACAGGACAACGGCTCCTCGGGAGAAGCCGCCCGATCCAGGTCGCTCGTGCCAACGGTAGAAAGGTCGCGTCCATTAGAGAGTCCCGTGCAACCACCTTCGGTAAGATCGCACGGCCGTCGCCTCCTCATCGGCAGATTCCAAAGTTGCACCAGCTCCAGCCTTAAAGATCGTCAAGCTACGAACAAGTCGATGATAAGACGCTCCGGGCGCCGCCGCCCAGCACGCGCACTCGACAAAGTTTCGTCAGCGGGTCACGACAAGAGGACGAGAGTCTCTGGGGCAACCGGCGACAAGCTAAATGAGGAGGGGATGGCTTAGTTTTTCTCAGCTTTCATAGAATTAGTTTTTCTTACAGTAGCCTGTAAAAGACACAGTTTTGAATTATACCAAGTCTTTAGTTCAATGTTTTTCATCATCAATTATTTCAGACTGCCTATCCGAGATATCTCTCGAAAAGCCAGTCGGGGGCTGGATAAGAACACGGCAAGTTGGTGTACGAGTACGAGTACCGACTTCTTCGACCCGCACAAGGGATAAGGGCTCTGCGCTATAACAGTCAGGGACGCGAGGAAAACCCCTTAACGCGTTTGCAGGTGACAGGGGAGCCACTGAGCCCCCCACCTGACCAGACCTAAGGCCTGGTTGACTAAGCTCCCCAGTTCCGTAGCAATATCCCCTGATCCCGAGTAAAGGAAGGGAAAAAGGTACGAGTACCACTAGATCAACGAAACCCGTACGCTTATCCACGTCTTCGACTACTCGGAGCAGAAGATACCTCGGGTAGAGTGAAACTTTGTTAATCAGGCAAGTGTAGAATTTACTAGCAAAACACCGGAGTCTTCCCTCAACAGAGGAATACGGAGGTGCTGCCATGGCCACGACAAGCTGTATGAAAGACCCCTTATCGCGTTTACTGATGACGAGGAGCCACGGAGCCCTCCATCCGACTAAACCTAAGGACTGGTCAATCACAGCAAGAACGACCTACGGCACTATTCGTATTCCTACATCGAAGGGAGGCAAAGGGCATTGGCTCCGACCAAAGTCTACGCTTGCATCCGACAAGGTTTCACGAAAGCAGATCAGACAAGGTTTCGAATAACCAACAAAACACACAGATTAAGCACAGTTACTAATCAAAAAGTGTTAAGTCAGTTTAGCAGGTTATCTACATTCAACCATTCGAGACCTCTTCGCCTCGCAGTTGGTTCCCCGCTGGTCACGGACGAAGCGAGCAAAAAGGCAAAAGGTTAGTTTCAGTAAAGGCAAATTACGACTAATGTTTTCAGTTGTTTATTTTATCTAGAAGCGCCGCGACCGGGGGGCTAGACCCTCGCTCAAGTCGGACGACAGGCGTCCTGAGCTGGGGGCTCCACAGCCGACTAGCCCCATGCCGAAACTGACTCCCCCAACCGGAGAATGCCTGCAGTATGCACTGCAGATTGACTTCCCGGCCACGAATAACGGGGCCGAGTATGAGGATTTGCTTGCCGGTCTCCGAGTCGTCTCCGCACTTGGTATCCGTTGCCTACTCGTCAGTGGGGACTCACAGCTGGTAGTGAGACAAGTGTCCAAGGAATATCAGACCTTAGACCAGAACATGGCAGCTACCTAACAGAGGTGAGGAAGCTAGAGAAGAAATTCATCGGGCTCGAATTACGGTACATCCTAAGGAAGGATAACCGCCGAGCCGATAGTCTTGCCCGCCTGGTGTCCTCATGATCTCTATGTCTATCCGAGACCTTTGCAAAAAGGATTTCGATGCCGTCCATAGCTTCTAGCGAACCTGTGGACGAAGGGATGGCTGACTTCGAGTTTAAGAGCCGTTCAAGGACGTCACCAGGTATTGATGCTCCAAGTGGAGTTACGGGTCAACTCGTAGCTCCCGTCGGTCTTGAGGATTCGTGGATAGAACCCATCCACATGTACCTTCACGATCGAACAGTACTCGAGGACGATGCACTATCTGAGCAGGTTGCCCGACGTGCCTAGACGTACTTCCTGGGCGACGGGGCCCTCTATCATCGAGGAGCTCACGGAGTGCTCATGAGGTGTATCACTCGGACGCAGGGTAAAAAAAACTACCCGAGGAAATCCATGGAGAGGTGTTCGGGGCACATGCATCTTTCCGAACCCTGGTCGGAAAGGCCTTTAGACAAGGATTCTATTGGCCGACAACTCTCCGTGACGCGAGCGACTTGGTGAAGCGATGCCGTCAGTGCCAATTTCACGGTAGATGTATTCACCAGCCCGTCCAAGCATTGCAGACGATTCCCTTGTCGTGGCCCTTCACGACATGGGGCCTGGATATTCTGAGACCCTTCCCTGTCTCGCCCGGGGGCTACAAGTTCCTGTTCATCGCAATTGACAAGCGCGATGCGGTCTAACTGGCGTCAGCCAAGCGGTAGCACAGAAAAAGGAAAGATTCTTCATCACCACGCAAAAATTCCGCCACGACGGTTCGGTGTCTCAGAAATCTACCCAGCGAACGCGTGTCTGTGATCAATGGATCAGATTAAACCAAAGGAGCTTCACGGGCAAGGTAGCCCAGAAAAATGCCTTGGACTACTCGGAGGTTCATCCCGACCAAGGATATCACGACTACCCGGTAGAGATATTACCTACTCGGGAACATTGTCAGCAAGAGTACTCGAAGTCGCCTACTCGGAGTTGCTTCCCTGACAAGGGCAGATTTCCAACAGAACCCTCATGACCTCACTTCACGTATTGATGGGGGGCTTGATGATGAATAGTACAGTTTCCCGCATATTAGGGGTATCCGTATACAGAATCCCGGGACTTTAGGAAAGTACAGCGTACCCGGTAAGGATCCCTGGACGACAAGGTAACCCCTCTCAGGAAGGGAAGACTCCCCTTAAACTAGGAAGTCAATCCCGACGTTTAAGGAGGCCAGAGTCCTACTCGAGCGTAAGTCCACGTCCAGTACGACCCTGGGAACCCCCTATATAAGGATCAGCAATCCCATAGGTGGGGGGGTCGAACAGATCAATCTAGTCGCAGCACAAGCAGCATAGGATCTCAGGAGGTGAAGCCCTAGAAGACCCGCTGCCTCGAAGGAGTCGAGCCCGGCGGTTTAGCTTAGATTAGTCTGCGATTAGGCCTAGGGTCGCCACTAACATACACCCCCCCATTGTAAGCGTGTTCTCCATCAATATATAGCAACAGGACGTAGGGTTATTATCCTGAGGGAGGCCCGAACCTGTATAAAAACGACTGTCCCCTGCTGTCAGATTTCCTGGCACTTGGGTCCTAGAGGTCCCTACTCCCCAGTAATCCTCATTCCACGAATACCGTAAGATCGCCGATTCACCGATCGTCGACAATCACATCGCAGGGTTCTAAGCTAGAACCACCTAGAATATCAATAGAACATAGACAATTCTTAATTAGATATAAAGTGTCTAGGTTTTTCCATTTATGCTCAATCCAAAAAACTGCTAATTGCGCCGTCGCTTCTCCGCCATCGTTAGGTTGAGCGCCACCTCCACCTCACTGCCACTCAACCATTGACCAAAGCCGCCTGCTCCTCCTCACCCACGACTACTCGCGCCCTCCTCAAAATCGCCGACGGCTGCCACGCCCTCCTCAACGTCCTCGGTGATGGCCCCCATGCCCTCCTCGCCCTCAACACCGGCTGCCACGCCCTCCTCGCCTTCAATGCCTCCTTCTCGATGCCCCATCTCCATCCTATCCAAGCCACCGCCCTCCTTCCCTTACCGGTGAAGCTAGCTCCCCATCTCCATCTCTGTTTTTAAGTTATTGTTACTGTTATGCTTCAACTGCTAGTCTTACTATTTATGATCATATTGTTACTATGATTCAAATGTGGATTGATGAAATTAGACTCAAATCCCTCCTGGAATGTGATTATGATCATATTGTCAAAATTAGATGGATGAAATTAGATTCAAATGTTACTGTTTATGAAATTAGACTCAAATGCTACTGTTTATGAAATTAAAATGCATTGTGAAAGAAAAATGTAAAATTTGGATGAATTACATGTCAATTGTGGCCGAAGTTAGATATACGTTATAAAATGAAGTTAAAATGCATGTTTAAAAAATAAATAAAAATGCATGTTACTTTTCAATTATGGCCGAAATTAGATGTATGTTAGCTTAATGATAGCATTAGTTGTTTCTTATTCTTTTAGAAGATGTCGTCCCCTCGTTCCGTGCCTTAGGCGTTGGATTCTAGGAGTGATTCTGACGCATCCTAGAGTACCAAAAAAGCCACACGCGCTCCAAGATGACTAATCATAGGCCGAAGGGCCAATTCCCTATAACGGACATCTGTCTGTATGTAACATCCCTAGTTTTGTAATATAATTAATATAAAGATTTGTGCAGGCATTCCATGTCATCATTTTTCTTAATCTAAAACTGAAGGAATTTAAAACCTGAAGAAGTGACGAAAATGCCACATAAAACTTCAGACACTACTAGATGTCCTTCAAAATTTCTCGAATGAACCTTCATCATCCTTCTATATTTAAGAATGGATCATGAATATTTATACGAATGATGGTGTCATTTAAAACATCCAAGAATATGGAAAATCCTAGATTAATAAAAATGGTAGATCAAAGATCTATTAAGCAGAAAGATTTTCCAATATAGCATTTATAATGTACTTACAGTTCAAACCTAAAAAGAGGTCAAAATTGAAACTAAATATTAACTGAAGAAAGTAGTTAATCCAGTGACATTCGAAATAATTTTACATGGTTCTAAATATTGCTAGGAGCATCTGTCAAAATTTACATAATATTTGAAACTCATTTGGTTTGAATTAAAAAAATCAAACATAAATTAAAATTTGAAAATTGAAAAAAAAAGAAAAAGAGAAAAGAAAAACTAAACTTCTGGCTAGCCCGAAGTCGACCCAGCCATAAGCCGAGCCGCACCTACGCCCTCATGCACGCCCATCACCACAACGAGACGCTGACAAACGGGACCTGCCTATCAGGTCTGTCGTCTTCCTCCCGAGCGCTAGCAGCAGCATACCGCATGCCACCTCCCGCTCGCCAACACGATACTCCAGCAAGTGTGTGTCGACACGCTAGAGTCGTGTAGACCATCGACGCCGTGCTTCGTGCATCTAGGGCAACGATTGCCCTTTGGACTGTATCACCTCCATCCACCTCTTTTTTCAGTTCTGGTGACCATGGTCATCCTTATCTTTGATTGCATGCACCGATAGAATCTCCATGCTCTTCCTTTCTTACCATGCAAGAATCACCTTCCCTCCATCCTATTTCACCTAGAACGCGAATGATACCCAAAGTGCCACGGCAAGCACCTCGACGTCGATGGCGTAGCCATTGATCTCCTCACTATGCACCACCTTGCCGAGAAGCTTTGGGTTGACGAGAATCTTCAATCTGAAGGAATCGTCCAAATACTCTGTGAATCGGCTGACCCATGACCGTCTTCCACAGCTCTGGCTGCCGTCCGCTATCAACGTCGATTCGCATCGTCACCGAGGCCTTCCTTGAGTTCGCGTGTGAGCTCTTGATCCTTTTGCGCGTGTTATTTTGTCTGCGATGAGCACGGCCGTCGGCCTCCACCTCGTGTCACTACCGCGATACTTCAGTGACCCTAGGGCTCTACACTGGTACCCTCAGACACGGTGTTGTCAAGGGAACCGAAGGCGTGCACGCCCGCATCCTCGCACTACATATAGGTCCAGCCTGTTGGAACGGTTAAATTGTTAAGCTGACAGGTTTAAACACTAATGATTTATTGACATGTGGGCCTGGCCAGTTAACTAAAATAGACTGGTAACTTAATTAAATCATGTGGACCCGAATTAATTAAATCATAGTTAAATCACTTAAGTGACTATGAGTCACTCACATAACTCACATATCCATCTAGTAGTTAAATTCGTATTCTATGCATGCAACTGCATTGTAACCTCAATACCATGTCAATCCCTTCCAACCTAGCATGATTTTGAGCTAGTCGAGTCTTTAGCAACTAGTTATCTTATTATCACATGCTTAGCCATGCTTTTACTTATCGAGTCATGATCCTTTGGATGGTCTGATGAATCAGTACGTCATGGGTGGGTTTCATGTGATGTTGTCTATAGACTACTACGAAGTAATTAAACAACTTGACTAATAATCATTGAGATTAGATGAGAGGCCATGGTTGAGAACATGGTGGGTTGTATAGTAGAACCACTTACGACTAAATAACTTGCCTAGGCTTAGTAGATGAGCTACTTTAGTTTGTTGTTTCTATGTGCCGTGTGGGTGAAAAGTAATATGATGTGGTACTTCAATATAAGTGTGAGGTGGGCACATAGTCTTAAAGAGACTGAGAATGTACCTCGATTCACAACTTATGAGACCATGTTGGAGTTAACAACCGAACTGATGTACACGGACTAGCCCATATGGGTGGCTCATAGCTAAGTCAAAAATATTGTAATTGTTGTGTTCGATCACGCTCCACCAGTAAACCTCGTGAAGTGTACTAACTTCATGGCATTAGCAGTCAATCAATATGTGTTGGTAAAGATATACATCTCTATAGGGTTTGTACTATCCGAATAGTCATGTCCGCGATTATGGACAGCTTGGTGATTACCTGCATCGAATTAAACAACTTCAATGTTACTCTAAAACACAAAATTTAGTTTGAGAGGTAAGTGACTATGTGGTTTGAGGAAGAGTCGAGTTGGTCATAAGTTGATGATGACAGAACCAATAGAGTAGTTTTGGAAGGACACTCGCTTACCTTCTCATAACTTGATATGGTAGTCGCTCTTCATCTAATTAGAGTAATAAAAAGTAAAAGCTTAGCTTTATGCAAATTAGTCCAAAGATATCTCATATTGACACCCAATGCATCTATTACTATTTTCATGTAAGTCTTGCAGAGTACTTTTGTACTCACCTTGCATCATTGATATTTTTATGTAGAGGAGATCATCTCTTCGGAGGCTGGTTTCTTTGTAGAGATCGACACTAACATCGAGTAGTCAATAGGGATCCCTCGGATTGGGTCAAATCTGGCCCAATCTAGTGGACACGCACCCGCATGCGTCTACCTGCACCCACCAATGATGAGAGGCTGACAGGTGGAACCTTCTTATTAGGTCCATCATCTACCTCAAGTGCGCCACCAGCTCCATGCCGCCTGCGCTGCAGCCACCTCCTGGTTCCAGTGTGATGACGCCACCTCAGCCTCCACCGCTTCTCCAAGACAGTTGCCAGGCCACGCTACGCTCATTCCTATCCTGAGCGCAGCAATTCATGTGCTAGAGACACCACCGCCGTCCTCAGATGGAAATCCGGCCATCCACCCTCTTTTGGATTGCGGCCACCATAGTTGACCTTATCCTCGATTGACAAGTACGATCGAACTCACCTCACCACCCTCTTTCTTACCGTGAAAGTTTCACCATCTCTCTCGCCCACATCTGTTCAGAACGCCATTAGCACCTTCTTCTCCGATGATCGCTGCCACTCACATTTTGGCCACCTCCTTGCTTCCCTCGACCTACCACTTGGCCTATAAGCTTCGCCATCGTCCCCTCGATCTTCTCTACCAATCCGCTATCATCTTCTTCCTCTTTAGCTAGTTTTCACCGCCACCCTAGCCCAGCTTTTCCAATGAGCCCCCTTCCTCTATAACTTCCCCCAGAAGCTCTCCCCCACCTTGGAGGAAGCTCGAAATGCCTGGAGCTCCATCACCAAAAAGCCCCTACTCCGTCGTCTGCCGTCGCTGTCACAACCATTGTTCCTAAGCACCCCCGTCCTAGCCGAGCTCTCCATCGAGCTTCTGGTAAGATCCAAAACCTTTTGCATGTTTTTCTGAGCACGTACGCATCCTCTACAGGCCCTCGTGTCGAGCGCCTCTGTGCCAAACCACCTCGGGTGACCATCAACGATGCTCTGGGGACCCTAGGGCTGTGCACCACCACCATTCCATGCAATGCGGTCCCAGGAACCGAAGCATGCACGTATTGGTCCTGGAACTCACTACATTATGAACACACACACTTCACCGAAGCATGAGTTCAAGCTCGCTAGCAGTGATCCATCGATTGAGTCACTGACTAGCGGGACCAATCTGTTAGAATGGTTTAACCATTAACCATTAGGATTTAAGCCCTAATGAGTCACTAACACGCGGGCGCGACCTGCTAAATGAAATAAACTGGTAACTTAACTCTTAAATTCATTTACATGTGAACCCAACCTTTTAACATGTGCTTAATTCACTTAAGTGACTATGAATCACTCGCATGTGGCTCAAGTGGCAATTTTGATCGGACAGAGACGACCTGGTCTCCTTTGACCTTTGGCCTCATCTGTCATTGACTATTGCTGGTATTCCACTTAGTAAACAAATTGATCATTTTTGTTTATATCAAAATCATTGATCTATAATTATAGAAAACCTTTTTAAATTGTTTAATCTTAAATAATCCATAACTAATTCATATTAAGTCAGAAAAATATGAGTAGTATACCAAAATATTCAAAAAATGAATACTACCTATTTATACTATGTTCATGCATGTTTCCATGATAGGAAAAAAAGACTTAAAAAGTGAATCTAGTTATTTCCCTCTTGCCGGAGATCCTTCGGAAAACTATATCTTAAGCATGTGATCTTCGATTAATTTGATTCCACTTGCGTTAGTTCTTATTTTGAGTGCTATGATGTGTCATGCATTTTATATCATAATAATGCTAATAAATTTTTGGCAATTTTTGGCAGTAGTAATTATCATTAGTACTTTTTTTGTGTTTTTGCTGCTTCTCGATAGTACCGGAAGGTCATGAAGTAACTGACCAAGAATACAAGTAGTACCCCGCCTTTGATCAACAAGGCAAGTAGCCTCCCTTTGACCATTTTGATATCACCTGTTATTTCCAACACTTACTATTGTGTTCAACTCAAAATTGCATGCGTTCAACTGCTACTTTATTGATTGGTAGTTAAATTTCTATTATGTGCATGGAGCTTCCTTCTAACCACAATACCATGTCTATTCCTTCCAACCTTGCATGTTTAAGATCTAGTCAATTTTTTAGCAACTAGTATCTTGTTATCACATGCTTAGGCATGCCTCGACTTGTCGAGTCATGATCCTTCAGAAGGTTCGACGAATTAGTATGTCATGGGTAAGTTGGATGTGACCTGGTTTGTAGACTACTGAGAATTAATTAAAGAACTTGACTAATAAGCATAGCGCTTAGATGACAGACCATGGTTGGAGACATGGTGGGTTGTCTCGTATTCCCGCAAGGCCAGTTTCTAATGTATATTGACCCAAACATTTATGTACTTCTACACGGGTGGTATAACGGAACCATGACGACTTAATAATTTTCCTAGGTTAGAGTATGAGCTGCTTTAGTTCATCGTTTCCAATTGCGGTGTGGGTGAGAATGATGTGCTGTGGTCTCTTAATATAAGGGTGAGGTGGGCATATATTCTTGAAGAGGCTAGGGATGTTCCGCCACCCACAACTTTATGGGACCTTCTAAGGGTACCGGTCAGACTAGTGTACACAGAATGGCCCGTATGGCTGGTTCATACCTAAGTCAAAACCATTGTAACAGTTGTGTTCGATCATTCTCTATCGGCACACCTCATGAAGTGTGCTAACAATCTGGTATTTAGAGTCGATTGATACGTGTAGGTAAAGATATACACCCCTATAGGGGTAGAACTATTTGAATAGCGATGTTCGTGGTTATGGATAGCTTGGTGATTACCTGTGTCAAATTAGACAACTTCAATGTTACTCTCAATAAGCCAACTTTAGTTTAGAGAAGTGACTACTTCCTCATTGGTGGTTTGAGGAAGAGTCGAATTGGTCATAAGTTGATGATGATAGGAGCAATATAGTAGTTTTGGAAGAACGCTCGCTTACCTTCTTATAACTTGATCTGGTAGTTGCTCTTCATCTAATTAGAGTAATAAAAAGTAAAAACTTGGCTTTATGCAAACTAATCCACAGATATCCCATACTGACACCTAATGTATCTATTACTACTTTTATGTAAGTCTTGCAGAGTACTTTTGTACTCACCTTGCATCGTTAATATTTTTGTGCAGATGAGATCATCCCTTCTAAGGATGGCTTCTTTCTAGAGATCTACATCAAGGATGAGTAGTCACTGGGGATCCCAGACATCAGTCTACACCAAGGTTTGGCAGCCCCGTTTGCTTTGTTTTGCTGGTACTTTTGGCTTCGCTGTCTTCTGGCTTCCTAAGCGACCTATAAACTTTCCGTTATGTGTGTCATACTTGGTCATGTGACCATTTGTGTGAATAAGTTGTTAAACTTAGTTACTTAAGAGTTGTATGTATTATTGCATCTTTTGTCGTATAGTTACTATTGTGAAACTTATTTTTTCAACATACCTCATGTATTTTGCATATATGATTATAAATCACATAGAGTATGTAGGGTTCTGGGATTCCTAATATGGAATTGTCAAGTGTGATCATCACCATGAAGCGACGAAGCTATTGATAAACACTATATTTGTATCATTTTCCTGGGCTATTTCATTGTTTATCATCATCGATTTTGATTGCTTTTGGCCCAATCTTATCACTAAATAGCAGATTATCTTCACATGAATACCTTTATAGGCTACACCACAATTTTGCAGATATGCGCGACTAGGCGCACAATTCTTCGACAAAGGATAGCAAACATGAGGTTCTTCAAAATTCGTAACAGAAGCTGTGTCTACCAGCTGTGCCAGCTGCTTCAGTCACCTGTGTCACAGCTAGCTGACACAGCCATGCCTCAGATTGCAAGTCCACAGCTGCCCTAGTCACCTGTGTCACAGCCAGCTCACACAGGAGCCACTTAACCAGCTGCTTCAGTCACCTGTGTCACAGCCAGCTGACACAGCCGTGCTTCAGATTGCCAAGTTCACAACTTTCCCAACTAGCTGTGTCACAGGCAGGTGACGTAGAGCTTCAATAAACAACCAGTAGTAAAAGAAAAGAACTTGAAGGGGTAAAGAGCAAAGTACCCACGATACAAAAGGAGGTCTCCAGATCCAATACCAGAGGGTTTTACAGAGGCTGGTTACGGGAGAGGAGAAGGAAGAGGGAGGAAAGGAAGAAAGCTCAGCTAGAGATAGATCTTCCCAGTCTAAAACACTTTGCTTCTCCTGCTGGATTGCTGCTGAGCTTCATCAACCTCTCTCCGATCCTTGTTGTAATCTGAGAACATCTCTTTCCCAGTCTTGTTTCCTTGCTTTCTTTGCTGTGATATGTAATCTGAGAACATCTCTTTCCCAGTCTTGTTTCCTTGCTTTCTTTGCTGTGATATGTAATCTAAGAACATCTCTTTCCCAGTCTTGTTTCCTTGCTTTCTTTGCTGAACCTTGCTTCTTTCCCAATCTTAGTCAGTTGCTTGTTACACTGTCAGATTTATTGTTAGGTCTAGGAAATTCCTTCAAAACTGTTCTGTTTAGTTTAGCTTTGAGAACCTGTTTAATAACTATACTTTAATCCCTGTGGAAAGAATGACACTGCTATACAGCAAGAGATCATTTTGGCGCCGTTGCCGGGGATTGTCTATAGTTGTTGAGCATTAGTATCATAGACTAAGCTGTAGTAGTAGATCTAATTTATTAACAGTGTTCTTGTTTTCTGTGTTCTATGTCGTTAACCTTCTGCTTCGACTTATTAGGAAGCTAACCCTTAACACGCGTTGTCTGTGCTTTAGAGTAGATAAAGACAATCTTCCGGACTGCAGGCTGCTGTTGAATGCAAACAAGAGCAAGAGGAAACCTCTTGTTGAGTGATTCCGAGCTTGGAAAGACACTTGCAGAAATCAGAAAAGAGCTAAGAGCAGCAAAGAAGAAAGAAATGGCAGAACATCTACTCAGAGATCTCTGGATTCCCAACCATCAAAGTGCTGCAGCCAATGTTATTCAGCCTACTATACAAGCAAGCAATTTTGAGATCAAGCCAGCTCTCATCACCATGGTGCAGCAGTCAAGATTTGGTGGCTCAGCATTGGAAGATCCTCATGAGCATATCACTCAATTTCTGGAGTATTGCAACACCATGAAGTTTAATGGGGTTCCACCAGAATCTATCAGGTTGCAATTGTTCCCATTCTCACTGCGTGACTCGACAAAGGTGTGGCTGAATAATCTCCCTGCAAGTTAGAAGGATACATGGGAACATTTGTTACAAGCTTTCTTTGAGAAGTATTTTCCACCAATGAAAGCAGTAGCTTACAGGGATCAGATCACAAGTTTCATGCAGTTTGATGGGGAAGCTTGTTTGATGCTTGGAATAGATACCAGAATTTAATCAGAATGTGCCCTCATCATGGTTTGGAAAGGTGGCTTGTTCTGCAGACATTTTATAAGGGATTGACACCTCAGACCAGATAATTTGTTGATTCTTCTGCAGGAGGAGGGATAATGAACAAGACACTTAATGAGGCATTCACACTTATCGAGAGCTTAGCAACACATCATGTTCAGTGGTCAAGTGAAAGAGTAGTCACTCCACAGAAGCCAGGAATGTATCAGCTAAATCCTCAAGATGCCTTGATTGCTAAAATTAATAACTTAATCCAATCAATGGCACAAATGCAAGCCAGTATTTCATCAATTCAGTCAGCTAGAATAGTTCCTCAACCAGCACAGTTAGCTCAACCTTGCAATGTGTGTGGAATTCAAGGACATTTGCATGAAGAGTGCTCTTACTTTTCTACTACAGAGTCATCAGTCCAACCTGTTTCAGAAGTGAATTATGCACAAGGACAAGGACCATTTTCTCAGAGCTACAATCCTCAATGGAGGCAGTATCCTAACTTGTCCTATAGAAACAACAACCAAAGCACTTCTGCATTTTCGTCAAACGCATCAAATCAAGGCTTCAAACCTCAACAACCAGCGTTTTAGCAGCACAGGCAATAGAGTGCTCAATCAGAAGCAATCTTGGAGAAAGAAGTGAAAGAAACAAGTAGGGAGGTGAAAGAACTGAGGACTGAGCTAACTGGTATAAAAGACTACCTTCAGATGATGATGGAGACTATGGTCTTGACTAAATAGCAAGCCCCTACTGAGGCCAAACTTCCATCTCAAGTTGAAGCCAATCCAAAAGGACATTGTGGGGCTATAACTACAAGATCTGGCAAAGTTGCTACACCTGTGCCACAGGCAGTACCTGTGCCATAGGCAGCACCCGTGCCACAGGTAGTACCGGTGTCACCGGTAACAAAAGGGGATGGCATAATGGCAACTCCGACCATTCCAGCTTCAATTGCTTATATACCGCCAGCTCTGAGAACACCAGTAGTGAGTCAGGCAGTACCTGTGTCACCGGTAACAAAAGGGGATGGCATAATGGCAACTCCGACCATTCCAGCTTCAATTGCTTATATACCGCCAGCTCTGAGAACACCAGTAGTGAGTCTTCCACGGACTGCTGAGCCAACTGATCAGAACGAGTCCACAAAAGAACAACCAGTTCCGGCTTCAGTCAATTTGCAATCAGAGAAAGGAAAGTCAGTCATAGAAGCTTGTAACACATCCAAGGTTCCATTTCCAAAGAGATTGGGTAAATCAAGAGAAGATAAGCAGTTTGCAAAATTTCTTGAGAAAATGAAGGAAGTACAGATTACCATTCCTATTCTTGATGCAGTGACTCATATCCCAATGTATGCAAAATTCTTTAAGCAGTTAATCACCAAGAAGAGAAGCTTAGATGAGCCACAAATAGTGACAATGATAAAAGGGTGCAGTGCTGTTATTCAGCACAAATTGCCTGAAAAGCTAAATGACCCTGGCAGCTTTTGCATCCCTTGCATTGTTGGACCAAAGATATTCAATGCTCTCTGTCATTTGGGGTCCTCAGTGAGTGTCTTACCACTTTTAGTTTGTGAAATGCTGTCACTAGGTGAATTACAACCTGCTGCCTTGACCTTGCAATTAGCAGATAGGACTTTTAGGCACCCAGCAGGAATGCTATATGATATACCCATCATGGTTGACAAATTTGCCTATCCAGTAGATTTTGTGATCCTGGCAATGGAAGATAATTCTGAAGCAGTCATTCTTGGGCGCCCATTTCTTGCAACTGCTGGTGCTATCATTGATGTGAAGGGTGCTAAGCTTAAACTCCAATTTGGAGAAGAGGAGATGATCTTTGACATGAAGCATCTAACACAGATACCATAAGGTGCTGAGCAGTGCTTCAACCTTGATGTTATTGAGCAGTGTGTTGCAGAAGTATATCAAGGAAGCCAAAAAATTGCTCCGACAGATGAAGTATGGACTGATCTCTATCAGAAAGATGTTCCTACAGAATCAAGTTTAGTAGCACAAGTTGAAGTATTAGAAGATGAGCCTTCTGAGTGTGAGATTATTGTAAAACCTCAGAAAATAGTTGAGATGAAACAACTGCCTCCTCATCTGAAATATCAATTCCTGGATTCAGAGAAACAATTCCCAGTGGTTGTTAATGCTTCTCTCACAGAAGTGCAAGTGAATAGCTTGTTAGAAGTGCTAAGAAGATACAAATCAATGATAGGATACTCAATTGAAGACATGATTGGAATAAGCTCAGATAAATGCACTCATAGAATTTATCTTCAAGATGGAAGTAGGCCAACCAGGGAACACCAAAGGAGATTGAATCCAACCTTGCAAGAAGTAGTTAAAAAGGAGATACTGAAACTATTATCTGCGGATATTATATACCCCATTTCAGATAGTGAATGGGTGAGCCCAATACACATTGTGCCAAAGAAAGGAGGGATGACAGTAGTTGAAAATGATCAAGAGAAGCTAATTCCAACAAGGACTGTTACAGGGTGGAGAATGTGCACTAATTACAGAAAACTCAACAAGGCAACCAAAAAAGATCATTTCCCACTTCCCTTCATAGACCAAATGTTAGAAAGATTAGCTTGCCATGAGTACTTCTATTATTTGGATGGGTACTCAGGATTCTTGCAAATTCCTATACATCCTAATGATCAGGAGAAAACCACCTTCACATGTCCCTATGGCACATTTGCATATAGAAGGCTCCCTTTCGGCCTATGCAATGCACCAGGAACTTTTCAGAGGTGTATGATGTCCATTTTCAGTGACTTGATAGAGAAAATCATGGAAGTCTTCATGGGTGACTTCACAGTTTATGGGCATGATTTTGAAGACTGTTTAAAGAACTTAGAGACTGTTCTGCAGCGCTGTAAGGAGCACAAACTTGTGTTAGACTGGGAGAAGTGTCATTTTCTGGCAAGGGAAGGAATAGTTCTTGGTCATCTTGTATCTGCCAGGGGCATTGAAGTAGACAAGGCAAAGGTAGAAGTGATAGCTCGGTTGCCACCCCCAGTGAATGTCAAGGGAATCAGGAGTTTCTTGGGACATGCAGGGTTTTATAGGTGCTTTACAAAAGACTTCTCAAAAATTGCAAAGCCATTGACCAATCTGCTGAATAATGATGTGCCATTTGTCTTTGAAGATGATTGCATGGAAGCATTTTGCAAACTCAAAGAAGTTTTAGTTACTGCTCCAATTGTGGAACCACCAAATTGGGAAATGTCATTTATTCTTATGTGTGATGCCAGTGATTATGCAATAGGAGCAGTACTTGGGCAGAAAAAGGAAAAATCACTTCATGTCATATATTATGCAAGCAAGACTCTTGATGATGCTCAAACAAAATACACAACCACCGAAAAGGAGCTCTTGGCTGTAGTATATGCTTTTGACAAGTTCAGAGCTTATTTGGTAGGAAATAAATGTATAATTTATACTGATCATGCAGCCATCAAGTTTCTGTTGAGTAAAAAGGATGCCAAGCCAAGACTGATTCGTTGGATACTTTTATTGCAAGAGTTTGATGTGGAAATAAGGGATAAGAAAGTAGTGAAAAACTTGGTTGCAGATCATCTATCCAGGATATCTAACCAAAAAATGACAGAAAGCAAGATTGACGATTCTCTGCCTGGAGAGCAACTTATGAAAGTAACACAGGTGGGAGGGAACGTCACACAGGTGGATTTGCAGCTGTCTCAATCGCCTATGTCACATGTGACGACACAGGTGGAGAGGAAATCACCTTGGTATGCTGATTTAGTTAATTATCTTGTCTGCAACATCACACCTGAGGGATTGAATTATCAGAAAAAGAAAAAATTCCTGCATGATGCCAAACAATACTATTGGGATGAGCCATACCTGTTCAAATTTTGCTCTGATGGCATTATGAGGCGTTGTATTCGAGAAGAGGAAATGAAAAGTGTCATATTTCATTGCCATTCCTCCCCTTACGGTGGTCATGCCGGCACATCTAAAACTCAAGCAAAAGTGCTGCAAGCAGGGTTATATTGGCCAAGCATGTTCAAGGATATCAATAATTATGTAAGATCTTGTGATGCATGTCAAAGAGTAGGAAAAATGTCCAGAAGGCATGAAATGCCTCAACAAAATATTTTAGAAGTAGAACTCTTTGATGTATGGGGGATTGACTATATAGGACCTCTGCCATCGTCAAAGGGGTATAAGCACATACTTGTTGCTGTGGATTATGTGTCCAAATGGATGGAGGCAGTACCCACTGTACATGCTGATTCTAAATCAGTGTGCAAATTGTTCAGAGAAGTCATATTCCCAAGGTTTGGTATCCTAAGGGTAGTCATAAGTGATGGGGGATCTCACTTTAACAATGCACAATTGCAGAAGCTCTTAGAAAAGTACGGTGTACACAATCATAGAGTAACCACTCCTTATCACCCTCAAGCAAATGGGCAGGTTGAATTGTCAAACAGGGAAATCAAGCAGATTCTTGAGAAGGTAGTCTCCAAGCCCAGAGGTGATTGGTCTACCCGGTTGCCAGATACATTGTGGGCCTATAGAACTGCTTACAAAACCCCCATTGGCATGTCACCATTTCGGCTAGTTTATGGCAAATCATGCCATCTCTCAGTTGAGCTTGAGCATAAAGCACAGTGGGCAATTAGGACTCTTAATATGGACATTAAGGTAGCCGGTCAGCACAGGAAGCTGCAGCTATGTGAGCTTGAGGAGTTGAGAAATGATGCATATGAAAGCTCAAGAATCTATAAAGAAAGGAAGAAAATCATTCATGACAAGCATATTTTGAGACGTGAGTTCTACCCAGGGCAGAAAGTGCTAGTATATGATTCAAGGTTCCATTTGTTTCCTGGGAAGTTTAAATCAAGATGGTATGGTCCTTGTCTTGTGAAGAGAGTTTTAGCCAATGGTGCAGTTGAGGTAGAAAGCCCCGCACAAGGATTGTTTCTGGTCAATGGTCAGCGTCTGAAACATTACATCAATGGAGAACCAATTTCTGAGGAAGACTCTGAACCAATTCAGGAGGAGGAAAGAGTTAGCACAACTCTTGTTTCAAATCCAACCTAGTCCACACAGGAGGGTCGAGCTAAAGACCTAAAACAAGTGCTCCCAGGAGGCAATCTGGAAAATAAATTAATTTCTCCTTTTGTTTAGTCTAGGTGTGTTTTATGTTTGTTTTGTTTTGTTTGTTTTTGTAGAAATAAAATGGTCAATGCAAAACAGCAAGGACAAGGAAGATGGAGAACCTTCAGCTGTGCTAGCCCCTGGTGACACAGCCACTTCACACAGGGCCAGATGAATTAATTCCAGTCACTGCGTCCCAACATTTATATCTCATGATTTGGAACACTTCACTGTTGTCTTGTTTCTAATGGTTAAATTCTGGCCAAGTGAGTTGTGTTGCAATACTTCGTTTGACATCTTTAAGTCAGCTCGTCTACAATGAAGTGCTTCAATCTTATACAAGTAAATTTTGCTATTCTTGATGCTCTGCAATATAAAAATATAAGTGAGTACTGCTTGTCAGAAACAGTTGAGGCTGGATGTCAAATTGCAATAATCTAAGGATTACTTCAGATTTCTTTTATTCTACTTAAGCAAATGTTGATCTGTGTAGTTAGTCCAATATTGAGCTATGTAACTGAAACCATTGAGTAGGGTACCATGATCCTGGGATCGGTGGTAGCTGAAATAAAAAAATAGCTTTGGTTATAGGTTCTAGCTGTCAATAAGCGGCATTGCTGCAGTTGTTTTCAATCCCACGAATAGTGACTTCTGTCACAGTTCTCAATAAGTGGCGCAGCCACATTGGATCTGAAACTGTCTAAATAAGTGACCTTGTCACATTGTCTAATAAGTGGTACAAATACCACAGTGCTTTACTCTTTCTTTTCACAATTCAATAAACAGAACCAAAGCTCATTACTGGACAGTCTACACAAATCCCGTTTGACAGCTTATGATATTTGAAACCTTTAGTACATTTTATATTAGTGCAATTGTGATATTCAGAAGATTCTTGTTGAAGACAAGCAATATTCAATTATGTCGGTATATTGCAGAGGAAATCAGGGTTGCAAGATACTCGTGCTAGCTAAGCTGTCAGGATGCATAATGCAATTTTCTTTTTGCCTAAGGACAAGCAAAAATCTAAGTGTGGGGGTGTGATAAACACTATATTTGTATCATTTTCCTGGGCTATTTCATTGTTTATCATCATCAATTTTGATTGCTTTTGGCCCAATCTTATCACTAAATAGCAGATTATCTTCACATGAATACCTTTACAGGCTACACCACAATTTTGCAGATATGCGCGACTAGGCGCACAATTCTTCGACAAAGGATAGCAAACAGGAGGTTCTTCAGAATTCATAACAGAAGCTGTGTCTACCAGCTGTGCCAGCTGCTTCAGTCACCTGTGTCACAGCCAGCTGACACAGCCATGCCTCAGATTGCAAGTCCACAGCTGCCCTAGTCACCTGTGTCACAGCCAGCTGACACAAGAGCCACTTCACCAGCTGCTTCAGTCACCTGTGTCACAGCCAGCTGACACAGCCGTGCTTCAGATTGCCAAGTTCACAACTTTCCCAACCAGCTGTGTCACAGGCAGGTGACGTAGAGCTTCAATAAACAACCAGTAGTAAAAGAAAAGAACTTGAAGGGGTAAAGAGCAAAGTACCCACGATATAAAAGGAGGTCTCCAGATCCAATACCAGAGGGTTTTACAGAGGCTGGTTATGGGAGAGGAGAAGGAAGAGGGAGGAAAGGAAGAAAGCTCGGCTAGAGATAGATCTTCCCAGTCTAAAACACTTTGCTTCTCCTGCTGGATTGCTGCTGAGCTTCATCAACCTCTCTCCGATCCTTGTTGTAATCTGAGAACATCTCTTTCCCAGTCTTGTTTCCTTGCTTTCTTTGCTGTGATATGTAATCTGAGAACATCTCTTTCTCAGTCTTGTTTCCTTGTTTCTTTCCCAATCTTAGTCAGTTGCTTGTTACACTGTCAGATTTATTGTTAGGCCTAGGAAATTCCATCAAAACTGTTCCGTTTAGTTTAGCTTTGAGAACCTGTTTAATAACTATACTTCAATCCCTGTGGAAAAAACGACACTGCTATACAGCAAGAGATCAGCTATATCATCCTACTCCAGCCGTGCATTAAGTTGCTAGGACAAGTGCGGGGTTGATGCTCTAGCTTAGTTTAGTTAGAAAGAGTATGAGACTATATTACTCTACACAAGCTGATGCATTTAATTGTCGGCTTTGAGGTTGGGGTTGACGTCTCAGGCTATTCAAGACCATATCACTCTATTCCTATCGAGGTATTTATATTTCGATGGTTGAGGTTGGAGTTGACATCTCAACTTACATGATGATTTTATTTGAGAATTTATATTGTAAATTCCAGGTGCCGACAGTATCAATTTGCTGTGAATGAATGTGATATATATCAATTTTCTATGAATGAACGTGATATGTATCAATTTCCTGTGAATGAATGTGATACATGTGCAATTTCTATTTGTTTCCTAATGTTAGCCAATAATCAAGAATATATCGTGTTCCTGTAAAACCTAATCATAGGCAGTTCTATAGCAACAACCGCGTGTGATAAGCGGGATATCACAGATGGTTCTTATCCAGAACAGCTTGGGGTCATGGGGATATCACAGATGCTGATATCTCCCAAAAAAACTAAAGGGATTGAGCTAAAAATTTATCTTTAGAATCCTAGAATTATGCTTGATTTTTGGGATTTTTTTAGTTTGAATTTGAATTCGAATTTGAATCTGATTCAAGCTTGAGTCTTGTTCACCCTTGGAGTCAAAATGTGCGTGGAACTTATGACCTCAAGAGCCTTCTTATGGATAGGGAAGAGCCCAGGGGGTCGGCCAAGAATTACCAAGTCCAAATTGGCAAGTTTTCTTCAAACCAACTTGGACCGCAAGCAAACTCAACATTTCCTATTTTATTCCTTTCCGAATACTCCCCAAATCCAATATGTTCCTGGCCAAGCAAAGATGAAAGCGACCAAGATGTCTTCTTCTTCCTCTTAGCTATTCCAAGCCCTTAGCAGTGGCGGCAGCAACCTGTGTCACAACAACAATTTCACTATCGTGGTAGACTACAAAAATGGGCGCGGCAGCGTGCTGCAGTTGGTTGTTTGCTGCGGTAGCAGATTGCAGCTGTGCGGTAGCTCATGGAGGCGTGGTAGCGTTTGGTTGCCGCGGCAGCGATGGAGGAGCATGGCTGGGGATGGCAGGAAACGAGGCAAGGGAAATTTGACGCAGTGGGCGGCAGTGTGGCATCGCGTGGTGTCACAGCAGTGAGATGGCTTGTCGTGGCAGGCTTGCTATAGAGATGCGGTAGGCTTGCTATAGAGATGTTGCAGCATGCGGCAGTAGTTTGCTTGCCACCACAGCTGTGGCAGAGGCGCGGCAGGAGATGTGGCAGCGAGCATTGACACGGCAACAATTGTGCTGACGCAATAGGAGCTTGTGGCAATAGGACTTGTGAAAGTGTATCTAGGTCCCCTAAATGAATCACATTAAGTATAGGACAAGCCGTACTATTAAGAAGGACTAAGACTGAGCAGTAGTTGAGAGTTTCTTGCTATATGCTCAATTCTTACTCAATTTCCAAATCCAAAGAGGCCTTTGAAATCCCTCTACACACTTTTTCAGCAGAAGTCAGAACCTCGAGATCAACCACGGTGTATCCGAGATCCAATTCTGTGAATGGAGCCCGAAAACTTAGAGCCTCCGAGTTGTCCTTCCTGTTTGGATTTCCAGAAGTCAAAATATCCAAGATTTTTCTGGAACCTCCGAGTTTAGGTTCTGGATGTCTGTTGTGGAGATCTCTTGTTAAGGCAATCATATATCCCGAAAGTTCTGAGTTCCATGTCGGAACCTCTGACATGTGCATATGTCCGCTATGCTCTGAAATTCAGAACCTTCGAGTTCATTTCGGATATTCTGAGATCTGCTTTTGGGCAGCAATATGACCGTTGGTTTCAAAACGTCGGAACCTCCAAGTTAAAGCCAAAAGTTCCAAGTTCTTCCCCATTTTGTAGAACAGCTAGTTTTTTAGGGGTTGACCATATATACCCCAAGCCTCTTTGCACTAATAACTCTTTGAAAACATCTATCTCCTGCCCTCCTAAGCGTGAAGCAACAGTTCCTCAAGGCAAAGCTCTATCCTTTGTGAGGAAATCTTTGGGAGAGAGAGATTGAGTCTTAATTGAGCATCAAGCAAGAGTTCTTCTCCAAGCCAACTTGACTGAAATTTTTTGATTGGCGTCTCCTAGAAGGCTAGGAGTCGTTGGGAGCCTTCAAGAAGTGTGAAGCACCCCATCAAGTTCGTGAGGGTTTAGAGCTCGCCTACCGTAAGGTGAAGAGCAACCACAAGTGAAGGGATGCTTTGCATTGGCAAACCTATTGAGCAAAGAGCACATTTCAGTGTTGACTTCAATTGTTGGATCAAGCTTCCTCAATGGAGGCGTAGAGCCTCACCAAAGGCTCGAATTTCAACAACAAATCCTTGCTTCCTTGTGTTTGTGGTAGTTTCCATCCCTTCATACTTGTTTCTCCTGTATTTTTTTGTTTACTAGTATGCATAGGATTTGATTTGGTTATATATTTTGATAATCGTCTATTCACCCCACTTTAGTCGATACCCTTGATCCTTTCAGCTTGTTGCAGCAAGGAAGATTGAGCAAATTGCTTGTCACGGAAGAAATTTTTGAACTTATTCTTGATGATTCTTGTGGCAAGAATTAAAAACCAAAAAAATCAAGTTTGATCTAGTAAAAAAAATTTTGACTATGAACCAATCTAGGCCAGTAACTCCGACACGATTCATGCATCAAGGATTCAACAATGCAAAGTACTAAAGTGAAAATTGTAAGACTCATGTTCGTTTTTAGATAAAGGGTGAACTAAGCTAATTTGTGTGTGGCTTTTCTGGACTATAGGTAAAAACAGATCAAAATAATGGATAACTGGAAAAAACTAACCGAGCAACCATGAGATCCGATACCATGTAATAACACTATGATTGTCGTGATCTTTCGATGAGAACAATAACTAATGGTTTGTGGAGACAAAGTTGACAATCAGACTACCCCATTGACAAAGAAGCGCCTTAGCGATCACTACACCAACTACAAAGGTTTATTGACTTTGCTGAAAGCACGATCTATCCATAAAGGATTTATTCCTAGAACAATCAAAGAACAAGCAAGAAAAAATAAAAATGATTTGAAATTGCAAATAATGATGAAGTACTAGATAAATTGGGGTTCCAAAAGTGGTCTGACAGGTGGTTGGACACAATTGACATTGCAACGTGCCTAACTTTTAATTAAACAAATTCTAATATGATTTGGGAGTTTGGGAACTACTTATAGGTGGAGAATCAAGTGGGGGCGTCCAAAGAGGGGGTTACCCTAGAGATTTCGACTAGGGGTGGAAACTCTTCGGACTTTCTTCAGACCCCTCTTAGGCCTATTTTATTATATGGACCTCGCCCAGGACTTGGTGGTGCATCACCATACAATTAAGTAACTCCTCTAAAAATTTTCTAAGTGTAGATGATTGAAATATTTGGTTCCTTCTTGTAAGGTACAATCAGCTATTCTTCATCATACATTCATGGATGCATCACTTGCTTGTAGAAGGCATCTAGTAGTTCACCATCTTCATGTGCTGATCTGCCTTCATTTTGATTCAACTTGATCATCCTTTTGTATCTTGATATTTGAATGGTGATCACTCTCTCGCTGCTACTTGTGTTATCTTATGCTTGAACTCTTGGACAGTAATTATGGTCGTTCCAAAAGGGTCATGTCTTTATTAGAACTAATTGATTTTTCGAGGTAATATATTTTTGGTCCGTAGTAAAGCATGGATATTTCACTAGTACTAAAAAATAACAGAGTAAGTGCGTATATGTTTTTTTGTGAAAAATATGATTATATGTGCACCATATGAAAATGCCAAAAATACTTAGATACAAAGGATTACTACAATTTATTTATTTTTTATATAGCACACATACTTATACATATTGTATATTTTACAAGGACATTTACCGAAATGATAACGAATACCCGATTATATTACATCAGTAAGGTTTCTCGCAATTAGGGATGTGTTATGTCATAGGGCTGTGGCAGGCCTTTCACGAGCCATGCAAACCGTTGACCAGGGCCTCCTGGGGGCACCGACTCAATCCTTTGATGCTCATCGGCTCAACCCTCTCCTACCGGTGGTGTTTCATTGCACCGGTGTATGAACAGCGGCTTCGGTGTCATCCAAATGGAAGAAAAAGTTGCCTTTTGAACCAGTAATTTTGAGAGGAAAAAAAATGAAAAATGGAGCATTAGGATCATGAGGTACCCTGTCAGATAGAAATCACCAAAATTCATGAACAAAGTGTTACGATAATTCAAATCATCACTGAAAAGATTTTGGATCCAAAAAAATTCTTTCCTCTAGCATTTCGTTTGGATCAAACACCATGAACACAGATTCTTCCACCACTTTCAAATCGTGCGAGCATACAAATCAAATGGAAATACTGAGCATGAACACAAAAATAGAGAGTTTCATGGTTCAATTTACAGATCTGTAGAAAAGAGGTTAGCGTGGGACGTCGATGTCACAAGTGGCATAGATGAATGAGCCAACGACGAACTCATGCCACCAGGTAGGCTTCCTATTGCTCGCTCCAAGTCACCTTGGAGAGGATGGCGACACGATAGAGTCGTTGTCGGTGACAAGAAGCGGGGTGTCAGGACCGAAGAGAAGACGGAGCCATCTTTGCTTGGTCCGCCTCCATGCCAAGGCGGCACACCAAGGACGCAACCATGGCCAAAAAGGACTCCTCGAGCTGCGCCATGGGGAGGTCTAGCCATGGTGGCCATGGCGA
Organism: Stipa capillata; assembly: GCA_019208055.1. NCBI lineage: Eukaryota > Viridiplantae > Streptophyta > Magnoliopsida > Poales > Poaceae > Stipa > Stipa capillata. The sequence continues at coordinate 398,523 of JAGXJF010004548.1, read as the reverse complement.
GCTCCGACCATGGCTGCCCAGAGCGGAGAGCCGGCAGATTTGAGCGGTGGCCCTTTCCAAGGGTTGGATTTGGGAGGGAGAGCGCCAGATTCGGGTGAGTAGTTTTTGACTAGAGAATAACATAAAAAACATATCCTTTACAGTTATGTCGCTACACACAAAAAATACCTTTTCTATTAATGGACAATCAACAAAATTAGAGCATATCACTATAACAACAAAAAAACACAGTTTCAAATACCAATAGTACGCAACTTTAGATTAAAAGAGTATACTTAATAAAAAAATTAAAACTGAACAAATAAAAAGGCTACAAATCTCTACGAACATACCATTCTAATAAATGGATTACTTATGCCTCTGTTATACGCGCTCTCTGACGCGGATACCTTCGAACTACACATTTTTAATCTCCGGCTCCCAAAATTCATAATCCGACATAAATGGCACCTGTAACGTTGCTCAACAGGAACTATGCAAACAACCTGACTACCTTCAGCTTCATTTTTCTCTTCGTTGCTGGAATTTTAGTTTTTTCTCTCCGAACCATACTTGTTCTTTCTAGATCTAACATACATATATCCGCTAGCATACTCTAATGCAAACACCTGTTCAGATCACCCACACGTGACCTCAAGCTACCCACAGCAATATAATGGCCCATATAAGGCCCACTCCATTCCATCTTATTTATAAATTTATATTTCAAAATTAATATAAAATAACCTACACTCTCATTCAAATATTCTTTTCTAACTTTGAACCTACACTAAAAAATATTGTAGCAACCAAAAAGAGTATCTACCGGATCCCGTAGTTTGCAAGCGGTGTTCTTGAAGAATCAAAGATGGAGGCGCTTGGGCGTCGGTGTATAGGGAGAAGAGAAATGGATCGGAAGGAGAAAGGAGAGATAACAGTGTATATGTGTGTGTGACCTCGGTATGTTGCAGCCCAAGCAGATCATGTTATGTGTGTTCATGACTGTGTATATATGGATTTATTTGTGTATTAGGATGTATTTTTATGTTTTCTTCCATTTTGTCTATTTATTACAAGTTAGTTAAATAAATATGTTATAGTTCACCTTAATTATTTTTGTTACAATTTCTAAAGCTTCTAAGATAGATATTCAATAATTTCTAGCAAGCCTTGAATATAATGGACTTTAATCCTATTTAATTTGGTAGGACTTTAATCCTATTTAATTTGGTATAAGTAAATTAACGAGTTTGATAGTAAAAGTGGATATATCTGATAAATCAATGTGTGGTTGTTGTTAAACTTTTCAAAATAATCATTTAAGATTTTCTAGCATAGGAAAACCCTTTAATTTGAAGGTTAAATATATTGAACTCTTATCTGATCTAAAAAATATCAATTGGTAAATATATTAACTTACCCGTTCAAATAGCAAAGATGGATATATTTTTTCCTTAGAGTAAAGATGGACATATCTTACCAATAAATACGGTCTTTTCCAACGACGAGATGATATATGTTATTTTATTTTTCTCAATATTTAAAGGTATGATGAGACAATAGTTTAATTGGGTGTACGCCTGGCATCGCGCAAGCTTTGCTAGTCGTAAGCACGAGAAATGACATCACGTAAAAGATACCTGAACAACTTCGAAACCAAAATATAAATGTTGTTCCCGCAAAAAATAATATAAATAGTGTTAAAATCAGGTCAAAGTTTATAATTTAAGTGACTCCCTAAAGGCAAGTCCAAATCAGCAGCGGAATTCACCTCTTCCTGCTTTCCATCCCGTCTCAATTCGACTGACCTGCGCCTCAACTTCCACTGTTCCACGTCCACTCCATGTCATGAAAACCAAACGGTCCAATGTCCAAACCAATACAAGGGAGACAGCCCAAAAGACTTAAGACAGCTGGCCCGGCCTGGCCCAACATAGCCTAGCATGGTCTTTAGAGTCAGGCCCGACCAGTTTTAGCCCGTGATCACATATGTTAGACGCGAATGTCTCTTATGGCAGATATATCTCAACTGAAATTCTCTCATTCTCGTAAAATTGGAAATTAACTTTCGGCCAATGCTAGATGACCGGGGGCGATCTGAATCCCCGATCAGCCGCCTCTCCAACAATGCCATCTCATTGGAGTGGATGGATCAAACCTCACTTGTAATATTTTACAGCTGTAATATTTCTCTCGGCGGTTATAAAAATATGTAAAAAAACGTTTGCAACATTTGTAACGTCCCAAACAAATACATGGAACAATTTTTTATAGTTATGCAATAAATCCTCATCTGATACAATAAAATTATATGAAAATGCAACATCCAAAATTAACTTATGCAACATAAAAAGTTCATGTGTGCAACATGCAAAAGCATATGCAATAAAAAGCCCAAAAAATATTGTGACATATCATCCAGCCGTATGCAACAAAATCCATCTCCTATGACAACATAAAAAAAAGGTTGGAACATCAAAGCTCCAAACCCCACTTACCTCTCCATCAACATTTGAGCACCGTCTCCAACCTTGTCGATGGGAGATCTACTTGAACTGGGTCATCAATGTTGGCCGAAGCTCCAACACAAGGTCCTACGTGGGCATCTATCAGAGCTCCGTCGTGAGATCGAGGCAGCGGCCTATACGAGTTACATACTCAGCAGCAACGAGGTCTAGTGGAATCAGAAGGCCCTAGGAGGAAGAGCAGATGGTCCCCAAGAGGTGGAGGAGAAGGAGAAGGCCACATGAAGGAAGAGGAAGAGTAGGAGGAGGATGGAGAAAGTGAGTATTTGGAAGTGGAGCCTGTGTTGAGCAAGAGACACAAAAAAGTTAAGAACAGCTACAGTGAGAACATATTTAGTAACACCACCCTTCAGATGATACCATGATACCAATGCTAAACTAATAGTGTAAAATGGTTACGAAAAATTCCAAAAAATTACAACATGGATACAAAATCAATCTGGCATGTTATAAAATTCCATATCTAAACTCGATGTACACATTGAGCCAAAAAAAAGATAAAATCAGCTAAAAGTATAATCCAAAAGAAACATAAAACGAGAAGGAACTATTCACCAAAAAATTTCTTTTTGCCTCATGATATACACCTTGGTTTCAGTTGAGTTTCTGTATGATATTTCTCTATATTATGTCCTCTCTAACCAATAGATTTTGAAAATTCGCACGACCATTTGGATGATTTTTCAATGATCTTATCATGGTATCACCTAAAGGGTGGTATCTCTGGTATGTTCTCCATCTACAATGTGTGAATCTGCTTGTACCAAGAGCTTTTGCTACCAGCACGAAACTTCTTTGCACATTCGGACGAGGAGGCGTCAAGTGAATCTTGCTAGCATCGGCACTAGGCTAGCACCCGTTCCAAACCAAATAAAATAGCTACATAATAGTTTCCAACAAGATGTGCCAAGGCGATAGTTTGTGATAAAAGAATGCAGCCAACAAACATGCTTGACAAACACCCTGTGTTCCACTCGAAACACTTGATACATGGAAATTACAAGAACTAAGGTGATCTCCCAATCCTATGGTGGTTTGGACGCTCAAACCCCAGGAAGGAGCAATGCTCACTAGGTTTTTCTTCTAAGAAATTTGTCTAACGTTACTTCTGAATGGGGGAGCTCCTTACGTACTCAACTCCACCAGCCAAACAAAAGAAGGCCAAACACCTCGGGGTGTGAAGTTTGGATACTCTGGTCAAACTAGACACTTTGGCCTGAGGCCAAACACTCTGGCCATGTCTTCATCTTGGTGAGTGTTTGGTAGCCTGCATCAACCCCGATTAAGCCCGCTAGGTGCAGTTTGGTTGTCTGCATGGCTCCTAGGCCAGTCTGGCCTGCTGCTTAAAGGAACCCAGCCAGTCCCTAGGAAAATGCAAAATATCGGCCTTTTCCAGTGGGTTACGCACGCGTGGGCGCAAGGTGGGCGCAAAGAGGGAGAACACGGTGGCTCAGGCGGTGCAGGCGCGAGAGCACGAGAGAGTTAAGGTAACCTCCCGCTGCTCCGTGCCTTTACCCATTCCCGTCCCTCTTATCACCCTCTCATCTCCCTGACAAAACTGCTTCCTCTCCGGCAACCACCAAGTAAGTGGTGTCCTCTCCGGTAGGTGGTGCTTGTCAGCCGACGCGACAGTCAGGAAGAAGGACACTGAGTCCATCTAAGGCTCAACTTAGGGGAAACGAAGGAATCCTACTCGGAGATGAAACGGAGTTGGCCTTGAAGAAGCTGATTTGACCGACCGAAATTCCGATCTGACCAAGCTTCCCATGTACACACGTGGCCTTACCGTGCAAGAATATTTCCCTTCCAGTTGTCCTTCACCCAATCTGACTACCCCTTCTAGTGGTCTGACCGCCTTCCATCGCCGCGTGATATTCCACCTTCGGCTCGTCTGAGGTAAAATAACAGGCCGGTTTAAACCGACTCGAGAAAGGAACAAAAAAATTCCTCAGAGCGTCTGCTTTCGTTCCTCTGTCCGATCTAACTATCCCGTTGTATCAGTCTGACCACCCTCCGTTATTTCTCTATTTGTGTTTCTTTTCTGATCCCGTTGTGTTAATTTATCCTTTATTTTAGTATCTAGGCTTAGGATTATTTTACCTCGTACTAGTCAAAGTTCAGCAACTAGGGCTAGTATTTTTTAACATCTTTTTAACTTGCATTGCTGTTTTGATTTTTGCTAATCCTTGTTACCATACTTGAGTCTACCTAGCTCCACTTTTCTACCAAGTGTATAGGAACCGATATTACTGATTCTTGGCCATCGCTCCATCCAATCTTCATGGATTGCTTAAAGCCAACACTAGTATACCGGTCACCACCTATTGTATTGGTAAGAGCGAGTAAGATTTTGGTAACTAAGCTTGAGTATGAGGGACTTGTTACCATATCCTAGTAGTTGATACTGACATATACTTGTGATTTGTTTCTTGTTTTCTACTAATAATGGCAGGTTCTCAAGTTCTAAAGTCGTGGGTCAGCACTATACTCGGAGATGAGCTAGGCGTTTGTACAAGCAAGGTTCTACCACCTCGAAGGGTTGACAAAATCATAATGAATTGTTCAGCAACGACATCCACATCGTACATGCACATCTACCTCCATTACACTTTCACAACAGGCACACTATCAAGCACGTATGTCTACTACATATTCACCATTATCAGAGATGATTCATGCTGCCCAAATGGATGACATCAAGGTGATGTTTTTGGACCTCCATGCCTGCTTGCAAAAGAAGGGCCCATCCTCTCCAACAAAAGCACCTACCATATATGAGTCGAGTCTATAAGATAACAACAAAGGTACTGTTTCAAACACCCTACATGAGATTAATGGTTGTGGTGATAAATTGAACACTTCATGTGTTAAAAGTGCTAATTTACCCGATGATTCTATCACACCTGTTATCAAGGATAGTGTTGCTGAATTGTGTGCACCACCTATTGAAATAATTTTTCCTATTGATTGAGTGCACGATGTGATACTGTAACTGAAATACCCACTGATTTGGTCACACCTCCACTGAATGCGAATAAATTTACTCTAACAGATACATTGTATGACCAAACAGATGATTTAACTGATGATTTTTGTGCCTTATGTGCTACTAATGATGTACCTACTGATTTGGATGCACAAAGTGACGATATAAATGATATTCATTCTGAAATTATCAATTTGGATGTGCAATGCAATATTGCTGATGATTTATTATCTGACTTGGACACCCAAATTGTGATTTAAATAATATAGCCATTAATTTGAGTGTATCTCATGTTGAACATAAATCTCTTGATGTCTTGAGAGCGGCCATTGCTTTAATTGATGATAATGAGCCATGTTAAGAATCTATTTCTGATTTAGATTGCATAGAGCTAATTAAACATGAAGATGTTCTTGTAGAATAATCATCTGCTGATTCTTTATGTTACATTATGGTTGATAAACCTATGCCCTTGTCACATGCTATAGATAGAGTTACTGAATTAACAAGTTTAAGATCTTTAATTAGTGTTTACACCCCTGGTTATAAGTTTAATATATTGGAGAATATGGTGTAGACCATGACTTTTTGGTGCATCGGATTTGCATCCCTTGAATCAACTGAATGATTTTAAACTTGCTAATTTGAGATAAAGAGTTGTGCAAATGCTTGTTCCTTTTGATATGACCTCCAACATTAGAGATTTATTCCTACAAAGTAACTTGCTGCATGGTTGTTTAAATTTTAGAACATTAAGTTGCTCCAAATTTTAACATGTTGTAGCTAGCAATTTGAGAGTCATTAACATGTATTCACCTATGTTGGGGTGGTATAAGGAAGAGCATTGCAAATCTAAACCTACCTATCAATGCTTCACTTATATTTGCAAATTTGGTTGCAACACTTTATGTATGAATATTTTTGTTAAGCTCATGGTTACTTTTTATAATCTTTTGAACTGTTATCACACAAGCTACTATATTTTCTGCTATGTGTTGATGTTAAATGTGCAACAATGGCGAAGAATTAAAATAGATGACATATACATATACAATGCATACACCTTGTCTTCTTTATTAGCATGTTTTTAGCTTATGCAAAGCCAAAGATGACTTTGTTTTCAAGGAAGGGAGGATGATGAGCACATGATCTGCATGGATACAACTGCTGCTATCACTACTTTCTCTACTTTCCCCTGCTCTTCATGTACAAGCTATAAAGAAGAAGAAGAGGTCCAGCAAGATTAAAAAGCAAGAGATGATTCAAGTTTAAGCTCTTGGGACGGGAGGGACTTCAAGTGATGATAACTTCAGGACCTTGAAAGCTCCATATCGACATGGTGATGATGACCGGAAAAGCCTAATGGAAGATCAAATGAAGCTTTGGTCAAGAACAGGAAGAATAAAGACTTAGTCATATTTTGGGGTCTACATTCATTTTCTTTTTAGTCCAGCCTTTCTGGGCCTTTGAGTCCATCATCCAAGAGTGTCGGGAGACCAATTTTTGGATCGGTCCAAGGGTCAATCTGACCGGAAGAGAGAGAAAGTGTCCGAACTCATCGGGTTTTGTTTAGCTAAGAGTTTAACCGTGTGCAATCTTTGTGATCTTCTCCAGTGTGATAGACCTATTGTAAAGACCTCTTGTGGAACTTCACTTTATCATCTCATTGAGATTATCATTTTATCTAGCATATTCATAGTTTCAGATTGGTTACACTACTATTTTCTTGCTTGTTCTTCGATTTGCTTGCAGGAAAAATCTCTCATGGATAGGTCGACCATGCTTCTAGCAATGGCAATAGCACTGTAGAATTGGTTCAACAATTGCCATGGATATCAGTCATGTACGGTTCTCCCTGTAAGGTTGATAGTCGAATCGTGAGGGTCAATTCCTCAAAATTATAGTTATCCCTCTAATCAAAAGATCAAGAACCCCCTCCCCCCCCACATCACCGTGAGGACATGGTTCCTACTCACTTTAACCATGAGTAGACTGTAAGCTATATATCTACTCTTCATCTTTTTTATAGTGCTGCAGGGTTCCTAGTCACATGAACTAATCATATGCTTTATGATTTCCTTTTGGGTCACAAAATTCCTACTTCCTTTGAGCAATGGATTAGTGGGCCACTTCCTAGAACCATCAAGCTGCAAACTAGGACAAGATGCACCTGGTATATGCAGCTCAAACAGATAGATGGAAAGTTGGTAATGGAGGCAGGTTGGTACCCCTTTATAGTTTGCCATGGCCTCAAACTTGGCGACTTCATGGTCTTCGAGCGCATTGGCAATTCTTCTATGAAGGTTACCATATTTGATCACACATGCACCGAGAGAGTTGTGAGCTGTGAGCTGTGGTCATCATCCTGTCTTTCCAATGCATGATGATTGATGTCCGGTTATGACCTACTGAACTTAGAGAGGTGGTTATATATATAGAAAACCTCTCTGTTTATTTTTTTCAAGTACTAAACTATAATGTTAAGTAGAGGCCATATGTGGTATTAACTATGGAAGTAGAGACCAATGCTAAGTTCTAATACTATGTATTGAAAAGTGTATTTTTCACCCCTTAACTATTGTCTGAGTGCACATTACGCCCCTTAACTTCAAAATCAGAAATATTTAACCTTTAACTCTCAAAACCAAATAGAATACACCCTCACACTATCCCTAAGCGGTTTTGACCAGTCAAAAGTGGTTTCAGGTGATGTGGCGCTGACATGGCTACCACATCACCTCACATCATCCAAAATGTTAGAAATTTTTCAGAATAACTTTTCAAAATCAATTTTTTGTCAAATTTATGGTTTTTATTTTTTTGAAAAGATTTTTTTAAAAAAAACTGATTTTCTTTTTGAATTTTCAAAATCAAGGAAAAATAAATGAATTATTTTAATTTCATTTTGAAATGAAAAGTTATTCTAAATTTTTTGATTTTCTCTCAACTCCCTTTTCCTAAAAAATTCCTAACATTTTGGATGACGTAGAGGTAATGTGACAGCCACGTTTTGAATGCTAGAAGTGGTGGGCAACCTCATCAGTTGTGGTGCAAGGTAGGCATAACACCTTGGATGCAGGCAACCAAATAAGTTGTGCTTGCATCCATTTGGCCCAATAACCACCTGGTGCAAGCAACCAAACATCACGCCTTGGCTCACGCGGGTCTATGCCTAGCTGGGAGGCCTTGAGTAGCATGCTCGTGCGAAGGGATGCATCTGCCAGTGTGATGCCTAGCTCGTGGCAGCACGCCTGCTATTAATAGAGATTGGGGTTCCTATGTCAACCATGACCACATTTACCATCCTATCCATCATCAGTGGGGGAGGCTAGCTCCCATTGTAGCGGATCCGACATAGGGAAGGTGCCACCTTGCATATCTAGCGTGGGGAAGGCCGGCGTGAGCCAACTAAGGCTGGGTCAGGCGCCTCGCCATGGAGATCAAGGTTCTTACGATGGGAAAGGGCTCTGCTTCATTTCTTTGTGTATGTGTTTTCCCATCTTCTATTTTTCTTTTGGATGAAGGGAAGAAAGAAAGAGGAAGAAGATGGTGGGGCAAAATGGGCATCATATGAAAAGTTAATGACAGGGATATACAAGGGTTTTTCAGCATATTTCAAGGGCATACAATGGTTATCATACTTTGTGAGAGGACATATAGGCTGGATTATCATATCTTGTAAGGGCATGAAATTTGTTCTCCCAACAAAACTAGAGCAAGGAAAGAGAGAACATGGTGGAGAGAGTGTAAGTCTCATCTCAAAAAGAGATATATGCCAACAGTACACAGAAAAGAAAGTTCACACCTATATGTATGATGTAGGCATTTCTTAGCGCCGGTACTGGTACCCAAGACCTCCAAGAGAGCGTTTGACTGGTTGAATCTATTGAGGTTTACCAGGAATCCTCTAGTAATCTTCATGGATTAAGTTGTGTGGGAGACAACTAATAGTCTAAACCAGAAATCCTAAGTTAATTTGGTAACCAGATTATCGTTTATTCCAAAAATATGTTACTCATAGAAACGGGTGCCCATCCTAAATTAGTGAGGCAAAAGAATCCTTGTGTTGTATTTCTATCGCATATTCTAAAGAGGCAGTCTCGAGATCGATTTAAAATTCACATTATAAATTTTGATATTTAAATTGGAGTCCTAAATTCTAAAATTTGATTTCTACAAGTAAAAATATTTCATATTTAAATATTGGAGTCCTAAATTCTAAAATTTGATTTCTACAAGTAAAAATATTTCAGTCTTTGAAATTATAAATTTCGTAATTTAAAACTTAAAATCTTAAATCCCAAATTCTGGAATTTTGGGTATGCGAATACCAATAAATCTAAATTTCAAAATCTGATAATTGGGTATTAAAGTTTTCAATTAGAAATATCCAATTCCGAGTATTTGAATTCTATTGTTCTATAATTTGTATTCCGAATTCTGAACCCCAGAATTTCAAATTGCAAGCATATAAAATTTCTAGTTTTTGACCGTTTGAATTTGCAAAGCTCCGGCCTTCATGATTTCGTGTTACCTGATATAAAATTCTGGACTTCTATTCAAGTTCGAAATAGCTTCCGTTGTGGCCATCCTAGATTCCTGGCAGTGTGTTCTGCGAGTAATCAGATTATGGGGAATATAAGACAGAGTGTACGAGTTTATGCAAACCAAAGGTGGGCGCCCCCCGGTACCATTATTTCGGAGCTTACGTCCACTTCAACTAGTAACGTTAACGAAATACTAACAGCCAAGAGACAAGGCAGGACATGCCAGAACAATTTGTCGCGCAGGTGGCACCCCTCAACAATTCAAACTCATGCCACCTCTGATGCTGACAAGGCATTGGAGTCTCCTTTTCTCCACGAGAGCGCACAGGAGAGAGAGAAAGAGAGAGAGAGAGAGAGATGAATTCGTAGCAACATTCACATCTGACCTTCAGCAGAGAGGCGACAGCTGCAAAGCACTGCATGCTTTGCTTCTATGCTCTTCCTCTCTCCCTCTCCCTCCAAAACCATTCAAAAACAGATCACTAACAATATGGACGCCAGCTTGACTTTGTTCCCCAACATAGTCACCCATATCACCCTAACCAACACTCCACTTAATTATTCTAACAGCAAATACGTACGCCCCACTCATATACGCCTGATTGGTTAGCTCAACCTATGTTCAGGCTCTATTATATCTGAACTGGACATTCTCTAGGGCCCATTAATTTAATGTAATCTCCATCTCTTGGACACTAGCTGTATACAATGACCTTGGAATGTTGCAATTAAACATTACTGCTACAAATTAGTAGGTCCTTTAATCTTGGTGCTTGCCTGATTGGCATTTCTTGGCAGGCCAAGCTAATCAACCAACTAGCATCAAGCCAACCACCAAACTATATGGTACTCCCATTCGCCAATCACCACTTGAACTTCAGAGATAAATAAACTCCCCTCTCTCCCTCTTCCTCCTCCTCCTCCTCCTCCTCCTCCTCCTCCTCCTTCTCTCTCTAGGAATTTCAAGAGGTAGATAAGATGTTTTAACCTCCATTGGCAACTCCACATACACATGATACACACAGAAGTCTTCCATAGGTTCATACACCAATACGTATTTTGATACTTTGCAGCCATGGTGGAAGAGTTCACATTCCCCAGCATCCCACCGCCGGAGCAGTGCAACGCCAAGAAGCTCTCTTTGCCTCACTTCGCCTCCCCGCCGGCGTGGTTCGTCGGCCCCGACACGGCGGCGCACGACCACCGGAGGTTCTTCTCGTCGGTCGAACACGACGGGAAAGCTGACAACGACGACTGCTTCTACCACGGCTCGGAGAGGTTTGCCGCCGTGGAGGAGCACAAGATGGACATGCTGTGGGAGGACTTCAACGAGGAGCTCGCCCGCGCGCCGCCGCCGTGCCCCCTGAGCAAGGAGTGGGCGACGGAGGCGTGGCTCGTCGGTGACGACGGCGCCGGGACGCGCTCCCGGCATGTGGTGGCGGTCACCTCCGGCAGCGTGGTCCGGCGCCGGAGGCTGAGCCTGCTGATGATGCTCAAGCTGCTCAAGAAGCTCTTCTTGGCGCGCAAGTCCAGCGCCGCCTCAAGGAAGAAGCCATCAATCTGATTAATAATTTGGATGCACAAGTTATAGAGATCGCATGCGTGATATATATTATCAGGTGTATATATCGAACGATCAATACATGCTTCACTCACTAGGATTTTGCTGAGGAATTAATTGTCTTGTTTATCTCACAAGTGTCTTTTTCCTTTCCTGTGTGGCTCTTCAGAGTCTGATTCTGCTCATTTTTTTGTTATGGCTTGATTAGAGCCATATCAGAATATACTTAAATTACGATAATTATGCTTCTTTTGTTAGTTCTTTTCGGATGAAATCGTCGGGCCAACTTCAAAGATTCAAAACCATTTCAAAGTTTAGAACCTTAACTTTGTAAAGATTGCAATATAGTTTGCGATCCTCTCTGGCATTCATCAACGATCATGCAAATATCGGTCCTAAAGCTCAAAGTACGGACATGATTACCCACTAACAGCTTAGTGGAATCATCATGGCACAATATACCAAGTGGCCCATCACAAATTTGAAAAAAACTATAGGCACATGCAAATAGCATATGATAATCATCACTGTATTTTACTTTTTCTGACCACACATGAAGACTTGAGTGTCAGCTAAATTAACGGGTGAGACATATTGAGATTCCAGTTATTTTTTCTAAATAAAATCAAAATGCAGCTGTGCCAAACACACTAGCACTATCTTTCTCTACCTTCAGCTTTCAACCGTTTAGATGTCGCTAGTTTACTGTAAATAAGAACAAAAAAGCAGCTTTAACAAAATACAATCTTATCATTTACAAGGATCGGCTGAATATGAACCGGTCCCGCTTGCGCATATAATGCTCAACTGTATTATGATACCTATGGAAGATAAGCAACAGATTAAGGAATGGCCAAGTGGAGGACACCAACAAACTAGTTGGTCCCAACTCCCAAGTGGACAGCAAAAATTAGTTGTACAGAATGTAATGAACATTGGTTTTCGGCCATACCAATCTACACTTGTTTGGTAGGTATTGCATCACAGAAGAATCTCCTTTACAAGCTAAGGTAGTTGGTTACTGGCAGTAGATAAGTGTCATGGCAGAGTACTGAATGCCTCAACTAGAGTATAACTTAGCAACAACCTGAGACTAGCCACAAATGCTAAGCAATGCGATAATGACATCGTATGATCTGACAGATTAGCTGATTAGAATCATATCTGACACCCTAACTGCACAATATCTTGTAGAAAGAGCGCGCTAACTGTACAGTATCATTTTTACCCTATTTCTGTCCAAAAGATACAGTATTGTGTTCATACAAACTTGGTTTTTCTTACCATAAAACATCCAGGCTGAACATTGCAATGGCGCTCAAAACATCTCCAAAGGTATACAGGGTATCGGTATCCATCTTTAAAAAATGTCTATCTGTTGACAAACTCAGTACCAAACAACCTAGCAACCAGAGCATCATTCTGCAGGTTGAGGATGGTTGCATTACTTTTTCCCCCAAGTCATACTGCACGTAGGAAAAATAATAATAATTCAGCCAATCAAATAGATGAGCATGTGACTTCCTATCATAATAGCATAGAAATTGAAACTCAATATGGTCAACAGGATCCACTAAGCAAAGTAAACTGAACTTCCAGATTTTCCTGTACCTTGATGGATAAGAGAAACTGATACCCATCTTAACTCCTAAGCAAACCTAAAAATGACCTGTAAAGGCAAAGATCATCTGTCAACTAGACTGCATATCTATTCAACCTTTAAATGAAACAGAAAACTGCATGGTAGTAGCATAATCAGCACAGAATTTTTTATATAATGGTTAACCCAGTGTATGGTCAAGTACTCAAGTCAGTATACTACTTATCTACAGTGTCAGAATAGAGCCCAATGCAGTAAGAGGCTGACTCTGCTTGTGGAATCTGACCACTTCTGTTCAACAATGTGCTGTATTTATGCTGCAGTTTAGTCTATGCTGATCACGATGACATTACCATCAGGCTTCAAAGTGTCATATTTTCCCTCAAGTTATATTTCTTTTCAGGTGAATGCTTATCATTATCCATATATATCATTAAATTTTTGTTTGTCAAGGATATGTACACAGAACTGTGTTGAAGATGTCAAGGACATACATAGATGATAATATATTCGTTGTAGTTTGTATTGATCTTAACATATTTACCATATACTGAATACACAGTGACAAAAACGAAATGTACATAAAAAGAGCATGTCATTATCACCAAAATAGACATTCAAAGCGCAGTATGTTTTCATAATAACCTGACTTCTTTTTTTGCAAGGACACTAGAATAAATTTATTGAGATAGAAACCTTAGCCACAAGAATCGAGCTTAAATTTAAAAATTCCAACTTCCAAGTGACAATGTAAAAATATTAACAGAATTCGAGAACTGCAAAATTTCAATAAAATTTGGTAACCATAGAAATAACACTTACCGTTATTGAATGTCCACAGAAAAATCTCATCACTTTGAAATGTTTTTCAGTAACCCAGACAAAGAACCACAGTGTGTTGATCTGTACTCACACTGCTCACAACAAGATTGAAGTGACTGAATAACTTTCAAACACCTAGACAAAAAGCAAACATGAATAATGCTGCTATTCAAAGTGATCATTGAATCATACACGCAGTTCACATGGTAGCATCTTTTAATCATGCCAAGACTAATCACTTTCAGCCAATAAAAACAGTAGTCACTGCCACGTAGTTGTCCTAGAAACCAAGAGATTAATATTTGTCATATAGTAACAGTGTATGCTAAAAAATCGGGACTCGGGACTTGGGAGAGCCATCTATGGTCATGACAGATTTTTCCAACTTGTAATGGAAGGCAAGGAATTACAAATGTTCATCCCTGGACTTGTGGCAAACAAATATATATTCTCAAATTCTAATGCACTATCCAGGTACATGATGAAGACAATAATGAAAGAAACGTCACTGACAGTCAAGACATACACTGGAAAATTATGTCAAATTGTTATGCGTAAATATAGAGCAACAGATTGATGCTAGTAGATTAAAGTTGCAACTATTTTACTATCCAATTTAGACTAAAATGTACACAGGACATATCGTACCACTATTTTACTATCCAACTTAAGAGTACAACTTCCTTGATAATTGATTGATGCTAGTATACTCAAGTACCAACGCCTAAGTTTACTGATAAGCCCAACATATTGCAGTCCAACAAATTGCATCTTGGAATTCACACAAACACACATAGACAGGAGAAAAGGTCTTGATTCATGGTTCAATAGCTCACTAGATAAAACTCAAGGGCTAGCCCATCGGGGCACCTGTGAAATGGACTAATCCACTCTCTTGCTGAATGTATAGGATGGTATGATGGCTATTCAGGAATAGTACTTGGATTCTTAGCATTCGTCCCCAGTTTCTTCTTATGATGAATTAATAGGTGATGCAGCTGGAACAACCGCGTAAAACAGGAAATCCAAGTACTGCTTTCTTGAAATCGACATACACTGGTGCACAGTAACCTCCCAACTAAACTTATCACAAAAGCCAACAAGCTACCTATCGAATCAGCTTATTTCAGCAAAGATTTGAAGCAAGCAAGTAACATCTTGCTGCCATGACCAATTGACCATCCATCAGGCAAATCTCTGCATGCCTTGGACACCACAACCATGCCTAGCTGCTGATAAACGATGAGGCCATCATCATCAATCCCCTAACCTCGATGGCTCCTAATTCCTAGGTCCAACCAATGGTTCTCTAGGTCTCCCTGTTAGAATTAATGGGCCTAAAGCCCATGTTCCAATTAATTCCTGGAAAATCTCAAAGGCCCATTTGGTTGGATGGCATGAGTGGAAGTTTAGTCCCATATTACTAGTGAAGGTGGAGGAAGACCAACTTATAAGGAGTTGTGTTGCCCACCTCCTTGAGGCTTGAGAAGAGGACTAGTTCACGCGCACTCCTCCTCCACCGCCCGCCTCGCCACGCCATGTCGCTGCGCGCGTCGTGTTTCGTGATCGAGCCGAGCTAAATCTGTGCGTGAATTTTTTATCACTCGGGACAGAGTTTTTGCACGAGTTGTTAACGGACGCGTTACCCGTGCTTATCGGATTGTGGGACTATTACCGACTCGAACGTGGAGTCGTGTGTCCCACGTCCTAACCCCGAGCGGCTATATGAGGAGGAGCAGCAACCCTAGCCGTCACGCTTAGATTGCATCTGCTTCCTCGTGCGCACACTTTCCACCGCCGCTGTCTCCGTTCCTTTTGCTGCCGCTGTCTTCAGGTTTTTCCCATCCCGGCGACCGCGTACACGGCTGCACGGGAGAGCAGGCCTCTGGAACCCCGCCTCTCGAGAACCTGTACCGGGTGAGGGGCGATAAGGTTTTTGGGGAGCGTCTCGGCGCGACTGCTCGCTGCTTCCTCAGCGTCGGACGACTACTTCGGCTACGATCGACGACTGCACGGCTGCCTCGACTGCTTCCTCGTCGTCGGGCGACTGCTTCGACTACGAGGACTTCATCGCCATGGCTACTGATGCCAACACTGGATCATTCGCTGCTGCTATTCCCACGTATGTGCTTCTAAGCCTTCTATAGTTCTGTTTTGCTTTTGATGCAAGTGAGATAGACATGCTAGTCTGTTGTTTAGTTTTGAGTTGCATGTCTAGTTCGCCTGAGTTGGTTTATCTCATTTGCGCATTTGTCATGATGATTTTCTGGATTAGATTAATTCAAAAATTGCTAATTAATTCAACACTCCCACCCCTAGGCCATGCCTAAGCATCGGGCCCGAATTCCCCAACCCCTCAGCTGCTCTCACAAACCTCAAGCAAGAAATCAAGAACTATCCATAAGTTCCCGAAGCAGATACAACTTACAAAAACCAATAAAAGAAAAGACGTTGGAATCGGAGGATGGCGCCGTACTTCTTGGAATCGAAGAGGTTCTTGGAGAGGCAGGCCTGGATGTCGCACGCCTCCTTCTTGCACGGCTCCTTGCTCGGCTGCGCCATCTCCGCCTGCCACCGCTGCTGCTCGGATCAGGGCTAACCAAAGACGGTGTTGGGTTTTGACGAAGCCGCACGCTAATGGCGGTGTCCAGTTTCTAGAAGACGAGCGTTCTGTACTATATGGGCCGGTCAGTCGGCCCACTAGCCCGGCCATCGTGGGCTTGGGCTCTAGCCGGCCCATTCCGTAACAGAGCTTGAAAAGACAGCGAGAGGAAGAAGATTCGGGGTGAAAACCTGTGGTTTTCCGGCTCCTCTTGTTCCGGGGAGGATAAGAGGAGGGTGAGAGAGGGAGAGATCTCCGGAACTTTGCGGCAGGTGATGGAGCGGCTGCGGGTACCATCCCTTCCGGTTCTTGGAGGTAGGTGTAAACCCACTAGGTTCTTCGCTAGATCACTTGCCGATCCATCTCTCTTGTGCTGTCGTGTTGTCTTCAGTGGATGTCAGCCATGCCTACCACCTGCTTGTGGAAATGCCCAGGCGAACTTACGTTAGATTATCTCTTCTTCTTTTTCCTGGTTTGAGCAAGCAAGATAGGCCAAGCTAGCGAGTGATGATAACTTGTATGTATATATTTTTGTAGTGGTGTCTATAAATTACAACGAGATGTTGTACTAGCTTGTAGTGGGCTATGATGTTTGATTAGCCTTTGGGTAGAACATGGTAGAGTAGCAGAGGAAGACTGAACAAGTGAACAATGCCCTGTCTCTCACATAGTTTGGCGTAACTACGAAAATTGTTCTTGCAGAAGTGGTTTCACGATACATCCTTGACTTCCATGGTAATGGCGTGTCCTTTTGGTTTTGTTTCAGTAGTTCTGTAAAATGGTTAACCTTTTAACTAAAATTGGATTAGTAGCATTTAGAAAAGGATATGTCTGATCATCTTATGAAATGGACCACTTTTAGGAGGGATTGCTGACCTTCTCACTCTACTGTTTAATAAAGGAATATAATTACTGCAAATAGTTTTTTTTCTTGTACCAGGATTCAGGAGATAATTAATTTTGTCCCAATTTGCTAAAGTTTAGGTTTTCTTAATACTGTGGTTGTTTATCTATCTAGTTTGTTTTGAGTTAATAAATGTAATAGTCATAATCATTGTAACATATTTAGGGAACTGTCACTTTTTTTCAGGAAGAATGTTGCCTTTGCTCAGACACTACTGTGTCATTGGAAGTCATCATCCCTTAACCTGGAGCAGCTTACAAACCACTGGGAGAAAACAGAACCGAAACGGGGGTTGGATTTCACAGTGCACGGCAAGTGACAATGGGACTTCTGTTTCAGACATAAATGGTGCTCGAAAGGATTTAGCTTTGCCGGATAGTTTGCTTCGGGATGCTCGTATTCTCTATTGTGCATCTCCTGCCATGGGTCATAACAAGGTAAGCTATTTCCAATGCTCTGTTGTAGAGTAGCTTTCACATCCAGTTCACAAGTATGATGAGCTTCTGATGTATTCAGGAACTCAAACAGTGAACTTCACTTACATGTTTGTAGCTGATAACTTAGTACTGATAGGAAAATCACTCCACAATTCACTTGACTCTTGACTTTTTTTGCATGTCAATTGTACAGTATCCTAACTATATTGAAGAGTACGTTTTACTTTGGTCTGACAAATAAGCATGAATAATCTGTAAGAAAAGCAATCTGTTTTATCTTTTGTTTATCATCTTTATGAGGTCTGTGTTAACCTCATGTGGATATGGACTGCAGATTGCTGAACAACATGCAATGTTTGAATTGGCTCTAATATGCATTTTCTTTGATCAAGCCATCAATATATGAATGTTTGGTAACTAAAATAGTAGATTCTGATCAACCTGAAGGGAATAAAGGTTCTAGCCTTTAAAATAAAATAGATATCCTATTTATTGTTGTGGATTAGGCTCCTAGCTCAACTATTTATTGCAACTTTTGGTCTGTTAAAGAATAAAGTGGCTGTTGAACTATCATATTACAATCCTTGCTTAGAGACATCCTGCTATCACTGTCGTACTGTATAAGTTGTGTGTTCAAAGTGTAAGTCTTGAAAAAGAAAGGGTGTAGCATAGCAAAGTCATGATGTGTTAAGATGTCACGTCTGATTTATATCCTAATGTATCCTTCTGTATATTGGTATTCAGGAATCACATCCAGAATCTAACAAAAGAGTGCCAGCAATAGTTGATGCTCTCGAAAATTTGGAGCTTACTCCCAGGTATCTAAGCAAAACAACTTTGACCTCTCATACTTTTTGTAATGTTGTATTCCAGCTGATTCATTATTGTCCATTACCTTCCAAAATTCTCTGAATACACTTCAGTTAAAAGTGACATGTTCTTACATGCTAAAACTGGAGTATGTACATAGATAAACAAAAACAAGATATAATTTAAGTTTTCTTTACTTAACGTCGACAGAGTTTGCATAGTTCTTGCTCATAGCCTCATACAATCTGTATCGCATCTCATTGAAAAATCAATGTTCTAACATGAGCTCCTAGCTAGATAACATCTTATTTGTTTTGTATTCAGCATCGTGGTTCACAGGTTCTTGAAATTCAAATTTTCACCCTGCTTCATTTGATGATGTTGCGAGAGTTCATTCCAGAACATACATCTCTGGACTCGAGAAGGTAATTGTCATCAAGCTGATTTATTTTTTTGTAGTCCTACTTTTTAGAGAAACAAAGAAGAATATGGAGTAATTGCTTCTGATCTGCATTACCTTTTCCTAACTAAAAGGATTAAAGTTTTTTTAGTAGAAAATGTATCAACTTGATCTTTAGAAAATACAGCTGCCATTTAAATCATATGTGGCTGAATGCTTTATTCAGTGACGTCATTGTTGCAGGCTATGAGTAGGGCTTCGGACGAAGGTTTGATATTCATCGAAGGAACTGGACCAACATACGCAACACAGACTGTAAATGCACTTCTTTCTTTCTTTTCCCAATCCTTTGAGAGACAGTCTTCTGTGCACTTTACTATTTCATGGATGCACTGCCACAGGCTTTACTTATGAATTATACTATAAACCTTCTATTTTCAGTGCTCTCATACTGATGATATGGGTTGCTAATTGATGCACAATTTTCATTTCATATTAAATCAAGGGAAAATTTGGTCCTGTGGTCTTGCCTTCAGAAAATGAGGAAAAATGTATTTCTCAACTTGTTCATGCACTACGTAAGATATGTGGCCTGGTGAGTAGTTGAGGATATTCATGATTTGAATGTTAGAAACAGCTACAGAGCTTGTCATCCACAAATATGACACCTAGCAACTCATAAATATTTTGACACCTTCCGTTTCAAGTTGAAACAACATTATGACAAACCATAGTTCAAACATCATTTTCCATATTAAATTGAACAGAGCTTCATTTATACAACGGAGCCGGTTTTCTGCCCCGTTTTTTTCAAAAAAAAATGTAATAGATAAAGTTATTAAAATCTTACTTATGATAAAAGAAGTTGGAGATGATATTGTTGAGTACAATCTTAATAAGAGAATGACTTCATATGATACAAGTATTTGAATTACTTCTCAAGGATGGTTCCATACTTTACTTCCTTAATTGATGTTATGTACTATGACAGTCATCAAAATTTACATATTACTTTTTTTCTAAATAATTTCATTTTGTTTACGTAGACTTTCCAAGAATCACTTCTTTCAGCTGGTGCTGGAATTACATTGGTTGATTCCGTGGTAATTAATTTCCCCCCAGTTGATTTTCTTGATGGTTTTCGCGTGTTTCATGATTTAGTAAATTTTCCTTTGCAGTGCTCGTTTCCCGAGAAATGTTGTATGTTTTCCTAGGTTGCAGCATCAAAGCTGGGCCCAGGTCCACCCCTTGGATTTGCGCTAGTAAGGCCACCAGGACACCATGCTGTTCCTGAAGGTCCCATGGGCTTTTGCGTCTTTGGGAACATTGCAGTGGCAGCTCGATACGCTCAGCATCAACATGGATTAAAGCGAGTCATGATAATAGATTTTGATGTTCACCATGGCAATGGCACATGTGATGCCTTTTATGACGATCCAGATATCTTCTTCCTCTCAACCCATCAGGTCTATCAGACTATCACTTTACATACTTGGTGCTGGACTTATTTTACCATTACAATCATCTGGACTCACTATACCATTATCATGAAAATCATTCTTCTCTGGACTTGGTGTATGTAGCTAGGAAGCTACCCCGGCACTGGTAAGATGAACCTAATTGGTCAGGGCAATGGTGAAGGAACAACGCTCAACCTGCCACTGCCCGGTGGCTCAGGTGATTACTCAATGAGGTGCGCGTTTGATGAGGTCATTGCTCCATCAGCGCAGCGATTCAAGCCCGATATCATTCTCGTTTCAGCCGGGTGAGTTTCTCAAAACTGTGCTATTCTTGAGATCAGCAACATGCCAAAAAAAAAGGTTCACATTCTTCAGAGTTCTTCAAATACATGGTAGCTTCTGATTTCCGAATGTCGATGATGCTAACCTTCCTGAAACAGTCTTTCTTCCTTCAATGTAGACAACACTGTGAATATGGTTTATTGTCGGGTGGTTAGAATTGATATCACAAGTTGGAACATTAGTTGAGAGCTTCTTTCAGCATAATGTTGAGTTACAACAAGTGGAGCTTTTACTCAGGAAGCATTTGACTGCTTTTACCCAGGAAGCATTTGACTGCTTAAACAAATTATAACAAACTTGCTGGAGCTTTCTATTTCTGGCTTTCTAGAGCATCAAATCTCAATATTTTCCGTAGGTTTCCCACTAATTGCAGCTCACTCGAGTTCAAATGCATGGTGGCATCTTCCATGCAATTGCTTTTTGCTGGGCCGCACTTTGGTTCTCAAGTAAGAGAACAACATGCTACACAAGAGATCTTTTTCGCCAGCCAGGCTCGTGAATGCCTTGATATATTTATCTTTCCATCACAAGATGTATCCATGCTTCCAGAATATTCTCTATATAAAAGGAACACGAAAACCACCAACTCGGTACAGAGCTTGTGAGGAATGTGGTACAACTTGCACATAGTAAAAAAGAAGACCGGTCAGGTGCAGGGGTAGCATCCCTGCTTTAAAAACTGATAGGTGTACGACAGCACCAACACTAGGGAAATCAACGACCATGTGTTCTTGCATGCTTGCAAATTAATCATAGGTAAAAAATGATGGTAAAATCAGGTTTGGCTTATGATGTTAGTACAGTTCTATATAGTGGTGCAATTAGACACCAAAATCATAAGAAATTAAACCAATGGCAGCCAATCCCATTGACTTAGAGCATGTACGCATATAAGTTTGAATGTAGGTATTAGGAGCCTTGCAGCCAACTAGGCTTCCTTTTTAAGCTCTGTACTGTAGAGTTGGTGATTATTCTATTCCATTTTCCTAAAGAATATTCTGGAAGGATGAACGAATCTTGTGGCAGAGAGGTAAATATATCTAGGCATTCGCCAGCCTGGCTGCTAAAATCATGTGTTGTATAGCATGCTCTTCTCTTACTTGAGAACGAGAAAGCAACTGACCGCACACACCGAAATGCATTTGCATGCAATGCGAGGGATCACTTGCTTAATTTGTTTGTGGCCAACAGTTCTTGAACTTGAGCCAGCTGAGTAGGCAACCTATGGAAAATCTTGAGATTTGATGCTCCAGAGAGCCAGAAATAAAAAGTCCAAATTTACATCCTGAACAAAAGCTCTATTTGTTGAAATATATTGCCATTCTTTCTCCATCAATTTAGTCTTTTGGATGAATTGGTTCGGTGCATGCAATTTAATATGGTATTAGAACCAAGAGGTCTTGAGTTTCAAGACTCAACCAACGCAGTATTTACAAAAATATTTGCGGTCTATATTGATCCCATTTCTAAGGCTAATAAATTGTCCTCCTTTTTCCATCAGTTTAGGTTTTTCTGTGAACTAGTTCGGTGTATGCAATTCAATACCATTTGTCATAAGTCAACATATATGCTCAGAGAAACTCTCAACTAATGTTCCAACTTGTGATATGATCAATATTAACCTGACAATAGTAAATCATATTATAGTAATGTCTACATGAAGCTCTACAAATACACGGTAGCTTCGAACTTCATCCATCCTTTCCTCAGCTACGACGCGCACGCGCTAGAACCCCTGGCCGGCCTGCAGTTCACGACGGGCACGTTCTACATGCTGGCGTCGAGCATCAAGCAGCTGGCCGGGAGCTCTGCGGCGGGCGCTGTGTCTTCTTCCTGGAAGGCGGCTACAACCTGCAGTCGCTCTCCAGCTCCGTCGCGGACACCTTCCGCGCATTCCTCGACGAGCCCAGCCTCGCAGCGCAGTCGATGACCCGGCGATGCTGTACGAGGAGCCAACTCGGAGGATCAAGGAGGCCATCGAGAAGGTCAGGCACATCCACTCGCTCTAGGTGCCAAAGATGAACTAAACTGCTGGTTGCAGTGTACGTACTACAGAATCAGATTATGTGCTGTCTGCAGGTCTGCTGGCGTAGTGTATGTATATAATTGGAATGTCCGCTGGTCACTTAGACTCGGCTAATTACTGTCAAATGTATGCATTTATTATGGATCGTACACACATAGAGTTGTGTATTCTAGGCACACATTTGTATGTATTTACTATGGATCATACACAGAATTGTGTATGAGGTGTAATCTATATGTATCTATTATGGATCATACGCACATAGAATGTGTATGTGAGTCTTATAAACATCTGTGATGTGTATGCGTTTATTATGGATCATGCATCGCATATAATTGTGTATGTTAGGCAGTAGTATGTATTTGTTGCCCAAGCAATGTACTTTAACACTCGCCATCTCCAAGTCTCAATAAGACGTCAACGCTATTTCTCCATGGAATGATTTAGTTTTCTAAGCATGCATATAATTGACATACTATTTCTAAGCAATCCGATAAATATTGGTGATGCCCAATTTAGTGCCATTATTCAAAATCTTTTACTATATGGGATGCTAGTTTTCATGTCCTGGCGTTTTCACCGCCGACTTACATCCCAATTTACATCCCAATCTCACAAGTGAAAAGGCACATTATTTGGTTTTCTACAAGGCAAAGAATAAATATTTGCGTTGTCACTAGAGTCTCGTCGCCGAAACCGTCACTAAGTGAAGCACGTCCTCTCTCCTTGAGTTAAACGATAATACTGGCATTATTAATGTTTCATCAATCTGCTTGTCACCTCCGGGGTGGGTTCTTTTAGTTGATTGTAGCTAGCTTTTGCTTGGCTAATGTACGATAAGTAATCTCAAAGACTCAATATCATATCATGTTGTGGTGTCCGAATTATCATGTCCGCTGTCTTCAAGAATTAGGCCAACATTTAGCATCTTCTGGCTTCCGATAATAATCTCTTCATTGACCTTCTTCTGCAAATCCGAGTAGGGCCTGTTTAACAATATAGATATTTAGAGGCATCAAAGGATAATTCACACTAGTTAAGTGCATTTTGGTTACTCTCTCTTTACCATTACTACAAATTAATAATTTTTCGAGACACCAGAGATAAGAATCAATCCTTTACACTTGCAAAATTAAGGTAGAAGTGATACTCGAGGCTAAGGGTGTGTTTGGTTTGAGGGATAGGTTGGGTTGGTTGAGGGCACCCTCATCCACCATTTTTTCCTGGATGGGCTCAACCAGCTTTTTAGAGCAATTTTCCACTAAATTGGCTGCCCTCATCCCTCCTCATACTCTGAACCAAATACAGATCAACCAACTAAAAGCTGGTTACCCTCATCCCACTGAGGGATAGCCAGTGAACCAAACACACCCTAAATGAATGGGTTGATAACCATATGCACCTAGTGTCAGGGTTTGGAGTCAGAGATGGTCAAGTCTCAACTAGACAAACCTAAACCCTACTATATCCTCTTGATTTTAGACCCATCCAACTGTTCCTCAATCAGTCGCCGCCCAGCCCGTCCTGCCGCCGCCGCCGCCACCGCCGCCGCGACCTCCTTCTCCTCGCGGCACGGCTCGTCGCTGGGCCGGCGCGCCCCCCTCCTCCTCGCGCCACGGCTCGTTTATATGGTCGTAGGTGCATACTGAGTTCGACTCAAAAACGAAGAAATTGAGAGCTTGATTGGTTTGATGCCAATATTTGCCATGCCAATTGTTGGCAAGTTACCAAAAATTGGCTAGCAATTGGTTGGCTACCAATTGGTCCTTGCCAATCTCTAAAAAAGTTACCAATTTGTGGCAACTTGCCAACAATACCAAATATTGGCAATGCCAAATATTGGCATCCAACCAATCAAGCCCTGAGTTCACTTCCTAGGAAACCTGGAGTCCCCATCTCAAACTGCCTTTCTCCTCCGAAATCCTTGCAGCCGGCGCCCCTGTTCGTCCCTCCCGGAGACCCAGACCCCCTCACCGAACTCCTTCTCCCTCCCAGCGAAACGCGCCTGCCCACCTTGTCCAGGCTTCCTCCTCCTCCTCGATTCTACTGGACTGGCGCGGAGCGAAAGATTCTCAGGACGCGATTCCTTCCGTCGGTGAGGCAGCCCTAGCTGCTTGTTATCTGCTTCTTCATCAAGATCACATCTCGGTTGATCCCATCCCATCGATAGCCAAGGTACCTCGAAATGATACTACTACCAGTAGCAGCAAAGTCTATTTTTCCAGAAAAAATGGGGGTTCATTCAACTGATTGGCAAAGATTTTCGTACTCTGAAATCTTGATCTGCTTGGGTAAAAGTTTATCCCAGTCTGTTGATTTTACCTCTTAATTTTCTCTAGTTTTTGGTTCGTGATCCTGTAATCGTCATGCTATTGGACACTGCCGCCGTGAAAATTCCCCATTTTATGATAGGGTGTGCTACCAGCGTTTCTGAACAAGCAATTCGGTTTCAATTCAGGACTACAGGCACATTATGTCTTCGGAGGAGCTGGGAACAAGCTTGTCAGATTTGACGGTGGGTACGCAAGCTCCGACGGCCAGCCAAATTGATTCTTCAGGTGATCCGTCGTCCGAGGTGGGCGTGCAGGTCACTTGTTTCACGGAGGACCTGCACGACGTCACGCTCCATTTCCAGATCATAAGGTTCTCTAAACAGGTACTTCACGCTCCATTTTCAGATCATAAGGTTCTCTAAACAGGTACGTGCAAGGTTTCATGGCTCCAAGCGAAGTCAGCTTAAGTATATTCCAGAATGTGAATAGCACTCAGCGGCACCTTTCCTCTAGAGTTTCAGGATTGGTTGGTTTGTGTCTTCAATTAAAATTTGCAGTGTCTGTGTTGAGCCCGTGAAAATTGGCTAATTGGCTAATTATTTGGTTCTGTCTATTCTGGCTTCCTGGCTTTGGCCTTTCCCAAAATTTGCATGAAAATGTTACTCAAGCAACACATCATAATCATAGGATTTTCTACAAGGCATATGTGGCACTATGAATCTTGTTAATGAGTATTATAAGGCTAATAGCGAAATATAAGGTGGGAAATTCCCCACAAATCAGCATTTGTAGTGCGGCAAATTTGAGATGTTAAGAATGACTCGGTCTTTTGAGGCCATGGAGAAAAATCATGTCATAAAGCTGTCAAAGGAAGATGTGTACCTCACTTTCAGTTAGTAAAGCAAGTAATTTTGAATATCAAATTCTAAACTTCGAAAGATTTGTTATAGCATGAAACATGCTAGTGTAAGCATTTGTCCGTTGTCCCTATGTTAGTTAAGCTTGCTTCAGATAGTTTTGACTTCTGATATATCATGATTACGATAGAAAGATGCTTATGTCACTTCTTTCACTGGCTTCGACAGATAGTTTTTTTTGTTTTTTGTTTGTGCCTTCTTTTGGTTTACTTTGCTTTGTTTTGGTTTTGGTGGACGCCACTGTGGGTGGTGTGTGTCGTGTCTTCTTGGCGCCTTTTCTCCTTCTAATACACAACGACGTGCATTTAGATATGTCTTCAAGAGATTCATTGGCTTAACACAAAACTTGGAACATGACTGTGTCCTCTATGTTAGGCCTGTTCCGGATGATCATTTTGTCAGGATCTCCCATATTTGTTTACAGCATGATGTGCTCTCCGTTGTGCAGTTGGTGTATACTCATTTGTGAGTTTATCTGTTTTGAGTTTTTTTCTCTCTTTTTTATGCAGATCTATGCATGGATAGGATGCAACACAGCAAAGTTTGGCCATTTATATGCTGCTGCAACCACTCGGCCGGTAACAAGCAGTTATTATATCCC
This sequence comes from Stipa capillata, assembly GCA_019208055.1. Taxonomy (NCBI): domain Eukaryota; kingdom Viridiplantae; phylum Streptophyta; class Magnoliopsida; order Poales; family Poaceae; genus Stipa; species Stipa capillata. The sequence goes on along the minus strand of JAGXJF010004548.1, from coordinate 371,731 downwards.
TAAAAGCTGATGTACAGTTATTTCTATAGATGCTGATCATTGTACCATGCGTCTTCATGGTCATTGCAGGGTAACGGAGTGAGTGTCACCTCTGTACTTGGAGGAACGTCTGATAACACTGGATCAAGCATGGCCCGCCGCTTAGGTACCACTATTTATGTTGGCAATTAACCTATGTCTATATCATATTAACTATATGAAAATAGTAAGCTTACATCATCTCATGTTACAGTGCTGAAGACAGGTCTAAACATAGTTCTAGCATGCAACATTCCAAAAGACAGCCCCACGCTCGAGGTACTAATTGAAAATTGGCTCATTTTTGCGTTAGAATTGCCAAGCTCATAGGATAATGGTTTTCAGGCCGCTGCAGAGAGGAAGCTGGTAGAGAAGCTGAGAAGTTTAGGCTATATCAAATCGAAGGGAGGAGTGACTAACACTTCCACGGCACATTGATGGATACTTGTGAGCTCTCAGTCACTGGTTCAGGTAGCCTTGTGATCTACTGGTTCTGGGTCTAATTGACTGCACTCTACTCTTCTGTGGTCAAAATGTTTCGAATAACTTTGGAAGCTCAACGTGAACTTTCGGTGCTGGGGGGCTGCCCTGAAATTTTGTGGGTGATCCGCAATTGCCGGCATGTTCATTTACGGTATTGCTGAACATGCTCTGAACATTAATGCATACCGTCTCGGTATCTGGCCTGTGGAATCCTGCAGAGGTATTTGCTCATAGAATTGATCTTGGCCGGTGTTGTTTGAGCTGTGTGCCGTCTATGGCATTGGCAGCGTTTGTAAGATCTTTGGTTAATTTTCATCCAGTACTGGCTGATGACTGGACAAATCCCTCTTAAGTCTTAATTAGTTATAAGCAAATGTACCTTCACTCTTTGTTAGAAAAGAAGGAATCGTGTAGCCATCAGTACCCAATACTTTTTTCTTCAAAATAGGGTGAAATTCCATGAGGAAGGAGGACATGCCGCACACCCGCAACTACATGCGACGTCAAACATGTTCCTGCAACGCAGCAGCCTATAACTCCCAACTCCTGTCACTGTTGCCTTTTAGGACAAGGACCACAGTGATGAGCATACATAAATGGCCAATATAAGCTTCGTCCTTTCCCTGCAGGTAACCCTGTCAGTAACAGCCACATTATTCTTGCAAACAGAAGCAAATCGTCAGTACGAAGATTACCAAGAAACCATCTAAATTTCCCACCTTCAGATCCACGTAGTGATTCGTGCTCCAGCTCTCTCGTTCTCCGACTCACCGCAACCCCGACCTTAGAATTCGAGTGGCGAGTGAAATGCTTGCCGTGGGGTCAGTAGGGGTAGCGACGGCCACAGGTGGAAGAAGGTTACCGGCGGTGAAGAAGAGAACGCTGGGAAAAAGGAGATGGAGAAGGTTTCCTGTCTTCTTCTCCACGTTCGCTGTCCATCCTTTGCATCCTAGCTTAGTACATATGGACGATGGAGCACATGAACATGACCTGATGAGCATGCCCTGTCACCCTGTCTCTTTCCTACCTCAGATCCCATCTCCCAGGCCAGCTACTGACGTTTCTTCCTGTCACCACACCCACCCAGCTCCCAGCAACACGGCCTCCACGCGCCAGCCTCCCCGTCTCCCCCTGCAACCGCGGTCCCCGACTGGTGGGCCCCCACCCCGTCTCGTCCTTCACTCTCCATTCAGTGAGCCGTGCCCGTCTTCTCCTACCTCCAACCTCCTCGCGCTCCTCGCTGCACACTTATCTTTCCAACTCACACTTTTCCTTCGCTTTGCTTGCTTGTTCTCTTCTTCTTCTTTTCTTCTTCTCATCTCTATCCAACTCCGCCACCTATAAATCCAGCCACCACCATTCGAGAGAATTCTGCACTAGGCTACTAGCTGAGCTAGCGCTTGGGATCGAAGCTCGCATCGTACGTCTCATGAGATAGCGTGTACAGGTGTACATGGCTGCGTGGCTGGCGAGGACGTCGTCCCAGCTGGCGCGCCGTGCGGCGAGGAGGCTCGCCGAGCGACGTCGCTGCGGTCCCGGCCCGTGGTTCTTGAGCTCGTCGGTGCCGGTTCTCGGGTGGGCGCCGGCGGGGGACCGCCGGGGGTTCTGCTCCGTCCGGCGCTTCGCTGGAGACAGCGCCACCGCCGCCGCCGAGGAGGAGGAGCCGGCGAACGGGTTCGCCGGTCGCGATCAGGTATCTGTCACGCGTCACACACGTGTATCGTTGTGTAATAGGAGTGTGAGGGAGTGGTCTTGAACTGTGTGTTGTGTTCTGTAGAATTATCAGGATAATAAACTAGTACTGTCTGTGAATGTTCAGGATGTTGTGCCTAGGATCATGTGATGTTTCTCCTTGATTCAAGAAATTTTAGGATCAGGCATGCATCTGAGTTCTGCCAGGATCATCCTGGACATATACATGATTACTAGTTATGCTCCCTAAATAAATGAATAAATAAATAAATAATAGATAATTAAGGTAAAATGGGCCATTTCCCCTGAGGGTTTGTCGATTCGCGGCCGATTCTTGTATGATTTTTCAGCGTGTTGAAAAATAATTTAAGGAAAAGTAGCACGACGCAGTTGTAGATAGAGTCGACAACAAGTAGTAAGCTAAGCAGATAAGGAAAGATGTGTCATTGCGTCAACGGGCTGATTTGACTAAACTCTGGGTTTAATAAGCTCACACGGCTTTAGAAACGTGTGTTAAACAACTTAAAAGTGTGTATGCTACGGTTAGTTTACTTCCTATGCTGTCAGTCAGTGTCAATGGATGAGACCAATGGTCAGGATTCTCTCCTGGTAAAAGAATGCTGACATTGCCATGGTCAAGGTGATCAAATGTTGTCAATGGGTAAAATTTTCCATTACCTCCAAGGTCCATGTTAGACTAATATAGTTCTGCTTTTCTATTCCAATAGTTTTTTAAAATATGTCACCATTTTTGGGGTAAATTTATTTTGTCCATGTGCAACTCACTTAATTTTGACTGTTACCACTTGCTACAGGTAGTAGATTTCCCTGGAGGAAAGCTCTCATTTGAAGCTGAAATGAACTTCCTGCCTGAGTCGCAACGGGAAAGGATAAACTGTTACCGCGTTCTTGACAACGACGGTGGGACTATATATGGCAGTAGATTCCGAGAGGTGTAGTACCGTTCATCGCTCCATGAGTGAGGGTTGATCCCCAAACATGTTGTGAAAATATAAAAAAATTCTGAAGTATGTCTCACTCTTGTCAGGTCAGCAAGGAATTGGCTCTGAAGATGTACAGTGAAATGGTCACCCTCCAGATTATGGATACAATCTTCTACGAAGCTCAGAGGCAGGGAAGGATCTCATTCTATCTCACTTCCAATGGTGAAGAAGCAGTCAACATAGCCTCTGCTGCTGCGCTTAGTGTTGACGACATTGTACTACCTCAGGTACATATCAGTTGCTCCAAAGCTGCGACGCATAATCTGTCAATGTTCCTGAAAAAATTGATTTGCTTACAGTCCTTATCTTGACTGGAAACTATGGAGCCAAATGTAGTACAGGGAGCCTGGTGTTCTTCTATGGCGTGGCTTCACACTGCAAGAGTTTGCAAACCAGTGCTTTGGCAATAAGCTGGATTATGGTAAAGGGAGGCAGATGCCAATACACTACGGATCAAACCGTCTGAATTATTTCACAGTCTCGTCACCCATTGCGTAAGTTTGAAACATTTCTTCCAGTGTCACAAAGATAATGCTAGTGAAGGACATATTTTTCATTCTTGATGATTGATCAGTACGCAGCTCCCTCAAGCTGTCGGAGCTGCCTATTCTCTGAAGATGGACAAGAAGGACGCTTGTGCCATCACGTATTGCGGCGATGGTGGCACAAGCGAGGTAGATGAACAATCTCTAATCAGTTACTCACAAACTTATAACCAAGGCCTTTCTGACAGCTGAAATTTGTTTAGGGAGACTTCCACGCGGCACTGAACTTTGCTGCTGTCATGGAGGCGCCAGTGATCTTCTTCTGCCGCAACAATGGCTGGGCAATCAGCACCCCAACTACTGAACAATTCAGAAGTACGAAATCTGCCTCTGATGAATCATGACTTTCTACAATTTATCCATGCTGCATTGTGTTAAATCCAACTATTCTTGCAGGTGATGGAGTTGTTACCCGCGGCCAGGCTTACGGAATACGCAGTATCCGAGTAGATGGCAACGATGCTCTTGCTGTGTACAGTGCGGTTCATGCTGCCCGCGAAATGGCTATAACTGAAGGAAGGCCTATTTTAGTTGAGGTGCACAATAGTTCAAACATAATTCAGAATATACTTGACGCAAGTGCTGAGTTGCAAACTTTCAGGCAATGACTTACCGAGTCGGGCACCACTCGACATCCGATGATTCAACCAAGTACAGGCCAGCTCACGAGATCGAGCATTGGCGAACAGCACGGGATCCCATCTCCAGGTACAGAAAATGGGTTCAGGGGAATGGCTGGTGGTGTGATGCTGAAGAGTCTGAACTCAGGAACAAAGTGAGACAAGAGGTAATTTTTCTGTTCCAGGAGATGCATCTGTGTAATGCATTTTCATACATTCATGGCATCTGAAACCATCAATGTTACTCCCGTGCAGCTTCTGCAAGCCATTCAGGTGGCAGAAAGAATGCCGAAACCCCGGCTTGCTGAGCTATTCACCGATGTTTATGATGAAATTCCTTCCAACCTACGCGATCAAGAGCGATCGCTGCTGGACACGATCAAGAGGCACCCTGCAGACTACCCAGCCGATGTCTAGTGCTATTGACCTTAGGTCTGCATTGTTGCAGTGTAAGTATGGACGCATGATGATTTAGGTTCCGTAGCATTTATAATAATTATAATTACAATACAAGATGCCGATCCAACAGGCTCTAAAACAAATAATGCAACCGGCTTTTGCTAACAGAAAGCCAGTTGATGTACTATATAGTCCATAATATTGCTGGCATTTATGCGAAATAAAGCCATGCTCAGATATGTCAGCACTATGAGCGAGGTATATGAGCTAATCCAAGATGATGAATTCAGCAATGCCAATTTTAACGAAGGTTCCAAGATTGCTCTAAAAGCTGAAACTGTGCAGATAACAAAGCATGAGCAAGATTGGACAAATGTATATCCATTATTTAGATAATGGACATATGATCATCCTGACAATACTGAACTACTACATGGTACAACAAGAAATTTGACTCGTTCCAATTTCCAAAACAAGGTTGTGCAAAAAGTTATTGCAAAACAAATTGAAAATAACATCACAATTACTACTCTGGGATCAACTTCATCTGATACATGAGCGAATTAGCCTAATATTCCTCCTCTATAGCCTCTTGGCCCCTCTTGAGAGCTAACGGCGCTAAATGTTCATTTGTCGCAATAATGCCGGCGTCAGTGTCTCACAGTGAAGATATCGACAACCATTCCCAAAATTAGCAAGCTGTGGTCTCACTAGAACATGGTTTTCTGAAATCTTAACGAGGCATTTAGTTTGGGGAAATACTATATATCTGTAGTCCGATTCTAATTTTTTATAGGACAAGTTTCTATTACACAAAAAGAATACTCCAGTGAAAAAAAATATTTCTATTGTGCGGAATATGTTCTATTAAAATATCTTAAAAAATAATGTTTCCATAATACAATTTATAAGTTGTATACGTAGAAAAACAATGTCGTAATAGTTGGATCATTTTATTTTCACGGTCTACCGACGCCTGGTCTTTGTGCCTTTAGTTTGTATAATCTCATATTCGCTTGACTTATATTGCCAGGAATCTAGGATGACAAAGTTTGGTTGGTCCCCACAGAAAATACAAGTATTATTTTTTTTCTCACAAAAAGAAATAAATAAACAACAAGTAGTTTTATGGTAATTCAAACATTTCAAAATTCAAACACAAGTCCGACACTCTTAAGTTTGAAGACCGAAGCTTTACAAATTTGAAACTTACAAAAATTCAAGATCTTATTGTTAAGAATCATATTATCGGAATTTGAAACCAAGATTAAGGATTTGCATCAATTAAATGGTGAGCGGCAGTAAATTAATCTGGCAGCTTCTCGTTCTCATGCGTACTTTTCTTTTCTTTTTTAAAACAAGATTAAGGCCTTCTCTGAAATTAATCTGGCGGCCAGAGTTGCCGAGGCCGTGGCCGGGTCGTCAAGGCACAGTTCAAGATTAGTTTGCTCGACCACGATGGTAAACCAGTGCCATCGTACAGCAGGAACAGCAGCATTTGTCCGTCCTCCAGCAAAACAGTACCATGGGGTTTCAGTGTCATAAAAAAGGAAGGACTTTGAGGAATTGCTCTACCTGAAGGAGGATGTTTTCAGCGTCAGGTGCGACGTCACCGTGACAAAGGAGATCTTCACGAAGTCCATTCATCGGCCTCTGGTCCTGGTGCCACCGTCCGATCGGCGTGCACCGGTATCTTGGCCCGCTCCTCGATCTCCACCATGAGAGGGGACAGACGTGACGTTCGACGTCGCCGGGGAGACTTTCCGTGCGCACAGGTGCTTGCTCGCTGCTCGGTCCTTGGTCTTCATAGCAGAGGTCCTCGGTCCAACGAAAAGAGAAGACCATGTACAGTATACTGATCGATGACATGGAAGCTAAGGTGTTCAAGACTATGACCCTGTTTGTTTGGGCTTGTGTTTCAGCTTTTGGTGCTTCTAGCCCTCTAGAAGCACAAGCCCAAACAAACACATAACTTCTGCAATCAGCTTCTTATAAGCACTTGTGGCATTTGTACTAGAAATGAAAAGCACCTCAAGAGGAGCTTCCCGTTGTCTCCACCGGCTTCCCGTAGCCCCCACACGAAATTGCTCTCCAACTTCTTCATTTAATTACAATGGATTGCCACCGCCTCCCAAACCCACCCACCCCGCACCCCCTACCCAGTAGAACCCCCCGCCCGCCCCGCTCGCATCCCTCATCCCCTGCCCCCGCCCCGGTCGCCTCTCCCGGTCCTTCGCCGCCGCCGCCTCCCTCGGTCCTCCGCCGCCGCCGCCTCCCTCGGTCCTCCGCCCTCGACGTCGTCCTCCGTCCCGCCCCCCCAAGGACCCGCCGGCGCCCGAGCTCCACCCGAGCAGATCCCCGCAGCCCGCCGCCTCCTGAGATCTGCCCAACCGGAGCGCCTCCCCGCATCTCCCTCCCGGCCCGTCCTTCGCCCGCCTCTCGGATCTCGCCGCCCCGAGCGCCGCCCTCGCCGCCGAGATCTAGCTGGCCGGGCTCCCTCCGTCGCTCCCCTCGCCCCCCACATCTCGCCGTCGTCGCCTCCCGAGCTCCCACCGCCGCCTCCGTCGCTCCCGACCACCGTCCCCTGAGCACCCGCCGCCGCCTTGCCCGGACTGCCGGCCCCCATCGCTGCCCGAGCAGATCCCGGCCACCGGCCTAGGATTTCGGGGACGCGGCCGCCCGCCTCTCCCTTCCGGAGCACCGCCGAGCATCCCTTCTACCAAAGCGCCGCTGGATCCCCTCGCTGACCGGCGTTGGAGCCTGCCGGCGACGATGACCGGAGGTGGCGGGGTTGGACGGGGGCGGCGGCGGCAAGGCCCAATGGGCCGAGGGAGCGCTCGGGAGGCAGGGGTGGTGGCGGCTAGGGTTTGCCGCTGCCGCCCCACTTTTTTTTTATTTTTGAATTATGTAAATGTATGAATATATATTGTACTTCTTAATATTTCAAAATTACAATGATTTATCACTCAAATTGATCTTTTTGTTAAATAATATAAAAAAATCCAATTTGTTATTTAAAATATAGGTTATAAACATGTCATTTGTGCTAAATCAAACAAAAACAAATAAACCATGCATAATCAGGATTTAAAATGATCTTAAGTACACAGGAGTATTTTAGACATTTATCATCAGCCACAGGTTCACCAGCCGTCTAGAAACAGCCCAAACAAACGGCTCAACTACTTCCCACCAGCTGACCAGCTCCAGCTGCTTCTCAGATCTCACCAGCTCCAGCTGCTTCTCAGTAAGCTGCAGCCCAAACAAACAGGGCCTATGCTCCACTTCATCTGCACCCACTCGCTGCCGCATATAGATGAGGGTGACGTCATAGCAATGGCTCAGCATTCGCTTGTCACGGCGGACTGGTATAACCTCGAGAGACTAAAGTAAGTTTGTGAGGACACGTTGTGCGGCTACATCGACGCAAGAACGGTGGCGACTACGTTGGCGTTGGGTGAGCAGCATGGCTGTCACAAGCTCAAGGAGGTGTGCTATTCTTTCCTCAAAGTCTCCAGGCGATCTCAAAACAGTCACGGCCAGTGTTAAAGCATGGCAATGCAAGGTCCTATAGTATTCCTAATATCTAAGAATGAGATATCTATAAAGAATATACTAGAATAAAAAGATTAGAAAACCTTTCACTACTAGATATTTGCTTAAAAAATATAGAATATCTAGATTTTTTAGATGAAGACCTATGATCTCAACAAATGTCAAATGTTTAATGGACTGTGAGCACTACAAATAGAGGACCGTAGCCTCTTGCCTTACCATGGGAAGAGAGAAAATATATTTAAAACTTGTTCGAGTTCTAGTTGGATTAGGAGAGAGATTAAGAGTAGGATTAGTTCTCCTAGTTTTAGTTAGTTTGTATGAGATTTTACATCTATATAAAGGGAGCAGGTTGTAAGGATTAAACACAACGAAAATAAGATTTGTGAGAAGAAATAAAGAGAAACAAGGGCACATGAGGTGCCTTGAGCAAAGTATTCATGATTGTGTGTTTTGCAAATTTGTTTCATGTGATCGATCCTTGGGCTAAAACCCAACAATTGGTTTCAGAGCAAGAAAGATTGAAGTTGCGCTTGCCCCGGGGAGAGGCAACCCCTGTTGTGCCTTGGGGCAGGCCATCGTCATTGAACTGAGAAGCAGCAGGCTATTGTTGCTCAGCGTAGCAACAAAAAAAAGAGAGGACCAAGACGCATCTCACACTGAAGGATGCTGATGATGAACCGACGCTTCTCTAATGGTGATGTGGCAGCAACATAGTTAAGAGTCATGTCTTATCGTTATTTTGTTGAGTTTGCATGGGCACAACACTGAGATGTGACCAGTGTATGTGCACATATAAGTCGAGTTAGGGTTGTCTGCGTGCATCGATGAGGATCGAGCTTAGCATGTTGTGGGACGAGGACTAGTGAAGGTGTCTCTCCTTGAGACTGTATGAGGCTAATGGTGCGTCTAGTTTGCATGTATCACGCTAAATGCGGCAGCGTGAATGGTAGTCCGGATTATGCGTTAAGTCGAGTCGACGAGACGATAAGTTTAGATTAGGGGGAGATTGATGGAATAATCAAAACTTGTTCGAGTTCTAGTTGTATTAGGAGAGAGATTAAGAGTAGGACTAGTTCTCCTAGTTCTAGTTAGTTTGTATGAGGTTTTGCACCTATATAAAGGGGGCAGGTTGTAAAGATTAAACACAACGAAAACAAGATTTGTGAGAAGAAATAAGGAGAAACAAGGGCACGTGAGGTGCCTTGAGCAAAGTATTCGTGATTGTGTTTTTTGCGATTTGTTTCATGTGATCGATCCTTGGACTAAAACCCAATAGTGGAGTGAGTGCCACCTAGAGAAGTGTGTGTATACTCTAGTGCAATAGTGTCCACATACTAATAAAGAAAGGCGACTAGCAACTAGATGTGCGTCCTAGGGGGTGTCCTCCCACACACCCCGATTGAGCTATCCGACAAACTTCGTGGTCCCCCACCCCTCCCTCCCAGCATTTCCCGCCCCTTGCGTTCCTGAGCATGGAACTATATAAGAAACGACTAAGTAAATTGGCCTTCTTATTTTCATTTTTATTAATTTATATTTAAAAGCAATTTATTACATAGCAGAAGCAAAATACCACTTCAATTTCTTTCTCCACCTCCTCATTGGCCTCATCACCAGCCTTCTCATCACCTTTCTTCATCCTTAGCATCACCAACCTTCTCATCCCCACTTCTTCATTCTTAGCATCAGAAGCCTTGTAATACCCCCTTTGTCATCCTAGTCCTCATCAATAGCCTTGTCATTCCCCCTTCCTTGTCCTCATCATCGTCCTCATCATCCTCATCGACGGCCTTGTCCTCCCTTTTTTTCATAGGAATCCTCTTCGTCATCCCTCTCCTCCTCAGATACATCTCAGTCATCATCGGGATCATCTTCCTCTTTGTCATATTCATCTGACACTTCGTCGTAATTAGGCTCCTCATCCTCATAATGATTCAGTTGTTCTTCATAATCAGACTTCTCTTTGGAATAATCCCCTCCTCATCTTCTTCAGTTTCTTGGACCTTACCCTTTCTTGGCCTTCAACTTATCTTGAATTGCTTAGCTAGAGTTTGTTCATCATCACACCCCTCAGATTCCCAAACTCGTTGTTTCGCTTCTTATCCATTTTCATCACTTGCACAATGAGTTTCTTTTCTCAAACTTGAGCTCAGAAAACATAGGTTGGTATCACCACATTTTCCACCTTGATTGAATCAAGACATAAGATCTAACACAAAAGAAAACAATAAAAAGAATAATAACAAAAAAGTTAAGAAATTTAGAAAAAGATGTGGTCTAATTGTAGGAACAAATTTAAAATAGTAGAAAGGCTAGCAAACTCATAACAAAGTTGTAGAGGCAACAACCAACTAAATTCTTCTTGTCCATTAATTTGACTAAATTCTTGATTTGATCAACAATGAACTTGCACCAGTTCAGCCCACTGACTACGTCTATGTCCATGATCGATGGGTAACATCTTAGGTTGATCTTCAGCTCTATGGTGGGTGCAAGAAAAGTGGACACAGCGAGCATCAACCATTATCGTAAGAATTGCTCATCTGCTACGTCTGAGTCACGCATAAACTTCCATATTGACAAGATGGTTGGGGCATTTTTCCTATGATATTGTACCTCTTATTCACAAATCTTGTCGAGTTCTCATCAAGAGTGTAGACAACATCATCTGCGCCTATTGGTAGTCCAAGAACCCTATGTACACTTTAAGTATTGACTAGAATGCTTACTCTATCGGCTACCACCAACTCTGAGTTTGTAGGATTGTAGTTCTTGATTAGCCACTTGCTCAAATTAGTAGGCAAAGTTCTGTTGCCTAGCTTGAGAAGCCCTCCAAACCAGCCTCTTTGATCATTATTTTCTGGTGAGGGGTTAGGTGCTTATACAACTTCACTAACCTAGCTGATGATGCCCAGTTTCTACCTCCAGTTGAACTCTCGGACCCCGCAGCTTGGTTGCTACCACCTCTAGCCATGGTTCTTGCACACAATTAGGAAAAAGACATTAATCAAGGAACACATCAAAATAACTAAAAATAATCAAAAAGCTACTACTAGTATGGAGTAGTTAATCAAATGAAGAAATAAACAACTAATCATGTAGAAATAGGCAACTTATGTTACACCAATAAAGAAAATCATCGGTAAGAAAGCAACTTACATTTAGAAACCAACTTATATCAAGTCAGTAATTAGTTATGCTTTAGGAAATAGTACTAAAGCAACTTAGATTGTTATAGTTATAAAGCAACTTAGATTGTTATAGTTAGAAAGCAACTTATGAACCGGTATTAAGCAACTTATGTTGTAGTCAAAAGGCAAATGATCAGTAAATTATTTGGGAAAAAATAAACAAATAGTATTGAATAACTTATGTTGGTCGAGTTAGAACGCAACAATTGGCTTATATAAGCCACTTACAACATAGTACTTAAGAAAACTTACACCTCACCTCTAGTAGCACCGCCGCTTCCATGTTAGCGCCGCCTCCACTGCACATCAGATCTGGTGGCAATCACCACCAGATCAGGCGACCAAGTCTATATCCGAGAAGGCACGGGTGAATCCCACACCCTAACTCTAACATCATTGGTGTCATCACTCGCCTTTTTCGGATGCCTTATCTCTAGCGTTGCCTCTGAATCGCATCGGATCCGTTGGGAGCCGCTGCCGCATCACGCGACCAACTCTCTACCCGGGAGGGCATGGTGAACCCCACACCCTAACTCTAACATCACCGGTGTCGGCACTTACCCTTCATCGGACGCCTCACCTCTGGTAGTGCCGCTAATGCCATGTCGGCGCAGCCCGGCTCGCATTGGATCCTGTGTCCTTGCTCACCTTCGCCAGACGCCTAACCTCCGGCAGCACGGGGGCGCTGCCTCTGCCTCACATCTGATCTGGCTAATAAACTGAATTTTTTTCATGGGACTAAATGATAGAAAATATCTAACCATTCGAATAGATAAAACTACCAACCCCTTCCCTGGCAGATGCTTAACAGTCGCATATACATCAATCAGTGAAGTGCATCTTATGAAATTGCAATTGGCAACTTATCAGACAACAAGAAACAACTTATCATGAATATGAAAGGCAAATTAACTAGGGGAAACAAAATGGTGGGAGACGATGCATCTGGCCCCTAGCCCTGCTCCTTCCTCATTCGAGTCGACGGTCACAAAATCATCCCCGCGCATCTGCTACTCTGTGGCGTACCGGTTTTAAGGCCAGATAAACCATTGTGTTAAATCGTACTAGTCCCATGATCAGTGGTTAGTACACACAAGCACTTGATAACATCGTCATACAATATCGAGTTCTTTATTACACAAATAACCATTATGGTCATAATTCATACAAACCGGGCCTATTGGCCGAAGTGAAACAGCAGCGGAAAATGAAATACGTGGTAGTTCGCCCCTCAATATGCCGAACCACATGCAACTGACTGGGGTAACGCCCTAGCCCTCGTAGTCACTGTCATCATCATCGGAGTGATACTCCTCTTCATCTGGCCACATCAACAAGCTAGGTGAGTACTTTGAATGTACTCGCAAGCAATTCCCACGGGAGAGTAATTCGGCAATATTGCAATGCAGGGTTTGAATCAAGGAGCGGCTCTGTTCTAGGTTTTATATTGTGCAGGAAAGTAAGTTTTAAACTAAATACAGGGATAGTAGATTCTAAAGCGGTTTTGGAAATTTGAGGTACTTCTCATGAGGTAGCCTCTGCTACCTCTTTACTTGTCTACATCTGATATCCCTACCTATCGCCATCTATGGCTTGTGGCACCAGTCCGCACTACCCCTGGTAGTGCGACTAGCCCCTTTCTTCTACAATTCCTTGCTACCTACCGTGTAGCTTAAATTGCACTCTGTGGACACATCATGCCCACGTCCTTAGACCCTTTCCCAGGTTTTTTGCAAACAAATCTTAGTCTAACCAATGTGTGGCCTTGCCAGTTCATGTCCATAACTGAGGACGCGGCTATTCAAATAGTTCTTAACACTCTGCAGAGGTTGTATGGCTTTACCCACAAGATGTAAGTCCCCCTTGTTGCCGAGCGCTTACGGATACACTTCTCGAGGTGTATCGGCATGGTTATTACAACGAGACCTTTCACCCATTTTTGTACCAGAACTGGACCCGTTAGATAAGATCTATCCAGCCCTCGCTTGTGCTCGGTGATGCCCGACCCCACAACCCGAGGTGGACTTATCTTTGTGTCGAACCTCTACCCACGTATCACGTGGAGGTCCACCAGGGAACCTCGACCCACGTAATCCCGTGGAGATCCTCTAGGGATGCCAATCTACCTAGCACACTCTTCCTACTGCCCACAGGTCCAGACTCTAATACTCGACCGGTAATAAGCCAAGTCCTTCCCATACAGGCCATGTGGACGTACGGTGTGAAACTGGTTTAGCGGCACTTAGGCTCGGTCCTTGGTTGATTCGAGCAAGACTCCATATTTGTCCTCGACAACCATGCTACCACCTACTACTTTAACATCCCCGAATTGCCCTTACAATTCTTACCCGAATAAAAATTATTTTTCATTTTATTTAGGGTTTTAGCAACAACATACTTTCAAACAGTCATCTCAGAAAGCACTTACAATCCAAGGATTTTAATCCCATGTCCGAGGAAGATTGTATAATCTGAACAAAATTTGGTTTTTAACTATAGCAGGTCTAAGCATGGCTACTGCCTATATCCTTATTATTATTCTGCCGATCGTGTGGTAATCGGCTAACTAGTACTAGGGTTACAAGGGTCGGATCTTCAGACCTATGTCATATGCAGCTACTAGATATAGCTAGGTCTAGCATAAAGTACCGTTGATATCCACATAGCATGCAGAGTTGCAAATAAAATAATTAAATTTTCACACCTATGGGATTCAACATGCTCAAGATGGGAATGCTTGCCTGGCAGTTATGGTTCCTGTTCCTATCGTGGGGGTGATCCCAGATCCTCCTAGCGCACGTACCTCACTCTGTCAACTACACGTCGGAAGAAATACCCAGTAAACAACCAAATGGGGTAACACCAGCAAGGACCAATGTTATGCATGCTTAAAAGAAGTTACTATTAGCAAGGCGGGGTACTAAGTGTCTGGACGTTAAGGTGAGCGGGTTAAGTTTTTAGGATTTTTGAAAGGCAGATGTTTTATTCTAACCTATAAGTCCTCGGGCTTATGAGCGTCTTGAGATGGAGCCTGGGAGGTGTATAAGTGAACTCGAGCTGGTGGTAGGACTCTAGGGTTTTTAATTATAAGCAAGGCATACCCTAGGCAATTGATATATATCACATAAAATGAAGATGCGTTCGATCGGAGGGAATTCATGCTACTAAAGTTGGAATTCAAAATCATTCTCCCTACTGACTTAACAGTGCTACAGACCTTTTGATACACTGGAGGTTATGCACCTTATTTTGGCTGTCCTAGAAACGACATATATAGAGTATATGTTACTTTAAAGAAAGAGAAAATAATTGCCCTAGAGTTAATCCTTACTGTTTACCATTTAAATGTCTTCAAAAATTGAATTTCTTTTGGATCAAAAGCTTGAAGTTAAACCCAGGGTTCCAGAACCAGTTTTAGAAGGTCAGAAACTGGCTTGGTTTGAGGTAAACCGGTCGAACCAACTGTGATCGGTTTAAGGAAAGGGAGAAACCGGATTTGACCAGGAAATGCGCCTCCAGCGGGGGTGGAAGGTGCCTTCCAGTGGAGAAAATGGAGCGGGCCAAGGCGTGGCCACTTTCCGTTGGTGGGCCTCGCCTGCACCTGTGGCCCATGCGTCAGCGGGTGCCCTTTCTCACCTGGTTTGGGTTCTGGTCGGTGGTCCTGAACCCGTCGACCTGTTCCCACCGCTCGGGTCAGGACAATGGAACCTGCCGGTGCTAGAGCTCCACCGGAATTGGGGCTTTCGGCTGCAAGGGCGGTTAGGGAAAATTGGAGGCGGATTTAGAAGGAGGGGAGGATGGAGATCATGCTGGGGTGAGCTGATTGGGGATTTGGTTTGGTTATGGCTCGGATTGTTGAAGGCAGCGGCGGTTCGGTGGTGAGCCAGGGCGGGGAGTGGAGGCAGTAAAAAAACGAATTGGCTACCGGTTGTTCTAGAGAGGGGAGAAAGAGGCTTGGCGGGGAAGGAGAGCTCGGGCAGGCCCGATTTATAGCTGCTTTGTGCTGGGCATTGGAGCTGGCCGCTGTGGTGAGCTCGGGTATCGGACGGAACAGCGCCTAGACAAGCTGGTGCTGTGCCGGATGAGGAGGGGCGAGGGCAGGCTTGTGGCACATGGCGAGGACGATGGACTATGCTCAAGTGACGGATGGCGCGGGTACGACTGATGCAGCTCTCAGCGGCCTGATCCACCTCATTGGTTGCGGGAATCTGAACGACGTAGATGTGTCCTACCTGCTCTGCTGTGCCGGTCCGGTCACATCGCTCATGGACTAGACAAGCGCGCATTCGAGGCAACAGGGAGAGGGGGGGGTGGTGCGGTAGAGCCGACGGCGGGCGGCGCGGGTTGGCACTGTGGCATGCCGGAGCGCGCCCTATGCCACGTTGGTGCGCATCTAGAGTGGCATGGGGGTGCCACCAGGTGCCCTGGTGTGATCTACCACGCGTCACCATGTCACAGGGCTGCTAGGGCACGCGTTCACAGTAATAGGGAAGTTAGGCACCGAAAAAGAACAGGGTTCGCCTGCAGGACTTGAATGACATCGGGTGCCAAAACTAGGGTTTAATGGGAAAGGACAAAAGGTGGTGCTGCCCATGGGAGTTATGGAAGTAGGTATGCTAAGGGAGCAGTGAAGGAGCTTTACCAAATTTTTGGGCTGTTTCCACTGAAGCTTGCTCATGATTTCATGTGAGAAACTTTTCGAGGTCAAGGTGTTCGATGCGGGCCATTCCAAATTCTTGAACATGACATGCTCATATTTTTATATATTTGCACTCCTAGAGATGTGAGTATCATTGTGAAATTTTATCAGAATTTTCTGAAATTTATTTCTATGGGTTGTAGTTCAATGCACCTTTCTGCCCTAACGTTAATTATTTCCATATGTAAATATTTTTTTGAACTGGGTACCCTTGTTTTATGTTATATTTGGGTTGAGGATAATATTAGGTTGTTCCATGAATTTTTCCAAAATTTTTAGAGAGGCCGAAGAGCAGTAGGTCACTCGATTAGGGTTTCGGTCGAATTTGACTTAATAGGAAGAGAGGCATCGGGGTATAGATTTAGGGTTCCGGGGTGTGGCAAGGTATGAAGGGTATATGAGGACTCACGGAAAAACACCTACCTTGGTTTGGGACTTCGTTTGCAAGGTGTCGTTGGCACATCGGTGTATAATGTGTAGGTGTCGAGGTCAAGGGGTATTCTTACATTAGTGTTTATTCATGTATATGGTGCATGTGTGGCATGTTCGGCTATCATGGATCCATGCGTGGTTGAAAATGTACTAACTACATGTGAGCTCATGCTGGTATGCAGGTCTTTGAAAATCAGGGTGTGACATACTCGTTGGTGGAAATGCAGACCGTGCCCTGCCGATCCTTGCCTGGTGGGAGTTAATGCTTGCTTGCCAATTCTCTCTCTTGCCGGCGTGAGATAATGGGCCCACCCCACGCTGCTGCCTCCTCGCCACTCGGGTTGAAACCCTAACACCTGTTGTCTCCAATGCAACGCTTCATATGAGTACTATTTGGTGCTTTTTGGAGTACTATTTGCTAGGCACCGGTTGAAGCACCTGTCACCTGTGTCACTCTAAGCACCAGCCTAGCACCGGGTGCTAAACTTTGCTTCCGTTGCCCTTCCTAAGCACCTGTCTAAGCACCTCTCACAAAAAACTGGGTTTTTTTTTCTGAGGCACCTGTCTAAGCACCTGCATTGTACAGGGTCTAAGAGCAGTTGGAGACAAATGGGGCGGCCTACTGCTGCTGGCCGGTCGATAGTCACTGGCTATGTTCTTCGCCCTCTGCGTAGGTGCTACCGGTAGGAGAAGCCGCTCCCTAGTCGATGGAGATGACGCAATCCTGAGTAGCTAAGGGGAAGCATGACAGAGAGGAGAGATATGAGGGAGAGGCACCGCGGAGATGTTCCCACCCCCACGGGCTACTGCTCGCCTTTTGGAAGTCACACCCTACTCACCAGAGTGCTGCAAATCCGACCATCAAAGAGGGGAAAATCGCGACAAGGAGGAGACAAATGAGGGAGAGAGGTGTAGCTCCCGATGTTTGAACGTCGAATTCCACAAACCGCTGTGTTGGGATGAAAATCATCGTGTCCAGAAACCGCCCCAAAAATGGACGGTGATGCGTGTGGCAGGTAAAATGGATGGTGATGTGCACAGGGAATCACTCCAG
Organism: Stipa capillata; assembly: GCA_019208055.1. NCBI lineage: Eukaryota > Viridiplantae > Streptophyta > Magnoliopsida > Poales > Poaceae > Stipa > Stipa capillata. Next base: position 354,036 of record JAGXJF010004548.1, on the reverse strand, counting down.
TTGCATGCTCCAGGGAAGGAACGGTGATGCGCTGCGTGCGTGTAGTGTTACGTTTTGACATGCATGTCGAAATGAGAGTTTTCATTAATAAAGTAGTGTTTTATAATTCTAGGCTCTCAATTAGGCTGTGTTGTTTCTAAGTACTCATTATATTATTGAGTTGTGATTTGACATGAGCGGCTTAGTCACTTGAAAGCTAGTCTTGCTTTAACGTGAGCGGTGTGCTGCCCGAAAGCTAATAGTGCACCAAGGAAGTGAAAGGCGCAGCTCATAACTGGGTTTAGGGGCCACATCAAAATGCAATAGTTGGTAACAGAGCAGGCAGTTCGGGACCTTCATTTGTAGGATATGTCAGTAAGCACGAGGTTCTTACTTTGTTTGGTGCTACATCAAGGTGCTAAGGGGAGACTTTGATTGTGCATATTTTGGGACTGTGAGGCTTATTGGTCAGAGACCAAGGCTTACTTGATGTCGGGTGTCAGTCACCATGGTAGATCTTGCTGGCACAAGCAGTGGTATCAAGATGCTCAATAGCCACAACTATTGCTATTGGGAGACTTGCATGGATTCCTACCTACATGTGCGAAGTCGTCGTGGGCACTGACAAAACTCCAACGAAGGATAATGTTGATGCCTTACAGAAGAGGCGCATCAAGGCCAACAAGGCTTTGTTCATGCTGAAATAACAATTAAGGAGAACCTATTTGAGCATATCCATGATGAGAAGATACCTCATGTGGCCTTGGAGACTTTGGCAAAGTTGTTCTCAAGGAAGAATGAAGCACGACTCCAATCCTTAGAAAATGAGCTCGCATGTGTCTCACAAGGAAACTTGTCTCTCGGTAATGTTTTTCTAAGGTGAAATTTATTTGTCGTGAGATATCCCAACTTGCACCCGGTGAGAAGATGAGTGAGGCTCAAATGAAAAGAATCATCATCCATGGCCTTAGACCCGAATACAATGGGTTTATCACCACATTGATGGGATGGCCTACTTAGTCATCATTGGTGGAGCTAGAGAATTTGTTGGTTAATCAACAAGCGTTAGCCAAGAAGATGGGGACCATTATCATAAAAGAAGAGGGGGATGCTCTCTTCACCAACAATAAGTGTCCATACCAAGGACAAGGGAAGCCCAAAATAGGGTGGACTAAAAGTGGCAAGCAACATCCAAAGGAGAGAAGCAACTCTACAGGGAGAACTCAACAAGGAAGACATGACCATCAACAACATGAGAAGTATGAGAAGAAGCAAAATGGTGGATGATTCAACTGTGGAAAGAAGGGTCACTTTGCTCGAGATTGTCGACTTCCAAAAAGGTGTTTTGAAGGGAATTTGGCCACTATAGAAGGAGGAGATCACTATAGAAGCATCCATCAGTGAAGAGGAGTGGGACGTCGAAGCTAGATTTTCTCAAGAAGTTGATGAAGAGGAATTGGAGGAGGACGTGGAGGTACCAACTTTTGCAGCTACCATAGATCCAAAGATTAACTATAAAGAGGATTGGATCATGGTTTCTGGGTGCTCCAATCATCTGACCAGCAATGATAAGACGCTACAAGACATGGCTGAGTACAAGGGGAAGAAAAGTGGTGCTCAGAGCCAACAACTCCAAGCTATCCATCTGTTACATAGGAAAGATGGTTGTTCCAAGGTACGGTCCTCAACAACTCCAACTTGAAAAAGTCTATCACATCCCAGGCTTGAAGAAGAATCTATTGTGAGTACCTCAATTGACAGTACAAGGGAACTATGTTCTCCTCAGTCCAGAAGAAGTGGCCATCTTTCAAAAAGTAAAGATGATTGTCACATCAATCATGGAAGAAAAAAGGAGAGACTCTGTATGTGTGCACTCTGCAGAGTTAGCATATGTGGATAAGACTCAAAAGAATGGCATGACTGATCTTTGGCATGTGTGGCTTGGACATGTTAGCTACCATAAATTGAAGGAGACAATAGAGAGGTTTATGGTAAAGGGCTCCCTCATTTGTACATCTAGACAGACATAGTCTATGCTTGTAGTTAGTATGGCAAGACTGACCAATTGCCATACAAGGGAGTCAAAGCATTGGTCCAAGATGCCATTGGAGCTCATACACTCAGATGTCTTTGGCCCATTCAAGCAAATATCACTTGGAGCCATGAGGTACATGGCAACATTTATCAACGACTTCTCCAGGTACGTTTGGGTTTACTTTGTGGAGAAGTCTTAGACTTTTATGAAGTTTAAGGAATTCAAAGAAAAGATACAAGGTGAACTTGACAAGAAGATTTAGTGTTCACACACTGACAATGTAAGAGAATATTTATCTAGTGAGTTCACTGTCTATCTCAAGGATCACAAGATTAACAGGCAATTAAGTTACCTCAACACTCCACAACAAAATGGAGTAGCAGAGTGCAAGAATCATCACCTTCCTAAAACCTATCGGAGTGTGCTACATGCCAAGAATGCTCCTGGAAGATTTTGGTTTTGAGGGTATGAGGACTGTAGCATATGTGATTAATAGGCTATGACAAGGAAGGTTAAAATCACCACATGAGAAAGTTATGGAAGATGAAGCTAGCCATTAGCCACTTCAAGGTATTTGGATGCGTAGGCTATGTCTTCATGCTAGATCAACTAAGGAGCAAGTTTGACAAGAAGGCAATTCGGTGCGTCTTTATCGGCTATGATGATGCCCAAAAGGGTTGGAGGTGCTACGATCCAACCACATGCAAGTGCCATACTTCAAGAAATATTGTGTTTGATGAAGCTTCTTCATGGTGGTCTCCAAAGAAAGTCGAGATGCCTGAGTCCCATGATTTGGAGGAGGTTCCAGAAGAAATCAAAACAGAAGATGAAGAGCAAGATCAACTCCAAATGAAGCAAAAGGGAGCTCGCCCAACAAATCCAAGAGTCCATGGAAGACTGGTGTACATCAACTTGAAGAGCCTCAACAAATGGATGTTGAGGAAATGTGTAGGAACTATGACGGTCAACAAGGTAAATAAAGCCAAACCCAAGGTATGCTAAGACTTTCCTTGTTGATGAGTCTTTATCTATTGAGCCATCTTCTTATGAAGAAGCAGCAGAAGGCCCTGAGTGGCAAATACAATGGAGGAAGAGATCAAGGCAGTAAACGAAAATCAAACTTGGGTGTTGGACCGATGGCTTCCCGACAGAGGGGGGGGGAGGGGTGAATGTCGGATACAAATTTTTCTTCAAATTCAAATACAGATAGCAATTGAGATACTACTATAAATGACAAAGAAGATGCAGCAGAAAAACCCTAGAAAGTCATTGACGACGCGGAGCTCGTCGTTAGCTTTAAAACGAGTACAAGATCACTGAAAACGGAGTTCGGACGGAAAAGTTATGACCAAAACAGCGAAGCGATGCAGGCTGGAAAATGCAAATCCGGACCCTCCGGATTTGTTCTGGACCCTCCGAATTTTGCAATCCGGACCCTCCGGGTGAATGTCCGGATCTCTACTGGAACGCCCAGATGTTCACCCGGACCCTCCGGGTGAGTATCCGGATCTCTACTGGAACGCCCGGATGTTCACCCAGACTCTCCGGGTTTGGAAATCCGGACCCTCCGGGTCAAATCCGGACCCTCCGGATCTCGATTTCCAGAACGTGATAAATCGGTGCAACTTTTGACCTATTTCAAAATCCGTCCAACCAAAAGAAGTGAAACTTTCCAGATGAGTTTAGGGATGCCTTGTGACTATGAATCAAGTGTTGATCCTCATAGAAATGTCTCAAGGCACAACCTTTTTCATGATCTTCCTAGAACACCTCAAAAGTTGAACAAAAAGGAAATCTTCAATTTCTTGTTGCTCGTGAGGATTCTTGATATGAATTCAATAAGACAATCTCTCACATATCACAGCAACCTATTCCATCTATCAAATCACAAAGATTAGCCCCCAAGCAAGTCAATTGTAAAACCCCAATTCTTTCTTCTCTTGCAAGCAAACTCAAAACATGGGAAAAGAGATTGATTTCTTGAATATGCTAGGATGGAATCAAATAGGACGTGATTACTCCATCACTAACTTGCCATATTAAGAATCAACTCACAAGAAAGCAAGAAAACGAAAATCAAAAGGATTCGAAGAATGAATGACTCAAGAACACATAGGAATTGAGGAAATCTTTTTGTATTGAATTTTCGTGGGTTTTCTTTGGAGTTTACAAGCCTCTCATCTAGGCAAAGCACTTCACAAAGTGCAGCTCTCACAAGCTAATCAAAAGGGTTGAGGGTTAAGAAAACCCTCATCATCTATTTATAGTGGGGAGGGACAACCCCTTCTTCCACTCTTGGGCCTCATGCCCTAATGGGCCTAACTATCTAGCACGCATCCCAAAGCGTCTAAATAGCTTAGTCACCTCTCGATTTTTCTTCCACCCTAAGCTACCAACCCTAAACCGCTTCCGGCCGCCGCCGCAGTTTCTTGGTTGAGCTTTGGTGGTTTCCACGTTTTTACCAAAACGCCCTCGCACTGACTTGGTCTTCACGTCTCGTCTCCACCCGCTTTCTTGTCATCCGCGTACATGCTTTTAAGCCGCACGATGTCGTCGCCACCTCCTTGACCGTATCTCAGCCCTCCAGGCTATCATACCGGTCCATATGGCCGAACCATCGTCGCACCCAACTCGCACCTGCACACAATAGACCAAGCAAAGCGTTGGGAGCACAAGTTTTCCACTTGACCCAAGTCAGTCGAGAAAAATCCTTCATCCACTCAATTTTTCCTTGAGACAAATTGAGAAACTCAAACTTGTAAAACATACAATCAGTAATTCAAACCTCGAATTCATGCAACCAAAGGAATCAACTCCATATAAGATGGCACAATATTCATCACAAATATTGTCAAGTCCTCACATGACTCACATTGGGATTAAGTACCAAAACTTAAGGATGTGCAACCAATATCGTGCAAATGGGTCTACAAGGTAAAGACCTGTTTAGATGGCTCAATTGAAAGATATAAGGCTTGTCTTGTCGCTCGGGGTTTCTCTCAACAATATGGGCTGTACTATGAAGAACATTCAGCCCGGTAGCAAAGACCACAACTGTTCGAGTCATTCTTGCATTGGCCACTAGCAAGTCTTGTAAGTTGTGGAAGATGGATGTCAAGAATACATTCCTACATGGAGAGCTTGACAAGGCGATCTACATAGAGCGATCAAGAGGCTTTGAGAGTAAGATTTACCCCAAGTATGTTTGCAAGCTAAAGAAGGCATTCTACGACTTGAGGCAAGCTCCAAGAGCATGGTATGGAAAAATCTATGGGTTCCTAGTATAGAGTGCTTTGTAGTTGCTCCATCAAATTCTAGTTTATTTGTGAATTCCAATGAAGGTATACTAGCAATAGTTCTAGTCTACGTTGATGAGTTGATCATCATGGGAGATTACTATGAGGAGATACAAAGAATAAGGGAAATCTTTGGATCAGATTTCGAATGAAGGAGATGGGTAAGTTGAAGCACTTCCTTGGACTTGAGGTGGATCGCACAAATGAGGGGATAATTCTAGGACAGCAAAAAAATGCAAAGGATCTTCTTAAAAGGTATGGGTTGCTTGACTGCAAATGTATCTCTACTCATATGGATCCTAATATGAAGCTACAAGAAGAGAAAGGAAAGGATCTAGAGGATATGACCAGGTACCAGCAGCTAGTCAGGAGTCTCATTTATCTCACACTAAGTTGGCCCAACATTTCTTATGTTGTTGGAGTCGCCAGCCGATATATGAGCCCGCCGAAGAAGCCTCACCTTGATGCAGTATGGCATATCCTCAAGTACATCAAAGGCACCGTCAATTATGGTTTTTTGTACAAGAAAATAAAAGAATGACAAGTGACTGGATATTGTGATATTGACTGTGCTGGAGATTGTGATGCACAACAATCAACAGGATATATATTTAGTCTTAGATCCAGAGCTATGTCATGGTGCAATAAGAGGCAATCCACTGTTGCATTATCAAGTAGTAAAGTAGAGTATCGGTCAGCTGCAGCAGCAACACAAGAAAGCATATGGCTTAAGCAACTAATGAAAGATCTTCATTAGCCAATAGAGTATCAAGTAATGATTTTCTGTGATAACCTTTCTTAATACGCTTAACAGAAAATCTAGTTTTCCATGCAAGGAGAAAGCACACAGAAGTCTACTACCACTATATCAGAGAAAAGGTACTTGAAGGAGATATCGAGATGGTGCCAACTTAGATAGAAGAATAAGTTGTAGATACCTTCACCAAGAGTCTCAACAAAGTAAAGTTTGAGGAATTTCGAGAGGCTTTCAGAATAATCTGCAAAGGAAGTTTGCATTGAGGGGAAGTGTTGAAGTATGGCAATGCAAACTTCTAGAGTATTATTAAGAATGTACTATTCCCTCTGATTTAACATGTAAGTAGCTTTGGACAATGAAATAGTCTTCAAAGTAGCATTTTGACCATCAAACTTTCTTCAAAGATATGTTGCTTCAAATAAAATAATTTTATGTTATGAAAATATATTTTATAATGGATATAGTAGTATCAATTTGTTGTTGTGAATGTTTCTAATTCTTTCTACATTGATGGTCAAACTTAAAAATGTTTGACTGTCTCAGATTCTAAAACTACTTACATTTTAGATCAAGAGGGAAGGTAAGGATTCCCAGAACACATGAATTCTAACTTTTGAATGGAGTAGGAAAGTAGCAAATCCAGTTTTCAACCAAATGAAGAGGTAAGGAGAAAAGCTAGGATTGAAAAGGATAAGAAGGAAATAGAATCACTACTTATGCTTTTCACAAATCCTTTTTAAGTTCAAAATAGTTTTCGTAACTTCTAGACCCAACAACGACCAACGTCAAAGGTTATCCTACAGACAGTCCTGCTCTGATACCAAAGCTGTCGGGACCCAAAATCCATAACAGAGAGCTTTAGGTGGAATCACCCGCTAAGTCGAAACGTCAACCCCGACCTCAACCCTTGGGTATCAATTCCAAGAGGAGTGGAGTGATATAGCTTCGAATAGCCCGAGACGTCAACCCCGAACTTGTTCTGGCAAATGAATGCATAGATTAAGTAGGGTGATATGGTCTCCTCACTCTTTTCTCACTGAGCCGAAATATCAATCCCAAACTCGTCCCGGCAAATTAATGCTCAGCTGGAGTAGGATGATATAGCTCTCAAGCTCTCAGTAGAAGAGTCACTTCACATGGGTGATTAAACCTAACAACTCTATGATATAGACTCTGAAACCCTACCCGCACCATATGCTTCAACAACATACACGCAAGGCACATGAGGCATGTGAGAACAAACCGGTATTACAACAGCAACTCTACGACTGAAGATGCGATATCATAAGTTCTTGAAACTTAACAACATAATATTCACACAAGAGTTGCTTACACAGCGGAAGAGTAAAGATGGCTAAGAAGCCAAAAAGGTCAGGCCAAAAGTGGCAGCAGAACAAAATGAGCTGCCTAACCCTAGGCAGTATCACTACCTGGGACTTCCAGCGACTAGTCGTTGTTGGCGTCGATCTCTAGGTAGAAACCACCCTCGGAGAGGATAGTTTCCTCTGCAAGAAAAATGTCAACGATTGCAGAGTGAGTATAAAAAATTGTACTTAGCAAGACTTACAAGGGGAAATTAGTAATAGATGCAACAGGTATCAAGAACATGGTAACAATGGACTATTTTGCCGAAAGCCGATATTACCTTTGTCAATATTTTGTAAGTAGATGAAAGCCGACTACCAGAATATTTTTGAAAAGAGAGGAGCCGAACACTTCATGATCATTTCTTACTGCAGATCACCACACCTTAGGTACCCTGATTCTTCCTCGACCATCCTGGGAGGAAGCAATCACTAACACCACAGCCTTAGAGTTGGCAAGTTTTAGAGTTTTTTGTAGTTGTCTAATTCGACGCAGGTAATTACCAAGTTGTCCATAACCACGGACACAGCTGTTCAAACAGTTCAAACCCTGTAGGGGTGTACATCTTTACCTACACGTATCAATCGACTCCTAATGCCAATGCAATTTACACACTTCACGAGGTGTGCTGGCGGAGGGTGATTGAACACGACCTTTACAATGCTTTCGACCTAGGTATGAGCCACCCTTACGGGCCAATCCATGTACATCAGTCCGGCCGCAACTATGACATGGTCCCATAAGTTATAGCAGGTGATACATCCCCGGTCCTCGACCGTGTGTAACCCTTACACCTATATTGAGGTACCCCACCACATCATTTTTCACTCACCTAGTGAACGGAAACGGCAAACTATGCAGCTCATACACTAAGTCTATGCAAATTATTTAGTCGTGGGTGGTCCATTATCACACCCGTGTAGAAGTACGCAGATCTTGGGTCAATGTACGTCAGGAACCGGTGCTTGCGGGAAAACGAGACAACCCACCATGCTCCTAGCCATGGCCTCTCGTTTAACTCAATAATGATTAGTCAAGTTCATTAGTTGATTCCCAGTGAACACCCACGTACCACCTAACCCATCCAATTGTGTTGATTCATCTGTCATCCAAAGAATTATGACTTTTACATGTCTAAGCATGTCTAAGCATAGTTAACATAGTAAGCAAGGCCAAAGCACATACTACACTACTCTAGATAGGTTGGGGTGGTGGTGGGGTTGATTGAGCGACAAAGTAAGTTTTATGCACAGGAATAGGGTTAATACTTAGTGAAAAGTAGAATTTAAACACATGCGATAACGAATTTGAAACAACTAATACTTTGCAAATAATAGGTGTTTGCAATATGTTCAAAGGGGTTGCTTGCCTTGTTGCTCTGCAAGTAAACCCTGCTCGTGATCGAGATTATCTTTGGCGGGAACTTCTGGCTTTATCGAGGAAGAACGAAAACACCGGAAATAAGGGCATAAACGTAAATATCAAAATGCTAAAAATCAGCATGGGATGAAATGAATGCCATGACATAGAGGATACAAAATAAAGACTAATGCAATTGGAATCAATTTAATCGGAGTCCGGACGCTCAAAATATCGCGATCCGAAATTCTCTGGCTACTCGAAAAACTCTAATTTGAGTTTTAGTAATTTATGTTTTCCTAGCATGCAAACATGTATGAAAATGACATATTTGAATAGCTCTCATTTTTCTGAACGTTTTGATATATTATTTGCATTTTTTTAATTTAAAATGAATTTTCTAAGATCTAATCAATCTAAAAACCTTTTTAGTATTTTTCTCAGCAAATAAAAATAATATTAAATTAATAATTATTTTATTACTTAATTCAAAATTAGCCTCTAAGACTGACATGTGGGCCCTCTAGTCAAAGTTTGACCAGTCTATGACATGTGGGCCTCACTGTCATAGATTTTCTAATCTCTTTTATTATTTTGATGAAATTCTGACGTGTGGGTCCCAAGTGTCATTGAGACCTCATTAATAAACTCAATTATTATACTGTTAACTATTAATGTGTCAGATTAGGGTTAATGGCCGATGATTAGCATTAAATATGTCCTAACAGTAATTATGGTATTAATTATAGTATTTAGTGCAGTTAGCAATTAATGAGTCATTAACCAAGTGGATTAGCATTAATTAGGGTTTAATAAATGCTAAGCATTAATTAGGCCATTAATTATGTCGAAATGCACTAATTAGGCTAGCTAACCGTCGGGATCCGGCCGGCTGTTGGCTCGGTCCGGCCGGCTGCTTGCCCGACGTGGCGGGGAAAGGCGGCGAGCGGGAAAAAGAGGCGGTGGCGCTGCCGGCTTACCGGAGGGTTGAGCGGCGACGGGACGGCCGGGTGGAGCGACAGAGCCGGTGGCGGAGGAGGTGGCGCCGGGGCAGAGGCGACGAGGTGGTGAGGGGAGCGGTACCGAGGCGGGGAGGCGTGGCCGAGGTGGGCGGCGATGGGGGCGGCGAGCAAGGCCGGGGCGGAGGCGGACACGGCGTCGGCGAGCTAGGCGATAAAGGCGAAGGCGGCCAGGGCAGCGATGGGGAGCGGGCAGCGCAGCACCGAGGCGGACTGCGCGGCGGCGAGCTCGGGGGGGGGGATGAGCTCCGGTGGCGGTGGAGCTTGGGCTCGGTTGCTCGACAGCGGAAGAGGAACGCAAGGTCATCGAGGTGGCGGAGGCGGCCGGTGAGGAGCTCGGCCGAGCAAGGGGAGAGAACGTGAGGGAGGGAGAGAGCTCGGGACTGGGAAGGAAAAAAGGGAGGAAGGGGGCGGTCGGCCAGGGGCTTAAAATAGAAGGGGGGGGGGACGGTGGCCGAGCATGAGGTGACCGGGGAAAGCTCGGGTGCTTGCCACCGAGGCACCCCGGAAGCAGGAGGTGGTAGCTGCGGGGTAGAGGAGAGGAGAGAGAAGGAGGGTCGACGGGAAGATAAGGCAGGGGGCGGGGTGGCTTAGGGGAGAAGAAAGAGGAGGAGTGGCGGGCCAGGCCGGGGAGCGGGGAAGTGGGCCAGAAAGAGAGGGCCCTGGCGCGGGTTAGGAATAGGGTTTTATTTCTTTTTATTTTGTTTTTGATTTCCTGTTTTCAAATTGTTTTGCAATTCAACCAAGTTCAAAGTCCCTTCTCTTCTTTGATTCAAATTTCAAATTTGAAAATTAATTGAGTTATGCCATGCCATGATGCACAACAATGAGGTATTACTTTGGGGATGTTACACAACCCAAATAGGAAAACTTTTTAAGGATCACAATCTTCTAAAATTTCTATAAAAATTCTTTGAATAAAAAGGGCTCCGGTATGACACCAAAAGAATTTAGAGATCATCTAAAGATCCTGGTACTTCATCTTCTACTCCGTTGCATAAAGATCCTGGTATGACACCAATCTGCTTACGTTGCATAAAGTCCCACCAAAAGAAGGTTTTTCACTTTTTCTTTTCATGGCAATTATCAGTGGAACAATTGATGAGTAAATTGTTTTTGGAAAAGCATTTGAGCCAACCAGTCGATTAGTGAGTGCTACGATCGGGGGCACGTGCACCTCGACCTTTAGTTCACCGTTTAAAAGGTTATCAATTCTTTTTTTTAATTAACAATATTCACTCAGTCTGCATCCGTCGTGACACAAAAATCATATTCAAATTCAATCTACACATCAAGAAACAAGAAAGATAAATTTAGTTGTGAATAGTAGAAATCTAAAATAAATAGTGGATGCTATTCAGTATTATCCACAACAAAATTTTATCGTTTGGGGTTCTTGACGTGTGAGTTGCTTCTTGACTTGAAATTTTGTAGCACAGTAGATGCATGCTACGTGAATGTCGCAAATTACTTTAAACTTTTACATAACTATTTAAATGGTGAACTACGGACCTAGTGCACGAGTGCACCTAAGACCCTGAGTGCATACAAATCAACTCATCTAATGCACAATAGACCTCACTAACATTACATAACATCGCTCCGATTTCCCTGTCCGTCTCATCTCTCTTCCCTCTACTCCATCTCTCGTTAGATGAAGTTTTTCTTTTGAAAATAAAGTTCTATTATCTTCTGGCCTCTGCATTGAGAGAATGCACACCGCCAACATAGTACTACTATTACATAGTTGTTGTGAAAAATGGCCTGTCGGCTTACATCTAAATCACCGTTTAGAAGGAAAAAAAAAGGCAAACTATGAAGCTTTGCCTAGACGTATGCAAGTGCGGCAATAATTAGTAGCAAAAAGCTCCCACACCATGGTTTCCAAGTGCTTGCTCCCCTCGATCACCTGAAACTCTAATCGATGTAAGAGCGCTCAAGACCGCAGTAAACTTGCACACATGTAGATCACCTGATTTGGATGTTACAAAAATTTCTTGTAAAAAATATCATCTGTTGTAGCACAACCAAATAGTCCAACATATAGCTGCAGACCCTACTAAAACCTGTGAACGCAACCATTTCTCCAAACCCCTCAGTTGGAAGGTGGAGGTATATTAAAAGTAATGTGAGCTATCTCCAAGGAAAGCAAGCTTACTCCCGTAGTTTCGCTTGATTAAATTATCCTTTGTAAGAATTACCTTTCATTAAAGGTACCATAAAAAAGTCTAGTCTTGAGAGAAAGCTTAAGTTTCCATAGATGTTTATGTTAAAAATGGAGACGGGAGTTCCTCAATATCTTATACATCAACACACATCAACACTACATCTTGTGTGTTAGTCAAAACAACCGATGAAAATGGGTATGGAAGATCGTTTCACGCATCTGACTTAGGACCGATAAGTGCTCTACTAAAGGTGATGTCGAGAGGAAGTTGAAGTGCATGGCACCCGATTGCATAGCACTCGAAATTATTAGTATCGACCATGGAAAAAAGAGTTCACGATTGAAGTTCAGACAACTATGTTATAACTGCACAATCGCACAAATCTATCTCTTTATTCAGATTTTAAAAAGCATGGCTGCCCTATCGACCACTCCTCAGACGTACAAGATGTTGTATTTGTCCCAACAAAAGGCTGTGTACACATTTACAACAGTATAAATGGGGTAGTAGAATTGCAACTATCATTTTGGCTCAACCCAACTTCTACAACGGGGAGGGGGGCCTGGTTTTTCTCCTTGATGGCCTCTTGAACAGCCTTCAGGAGTGACGGCATTAGCTGCTTATTTGTCGCGATGATGCCTGTGTCAAGATCAAGAAATCTCCCTTTGGAGAAATCCAAATCGTTTCCTGAGGCATCTGTTACTACACCTCCAGCTTCTGCAAACACCAGGAAAAGGCATGTAAGTGAACATGAATCTTTTCGTTTGGTTTGTTGTTTTGAAAAAAGAGAGATAGAGGTATTTATACCTGTGACGACAATTGCGCCAGCTGCATGATCCCATATCTTCTCCCTGTAACCCTTGTGTGGAAAACGCAGGTAAATGGCACCATCGCCACGGGCCAGAGCACCATATTTTGCTTGGCTATCGATTCTAACTGGGGGTGCTTGGACACCAAGTTTCTGCTAGCACTCAAAGACAGGATTAGTTACTCTTATGGATCTAGAGTAAGCAAGGTATAGTTCTGATCAAACCTCGGCAATGGAGCCAGTTAAATCATGCATGGTGTGTGCCCCTTCGTAGGATTCAAAGAACGAGGCATTGACTGGATTGTCGATGGAGCAAACACTAATCTATAATAAAAGTTAGCAAGAAACAAGTCTAATATAAATCAATAAAATTAATCCCACGTGGATAGAAATATGGTTAAATTCATTAAAAACATATAAAAGGGTGAAAATGTAATAACCTTTTGTGGTGGAGAGCCATCTAAGGACTGTACTTCAGCCCCACAACCAATTTTAGCTGAAAAGAGGGCCCCAGTTTGATCTCCCGATGAGCTACCATTGAGGTTGCTTATCGGTGTCAAAGGAAGATTTGGACATGCCAATACACCCAAAACGACTTTGCCCTCATCAAGCAATGCCAGTGCAATTGCATATTGGCCTCCTCTTAAGAAACTGAGTCAAGTTATTAAAATAAAATTTTGGATCAGAAAGTGTATCATGAGCAAGATCAGTGAGATAGCAACAAAAGGAGGTATTGCATTAGATATTATTATTTTTATCAATAAAAGGTGTGATCAAATAACTGCAATACCTTCCTTTTCAGACAACAGTAACTACTGTTTATGATTGGTCAATTAAAATATGAAAAAGGAAAGAAGGTATTCAACTTTGCCAGGTAGCTATCAGTAGTAGCACTTCACATGCCTTCTCGGGAGAGAGAACCACACATAGTTTGCTTAGAACTAGTTCACGAAATTTCCTAAGTAGCATTGGCACTTCTACTGCTTGGCATTTTGCAGGTTACATGGCCTTTCAAATGGATTTGACATGTGCTAGATGTTAGTGTCATTTCTACCAAATTATTTCGTGATGGTAAATCAAGGGGGCAAGGGGGGAACCCTCCAATAATGTATAATCAAAGTGTCAATTTGCTGTAATATCGCTTGCATGACTAATTTTAATGTTATGAAATTTATTTACTTTATATGTGACCTAGACTATCATGCCTAACATGAAAAGATAATGCAATAGATGGATAAAATACTGAACTTTGTTAACCATGTCTATGTAATATACAAAAGGAAAAATTACATATTAGTATAAATGCCAAGAGAGGTTAGAATTTCATTTAACATTTCTATAGGGGCATGCTGCTATATCCCAGTTATAGAAAAATGGCATATTGTCATGTTTGTCCATGCCATACTAAATGCACCAATCTACTTAAGTGCAGCATGGACTAGATCTAAGAAAACAGAGATAATTATTAAATTATACATCAATAATAAAGGAGCTCATTCTAGTATACAGAAATTAGAGACATAGGTCAGGAATTCTAACCTCTTTTGAAAGAAAAGACAGTGGTGTCTGCTACCTTGTATAATTAATAATTAGAAACAAGCATGCAATGCAGCAACACTAGTTTTAGTGAGCAAGAAGATATTTGTAGAAAAGCTACAGTTGATGGTGCAAAGAAACCGATATTTTATCGCACTAGTAGAATGTGAAACACTGAAACCTGCAGGTCTAAGTTATCATAACTCACCCTTTAGTCCCATCGATTGGATCTAGAACCCAATGACGTCCAGATGGACCTCCCTCGGACTTCCCACTATCAATTGCAGAGAGGATACCTTCCTTAGATAATGAAATGTTGAACGAACCATCATCTACAAGAGTTTCATTTACAAGATAGGTAATGCGTTCCAAAATTTCTTCTGCGCCATCTTTTCTCAAATCTTCTGAGTCCTATGTAAATACAAGCCTCCAATTAATTATAAAACAATTATGTATTTTACATAGAAACAAGTAAACAGGAACAGAAGTTAATTACCTCCTCGGCCACCATAGAAAAGGAATCAGAAGTTACTTCCATATTCAACACGAGACTTACCAATATTTGAGATCCTACATGCGTAAAAAGGAAAGTAGCAAGTAAATGGATGGGGAGTGTAGAGAACGAATAAGTTGCATATTTTACAAACAGCTGCTGAAGATCATATTATCCTGAATGTTCTTTACATCGCTAAGCCATTTTACATGCAGATCATAACATCTACAGGTAAGCTAAACCAAGGAACAGGAAAAAAAAAGAAGCTACTCAACTAACATCAATTCTGATTTAGGTATGACCATCAATAAATCAGCATCAAACAGGGAATGCAGGCACTTGAAGGCAAACAATTACAAGATCAGCATGTACCATAATCAGCTACTGTCACAGGGCTTTTATCCGCCTTCGACTGAACATCCGACTGCACAATTTCCTGTTGCACCGTCTGAAGAGAAAAGGCACAGAACAAAAGCGATAAATTCAACTGCAGCATCAAGCATCCAAACAGCCACATAACCATGCATTTATCCTATTGAACGAAAGATTTCTAGCTTCAAACGGAATGCTTACTGCTAAGCTGATTATCATAACTACGATTACCCACACTATCCCATACCAGCATTCAAATTGAAGATGAAAACCATGAGTGTATTTTAACAGTTGATATACTTACATACACATTATAATGCTCGCCTTATCTCCATTCCGTGCTCATAAAATCAAAGAATCGAGACTGACACAGATGGTTTCGTTTACATAGTGCGATTTGATGTAAAGCAATGGATTAGACTCGGCTCTGGTCCATGTTAATTATACCAATCAGCAACACTTCCCCAACCCCTCCCACTACACTCCATTGTTACCCTTCAGTTACAGCCAATGGAAGGTTGTGGGAAAAGAAACGACCCTGCAGTCAGCCACTCAGGCAAGAACGCGCCAGCCATCCGTGGCACGAGAGTGAAAGAAGAGATCCGAGGGCGAGCACCTGGCAGAGGCGGGCGGCGAGGGCGACGGCCTTCTTGGCGGCGGCGAGCTCGGCGGCATACGGGCTCCCGGCGGCCTCCGGTCGCTGCGACATGGCGCAGGCGGCGAAGGGGCGGCGATGACGGAGGTCGGGGAGCCGTGGGGCGGCGGCGGAGGAGGCGGAGACGAACCAGCGGTAGGTGGGGAGGGGAAGGAGAGGGGGATAAGGGAGGCGAGCACGAGATGGGTTTCGGGCGAGCGAGGAGGCGAGGAGCGCGTGCGGAAGGCCCACGCGCGCAGCCATGTGCAGGTAGAGGCAGGTAGGGAGGGAGCCCAGCTGAATAACTTCTCAAGGTGGTCGTCTGATCGAGTGGCTCGCCGCTTCTCGAATGCAATCATATTATTTCAAATGAAGATTTACACACACATACAAAATTAAATATCGAGAAAATTCGTATGAATAATACTAAATCATAGTTCCAATTGGGCATTGACAGTACCTTGCTACCGTTGGTCGCAATGCTGTCGGAGTAAAGTGACTTATTACCGTACAACAATTATAACATAGGTGATTTTCTGTAAAATAGTATTCTTGCAAGACAGATTTACACAAACAATCCATTCTAGAATACTAAACCATAGTTTCCATTTACGATATTACCAGGATATAGGTTATTTTACCGCCCCCATCCTTCTCTCCTCCATCTCTTCCTCAACCATGACAATCCTCACTCTGCATCACTGATCGTATCACGTTGGCAACCTCATCTTAGAAGGTCACCGAAGTTGGAGAAGAATGAAGACCGGTGCACAGCAGGCCGGTGGGGTTAGTGGAGAGAAAGGAGAGGCAAAGAGCATCGTGCTATGGCCATAGCACAGGAGGGGGTCGTTTTGCCGTCACGCTAGTGAAAATAGATCAGGTGGAACATGTTGACCATGCTAGCATGAGATAATATCCCATATTATGCTCTGATACGCCTTATTACGCGCAACAGCCCATGGATCTGATTAGAACTTGTGTGATATGGCACAAGCGTGTATGGTATCAAGACGAATCAGATGAACCCCGTAGAGAGCACCAAAATAATGATGACTAACAACCACGATAAAAGAGAAAAGATTTGGTAGAACTGACCATGAATTCTTTAAACACAACCTTAAAAGAGTACAAATGATTGTCGCTCTCTCACAACTCTCTCACGCCTTATAGGACCCTCACATTTTTACCCTAGACAAGAATCTATTATTAAAGAAATCTAGCCTCTAATCTTTTCTTGTTTGCATCTTGCTCTCGGATTGCTTGATTGCTTAGATTGTGTTCCTATGACCACCCCCTCATAGGTTTATATAGTTCCTCACATACCTCTTTTAAAGTAAGGAGGAATCTGAATTCTAGTAGATTTAACTTTAAATCATATTAGATTTCATCTAGTTTCTTTGTAGCACACTTCTCAAATCCTAATAGATTTATGATACGAGTCACTTTTTTTAATACTCCATAATTTTGTTAAGTGACTATACTATTACTCGCTATGTTAGAGACGTTTACTTAGTAGTCCTGTCAGAAACATCTGATAAAAGACGAGGCGTTTTCTTAATATACCTCGGTATTCTTTTTTGTAGCAGAGAAGTTCATACGACACCAGAGGCGGAGCCATGATTTTGTCATAACGAGGGTCGAGAAAAATACGCCATTTTGGCAACACAATTCTATCGATCATAATATATACACATTAAGCTATTGGTAAAATAAATAGATTTTCTTAGACTATGGTAATTATTGAGAAACAAATACAATCATGATCATTGTGGTGTAATTTGGTGCACACTTGCATTTCATGGAGTCATCTAATGACGCCATCTGACACATACTTAGACTTGACTGGGTGAGTTGATGGCGCGAAAACTAGATAATATGGAAGCAACTTATCAAGCCATAAAAAGATACGAAGACGAAAAATTGTGCAGTTTTTCAAATAACTAAGAACGATGAACATTTATCGGTGCAAATTAGTCTCGTCGTAGAACAGGGATTAACTCATGTGCTTTGCCGTTTCACCACATTGCTACTTCATTACATAAGTGAATTGTTAGAGGCTAATGGTATTAATCAAGTTCTAATTGCATACGGCATGTAAGATTTTTTTATGTATATCCAACTCTAACCAGCACCAGAACATTATCTACCACCACTACTACTCCATGTAAGCTTTAGCGCAATATGTGTCCTCTAGCCAAGCCATACAACTACAAGCTTAATCCAACATTAGCAGCAATCCAACTAGCAAATACTTAATTAAATGTAGCATGAGGCATAGGGGGGGTCAGGCCCTGCTCGCCCCCCTTCTCTCCGCCCCTGACGCTACATACCCAGAGAAAAATAAGAAAAATAAAAAATGTGCATGATGGGCTAGAGCCAATCTTTGAACCATTGACCTCACAAGGGAACAGCTCTTACACAACCCATAGTATAGTGGATTTATTTATACATGTCACAGAACGGGCGTTTACATGAGGTCTTCTTTTTGCGATCTAGAAAGTGTCTCGAAATGTCTCTCTACATGATAGAAGTTTGTATTTGTTGCCGGTACATCTCTACAAACTTTCTCTACGAGATACAAATTTCTTCATATCTCTAAAACGTCTCCAACTAGAGACAAGTCAGAGCATCTCCGGGTGGCCATTCAAATTTGAGCCTCCATAACCTCATATGGATAGTCATCTTAAAAGATTCCTCTCCATATCATCTCACCATTCCAATGCACATCTATATATCACTCTCAATATTCTTCTCTCCTATTTTTTAATAATATCCTATAACTAACAATATATTTCTATTTGATATATTTGTAGTGCTATATTTCGAACGGCTATTTTTTCAACAGCTATATTTCAAATGGCTAATTTTCCAACGGCTACTTTTCAAACTGCTATTGTTCTAATGTCTATTTTTCCAGATCTATATATGCAAGTCCATTTGCCATTCGTGGATGTGTCTCCTCTCCCACTTATCTCTATCTCCTCTCACATACCACAATGAGGCATCGCAACCTTGTCAAACAAATGATCATGGATTCATCATCGTCCTCATCCGGTGATGATGAACTCGTTGCTACAACATTTATAGCGCATGATGAAGATCAGCGGTCGAATGCTCAATGCCATGGCGGTTCCGTGTCAGAACATCATGTAATTCATCGCGATAGAGAAGCTGTACATGCTAGACTATACCAAGACTATTTTTCAGAGGTTCCTACCTACGGCCCAACTATCTTTCATCATAGGTTTGTAATTAGTGAATATTTATTCACCATTCTTGTTGATCCTCCCTTCTCATTTTTGTTATTATTTGCGCGCAGGTTTAGAATCGCTCGTTCTTTGTTTTTTCGCATAGTGCAAGCTGTAGTACAACATGATAGCTATTTCTCGCGAAAAAGAAACAATGTTGGAGTTCTTGGTTATCTCCTTTGCAGAAGATTACTGATGCATTTCAAATATGAACTTATGGAGTACCAGTGGATGCTATAGATAAAGTTATTCGGATTGGAGAAAGTACTGTTATAGAGAGTCTTAAAAGGTTTGTTAAAGCTATTGTGGAAGTATTTGGTGATGAGTACCTGAGATCTCTAGATAATCTCAATACTGCTAGATTACTTGAAATAGCAGAGGCAAGCGGTTTTTGCGGAATGCTAGGGAACATAAATTGCATTCATTGGAGGTGGAAAAGTTGCCCTGTAGTCATGGCAAGGAATGTAGACCGGTCATGTGCCTAAGCCCGCAATTATTCTTGAAGCTGTTGCTTCACAGGGTCTTCAGATTTGGCACGCTTTTTTTGGTTTACCGGGGTCTCACAAGGATATTAATATTCTTCACTGTTCCCCTCTATTTGCAAAGCTTGCCGAAGGACAAGTTCCGGAAGTGAATTACACTATCAACGGTCACAACTATAAAATGGACTATTACGCTGCAGATGGCATATATCCACCATGGGCAACATTTGTGAATACAATACCATCTCCACAAGAGAATAAAAAAAAATTTCTCCCAAACCCAAGAAGATGCTAAGAAGGATGTGGAACGAGCATTTGGAGTTCTGCAAGCTCATTTTGTCATTGTTTGTTGTCCTGCAAGGTTTTGGGATCAAGAGGCACTCAGACAAATCATTACAGCTTGTGTCATCATGCATAATATGATAATTGAAGATCAGCGGGAAAGACCGGAAGACTTTAACTATGAGCATGTGGGAGATAGGGTAATAGTTTCTCATGAGCCCACCCCAAGCTTGCTTAGTTTATGGAGTTTATTCAAAATAATCATGATATAAGAAACAGAGGTGCTCACTCTCAGCGTCAAAATGATCTAGTCGAGCACCTATGGCAACTGTATGCAGAGTCGTAGTCTTAATAATGTATGCAATTGTAATAATATAGTTGGAACCTATGAAGTAGTGTTTAAATTATGGAGGGGTGTAGTGTTTTCAAATTTTTCAAATTATGTATGATGATATACATAGTTCTTTCTGAATTAATGTATGCATTTCTTTCTATAGTTGAGTACCTCTGTCATACAGCTTCACACAAGTAGTAGCTCATACAATAGATAGTTCGCACAAGTAATAGCTGATACAACAGATAGTTCACACAAGTAGTAGCTCATACAACAAATAGTTCACACAACTAGTAGCTAATGTAGTATTGTTGTACCATCGTGCGATGATCTCACCTTGCAAGTTCAGGTAGTACTGTTGTTGTGACCCAGTCATAGCGCTAATGTCCATGCTCATAATCCTCTTTTTATCACTTCTTCTCTGTTGATCTAATTTTTGTTGTTCTAGTGCTATCTTAGTTCTTTCAATTTCCTGCTTACTTTCTTCTAGTGCCATTATCTTTTCTTCTATTACAACTGCTTGCTCATAGCGAGCTTCTTTAATGGCATATTTCTTATCTTCCCTCTCTACCTTATTTGACCAAACTTTATCAATGCTAGCATCACAGTACTAGTATTTGTAGTGGAAGAATATTTGCCTCATCAGATTCATTCTTTTTGGCCTTCTTACCAATTGGTCTACTCAAGGGATCATGTTCAGGAGTAGAAGCCTCAACTTGGTCATCATTGGAGGTTCCACCTGGAGAAGAAGAACCCAGACTTGCGTTGGAGGCCGTCTTCTATTTTTTCTGAGATAACCTAAAAGTCCCCTTTGGATGGTGCTCTAAGACTCTCCAGCAATGCAGTAATCCAAATGATCTCCCTTTGGTATCTTCTTCTTGGTACAAAGTACATGCTTGAATAATTTGCAAGTGAATATGAATTACCATACCTGCCCACAACATAAGAAGCTACAAACGAAGTAAAAAGATAGTTGTATACCCTGTCTTGCGTTGTCATCCCGCTTTGCCTTCTATTGTAAATCCGGTCATAACAACCACATAACTTGTTAACCTATTCTTGAATAGTACCCCACCGATTCAAGATAAATTTTTGATTGCGTATTCACTCGAATTGCTTGTTCTCGTGGTAGTAGTGATGAATTCTTGCCCGGTAAGAATCAAGAGATTGTTCATTGCCACTTGTTGCATCCAAACTCGTATTTAGCCATGCTTGTACCAATAAGTCGTCGTCTTGCTTGGTGAAATTTTTGGATCTTTTGTTGTAGGGTCTAAAGGAGATGATAGTTTCTCTAATTTGTGAAGGTTGCTCTTCAATTGGGCTAAAATTTTAACTATCCTTCCAACTTGCACCATCGATTCCACCACTTAACAAGTTAGAATAAATCCATCTTCCATTAGATCACCTTGTTTTAACATGAGTAACTTAATATAAAAATATATCACAGCACAATCATAATGAACTGAATAGAATGTTCAACAACCATCACAACACAATTAAGTACATTGTTCAACACACAAAGTCTAAAACATCCAAAGCTAGTACATTGTTTAGTACATAAAGCCTAGAACATACAGATAGCTAATAAATTTCTCGATGACATAAAGTGCACAACATAGAAATAGCTAGAATAAGCCATCACTCATCATACAAAATACTGTCATACCCATAATCATGAGGAGATGGCTTGATACCCTCTTCCTCGCAATACTCCCAATAATTCCGTTTACTACTATCATCACTCACGTAATCGCAAGGGATATAATCATCGGGATCAACGTCGTTCTCGGCTTTGTCTTGATCAGGAACTATTTCATCTTTTTGAAGCAAAACAATTGATTCTATGGAGAGCTGATCAATGCTCCGTGCTAGTTGGTCAATTTGAACTAGGACATAGTTGATATCGTTGTCGATGATACTTGACATAGGAGAAAAGCTATCATTCGCAATTCTCTTACACGCGCTTGAGATCATCTCTAGTTCTTTAATGGTTCATGTCTGATCTTTACTAATTTTTCACGGATCCTTATCCATCACTACACTAGCAAAATACGACATGTGTATAACAACATGAGAACTAGAAGCATTCAAGGCACAATCGACGAATAAGCATTCTAGTAATTAAACTAGTATACAAACATGTATATCATGTTTCTCAATCATGAAGCAATTTTGAGCATCCTTAACATAATCTTTAATTCTAGACAAGAAATGACAAGAAGATAAACATTGCTGGTCATGTTAAATCAATATATATGCCAAAATGATGGATCAATATATACATATACCAAAATGTTAAATCAATATATATATGCCAAATCGATAGATAAGCATATATATTGATAGATCAATAATTTTCCTAGACAAGAAGAAATGACAATCAATATATATTGAGAAATCATTAATTTTCCTAGATCAATAATTTTTCTAGACAAAATGTTAAATTGATATATGCGCCAAATCATAGATATGATGGATCAATATATATGCAACACTGATGTACTAATTCTCCCAAACCCATCTATTCACCACCGCCCTCTTCACCTCCTTCCCCGACCTCCATCCATGCCACCCCTGGCGCATCTGCCACCTACACCCTCCCAACCCCCGGTCGCCACTGGACCGGAGCAATCGCCGCCCCCTTCCCCTCTCCTTTATCTCCATCCACCGTGGCCCCCTTCCCCTCCCTCCCCGATCTCCATCAATCGGCACCCCGGCGCATCTGCCCCCACCCCGCTACCGCCGGACCGGAGCCACCGCCACCCCCTTCCCCTCCTTCCTCTTCAACTCCATCCACCGCCGCCCCCTTCTCCTCCCTCCCCGAGCTCCATCCAGCACCACCACTGGCGCATCTGCCCCCCCTCCCGTCCTCGCCACCACCGGAACGGAACCACCCCAGAGAGATGGAGAGAGAAAGAGGAAGAGAGAGAGAGAGGGCTACCCCGATGGTGGGCGGCGCAAGCTCGTCGTACCCTCCCTAACGGCTTCGTCTCCCGATGCTTAGATCCCACGCCCCCTTCCACCGGCGCCCAAATCTGGAGCGGGCCGGACTGCGGGCAATGGGGCGGACTGCGGGTGGCGGGCCGGCGTCGCACAGCGGGGCTGGAGCAGCGGGCGCGGTTCCTCGACTTCGCTTCGGATGGAAGATGGCGCGAACACGGCGTCGGGGCGGCGGCAGTTGTTGGATGGAGGGGGGAGGCATGCCAGATTTGGCGTGTGCGGAGGGTTCGAGGGTGCGCCCTGCAAAATGCCGTGCACGATGGTGTCCTTCTGGAGGGCTTTTTTTCCCCTCCGAGACGCTACCTCGAGATGAAGATTTTTTATAAATATTATTTTTAAAATAAAAAATTCCATATTTGTATGCCTAGCCACGGAAGTTGCAGAACTACGACCCTGTCGGCCCACCGTGCGCCGACAGGGGACTAGTCGGCCGCCCAACGACCGACAAGGGTGTTGTCGGCCCCCCACAGAACGACAAGGGGGTTATCGGCCCCCCATCGACCGATTAGGTGCCGAAAGTGCTGATGGAGCCCTGTGCCCCACCTCTCATCTAGTGGTTAGCTGACACGTGTCCAGTCGTCCACCAATCGGACGACAGGGGCCAGATTCCCCCTCCGGCCGACCTCCAGTGCCCCTTTTGCCCTTTCTCCAGCGCGCCTTTCTCGCCCGTGATTCTCCAGCGTGCCATTCTCGCCCGTGAAGGCCTCTAGCACCCCTTTTGCCTTTAGGTCACCTCCATTACATCACCTAAGTGCAACGCCCCCTATTTATTCACCCCTCACCTGTCTCTACCTCCCACCCATCCACGAAAAATTCAGAAATCGATAGAGAGGAGAGGTGTTAGGGTTCAGGACCGAGGTGAGAAGAAAGAAGCTCTCAGAAGTGGCAAGGGGGAGATAGGGGACATTAGAGTTCGGGAGGTCAGGAGGAAGAGGGATCTCGGCAGCGGGGCACGTGTGAGTTAAATAGTTGCGTTATTTTTTGTTTGGTTTCCTAGAAATAGTAACTATGCCTGTATTGCGAAATGGTAGGAATGGCTTCATCTGGTGCTGACGAGATGCCAAAGTAGAAGATGTGTGCCGATGTGCCCACAGGTGTCGAAGTTCCCCTTTGCTGGTGCCAAGATTCGTGCAGACTGATGAAGTCGCAAGAGTTCTCGTACACGTACGAAAGAAGATTCTTCATGTGCGCTAACTACGACGAAGAGCCACCGCAGTTTGGCACGTTTAGACGGCGTGAAAGGGTAAAACTCGCACATACCCGCATTTGTAACACGATGCAGTACTATGGTAACAGTCGTTTGCTTGCAGTCTCCACCTACAATATGTGACTACATACAGTGGCTGGACAGTACGCAATCAAAAGAGGACGAGGAAGAACTCATGTGGAAGGCGGCTTGTAGTCGAGATCGGCTTCTGCAACACATGCATGAGGAAGAGGAGGAGGAGAAGAGAAAGCGTTGGCAGGAGACACAACGCAAAGAAAAGGAGGAGGTGGAACATCGAGCTGCAGAGGCACGTAAGGCCGAAAGGGCGAGGAAGCGCGAGATGGCACGTCACGCGAAGGAAGAAGGAGAGGAAGCTCACGCTCATCGTATGAGGAAGGGAAAATATCCGAAAGGCCCTGAGTAGTTATTTCAATGTTCTATTACGTTGTCCGGCTGTATGTGAATGTTATCATACCGTGTTGTGACGCCCCGTGTAGTGCTGACGATGTTTCAAACTCTAGATTTCCAAGAAATAAACAAAGTGTTCCATGCAATTCAGTACAACTAAAGATAGACAAAATGCAAAAAGAAATTATGCGCACGTACGGCTAAAACAAACTAATCCTGCTCGTCTCCCTGGTCAGGTCCTCCTTGGCCTCCCTGTGGTGCGGCGGCTCTATGAGTACGACGACGTGGTCTCTTGCGAGGATCGGACAGTGTCAAGGGCTGTGCCAGGTGCGGCTGACGGTGACCCCTGCCGTAAATCGGCTCGTCCGGCTGACGAGGCAGCGACTGTGTGACCTGCATGGGTGGTGGTGGTGGAGTCTGAAACGTCGGGAAGTGAGGAACAACCCCTGAAGCGTCCGCTTGGTTCCACACGTCGCTGTACTCAGCAGTATCTGGTGAACCCATAAATGCCAAAATGGGAACCGTGTCACCTGTAGCAGACAATTGTATTTAGTAATATATCCTAAGAAAATACTAAGACCATATTAGTAATACGGCTTTACCTATAGTGTGGACCATCAAAGACTGCGGATTGTACCAGTACGAGCCACCCGCCTGCGTCGGGAAAGGTGGTGCTGGCTGGGATGTCCACTGTGGCTGGTGATGCCACGATGAGCCACCCACCTGTGTCGGGAGAGGTGGTGCTTGCTGGGGTGTCGACTGTGGCTGGTGATGCCACAACGAGCCACCCGCCTGCGTCGGGAGAGGAGGAGATGGCTGGACTTGCAGCTATGGCTGATGTTGCCACGACGAGCCACCCGCCTGCGTCGGGAGAGGAGGAGGTGGCTGGACTTGCAGCGGCTGCGGCCGACACAACCAAGACGAGCCAGGCTGTGACTGCTGCTGCCACGACGACGACGAGTGCCAAGGGGGACGGTGCGCATGAAGACTAGACCGCCCAGCGGCGACGTCTGAAGCGCGCGCACAAGTCAAAGTCTCGAAGATCTTCCGGAGCTTATCGTTGAGACGCCCCCACGTGGATCGATGCTCGGATGGACTGATCTGAATCTCCATGTCAAATCGGTTAATAAGTGCGGCAACCTCCTCCTGAGCCTCAATCGTCAACTGCGCCTACAAATGTGAAAAGAATTATTAGTTGCTGAGTATTTATGTTTTCGATGTTTCGTAGCAAACAAAGAAAATCGCGGCACTTACCGCGTGGTGCCTGACGCCAACAACAGAAGCCGCCGGGTAGTAATCCGACGTGCGGCCCTGCTCCATCTCATCTGGGTCAGCACGCGGTCCGTAGAACAACCTCATACCGGAGCGGTACCACTCGAGGTACGCATCGTACTCCGCTGGGTCAAATGCTGTGTCCTCGTGCCAGAGATCTGCGCTTGCCGTCGTCCACCGTTCAACAAATGGCGCAAGGTTTTGTACCCAAGTTGTTACCGTCTTGTTTTCACCCTTGCGGCTGTACCTACATTTCATGATTATTCGTACGAAGTGAGCAAAACATATTACAGTACTATTACCTGACAACAAAACATTGTATGCTCTTACTTGTCGATGTGAGGCTGAAGCGTGGGCGGTGGTGGGGGAGGACACAACTGGCGTTTGCCGAATTGAACATCACTCGGTGCACAACGGTTACCTCCACAGTGACGTCGAGCACTACGGTAGCCTTCGTCATCCAGTAATCCAGGTCTCTAGTACACAAGGCTAAAATCCCGCCCGGCGCTCGCCATGTCAACGCGTCCGCACTGTACGGCTCCCAGATCACTTGACTACGGTGCAACGTATCAAACTGGGATGTGAAGGCTGGGTAGCAGTTCCTGACCTGTTCGCTAGCATATCGTACCTGTCGAAAATAAAAATAATTAATAAGAATGAAAAAATTTAAGAACATTTGTAAGAAACCATATTTAATATAAAACTCACCCGTCTCCGTGTCCAGAGTGTCCCGAAAGTAGGCATGTCGATCAGGTCCCCGTGGTACTCCCTATCGTCATATGGTACGTCGAACTGCACGTCTGGCCGTCCGATTGGGAATCGCTCGTATGACCAAAGCTGCAGCAAAAGTGGGCAACCCAGTACCGCCGACTTCTCGGCGCGCCTGCTGCAAGCATTGCACATGGCTCTCAAAGTGGCTGTCAGGACGGCTGAACCCCAACTCCTCTGAACTATGTCCTCGCGGCAACGTGCGTCCGCGATCCCCCGTGCTATTCCGATGTAGCAAGCGTTCACAGTGTTCACGTGATTGGACGTGAACATCACCTTGTCGAAGAGCCACAAGATGTACGCCTCTAGACAACGGTCAACCTGGTGCTGCGTAAGCGCGACACCAGGGTAACCTAGCGCGTCGATCTACATGGAAAAAATGACATCACGAAGGCAATAAAATTTCAAAAGTAAGTTTGCAACGAATAATACAGGCAAGCGGAGTTACCTGAAACTTGTGCAACCACGCCACATATGCCCGTTCGTATCTCGGACCAACTCCCCGACCGCCTGAGCAACACCTGCGAAATGAAACACTATATCCTCGTGCCAACCTATTGGAGGCTCCAACAGTCCAACTGCGGCTCCAGCCAACGGTAGACCCAGCAAGAACGAGACGTCCTGGAGAGTAGGTGCCATCTCTCCCCAAGGAAAGTGTAGTGTGTGGGTCTCAGGCCTCCAACGGTCTATTAAGCAGGTGATCAGTGACCGGTCGTAACAAAAACGACGAGACTACTCGTTGTACTGCTCTCTTGGCTCCTCATCATCGTCTACTTGCGGCATGAGTCTCCACTCTGCAGCAGTAGCCTCAACCATCCGTGCCAGGGGTAGGAGACCGCCCAAGTCAACCTGTGAAACAAGTACGGAACAATAAAATTCGCGGCAAGTTATGTAATAAATATTAGTTCGAACAATGTACGTAACTACGAGACCCACGTGTCAACCCAGTCTGCGTGTATCATCCAATCCTCCTGAGGCGTGCGAGTTACGAGCACGGGGAGCTTCTGGCCCTCCTCCAATAGCCTCCCCCGATGTCGTACGTCAACCGTAGGGTCCAGAAGACGATACATGGCCATACCTGCGGTAATAATTGATTCATGCAAATATGAACTCACGAACTTAAGGATTCTTATAGGAATTATGAACTTACGATCTTAAGGGTTCTTACAGAAAATTACAAACTTACGAACTTAAGGATTCTTACAGGAATTACAAACTTACAGGAAATACGAACTTACAGGAAAATACAATCTAAATTAAAAGTACAAGTTCTTCAATAGCAGTTCAATGTTCTCCTGCCGCGCTTCTAGGCGCCGATGTGGTAGCGCCACCTGCAATATCCCCTTGGCCTTGTTTCTGTAAGTCAGGACAGTATTTCTTTCTATGGCCATACCTTGAGCAATGCATGCACTGTCTAGTTGGACCACCAGCCTCTGATTGGTCCATGTCGTTACGAATACGACGAACCTGCCGTCGACCTCTTCTTACCCGGAGTAGTCTTAAATCTGGGATATATTCCCTTTGAGCCTCGTCAACCTTGTTGAAGTTGCGAACTGCACGGAATCCACTTATCTCCCCGCTCCAAGTATGGAGCACGGACTGCTTCAGATAGTACGGTGACACGAACGAGATTGAGTCCATCCCTATTTGGCCACATGCGGCCAGCACATGAGAGCAAGGCAAGTGTAGTAGCCTCGGTTTGTTGCATGTGCACTTGCAAGTGGGCGTGCTTTCCATTCCAATTGTAACCTCATGCGTCTTCGTCTCGTTCGCAGACCCGAAACCAGATTTATCCCTCAGACGTATCTCGTACCTCCTTTCTCGATTCCCAATGCTGTAGACTGTGTGCCCCAATCCCTTTTGGATCTTATCCTCCATGTACTTCATGACCTTTGCACAGTACGGAGTTGCAGGAAAATTGTTCATATGCAGTGCAGCATTTCTGTACCTCTCTTGAAAGTACCTCATGGTGCCATGCATCGCACCCTCCACGATAGCAATTAGAGGTAAACCCCGCTGTCCTCTGAGCACAAAGTTGTACACCTCCGCAAGGTTGGTCGTCATGATGCCGTACCTAGCGCCATGAGTGTCATGAAGCAAAGACCACTTCTCAGGCGGCTCTTTCTCTATCCACTAAGAGAAACTCTTTATTTGTTTCGCATTCCTCCTCCTCGTACCAGGAGGGTCAATTGCTGGAATAGCAGAAAGATCCCGTGGCTCTTCTTCCGGGCTAAGTATGACATTTTTTTTCTTACGATCAATGATCTCGGTCTTAGTAAAGTCATCGAGCTTCGCCCACAAAGTTTTATACTTTCTCTCCTGGTTCTGCTTGCACAACCTCTTGAATAGATTCATCAGGCGCTTGTTCCTAAACTGGCTGAAAAAATTAGCCCCTAGATGGCGCATGCACCAACGGCTTTGCAGGTCCAGCCAAAGTTGATCTTCATCAGCCGTTGGTTCCTGGAGTGTCTTCACGGCTTTCAGTATGCCTGGGTGCCTATCGTGAATAACACATACGTTCTCCCGATTCTTCACTACTCCATGTTTAAGCTGTCTGAAAAACCATAACCAGCTCGAGAAGTTCTCGCCCTCAACGAACGCCATCGCCAAAGGCATGATCTGATTGTTGCCGTCCACACCAATCGCCGTCAGGATCTGTCCCTTGTACTTGCCTGTCAGAAATGTTCCATCCACGCACAACACTGGACGACAATGCCTGAAAGCTTCAATGCATGCACCGAAAGAGAAGAAAGCTCGGTTCAACACTTTATAGCCTGGAAAATGTGGGTCCACCGAGTGCTGTATGTCAACATGTGTCCCTGGGTTCCGGAGGAGGAGTGTATAAAGTAGACGGGGCAGGTTGTCGTACGAGTCATAGAAAGTGCCGAATCGCATCTCCATGGCCTTCTGCTTAGCCCTCCAAGCCTGCCCATATGGGATTTCGTACGTGTACCTGTTCTTCACTGCAACTTTTATGTGCTTTGCTTCCATGTCTTTCTTATCCACTATCTCGCTGTACATCAGTTCTGCAATCAGAGTGGATGTCAGATTGGGGTGGCGTGCTAGGACATTTCTTCTGACGCAGGTGTGCGGCACGACGTTGGTCACGACCCAATTCACTTCATACTTGGGCACATGGGCGTGTACCTTGCTTTCACAGCCATTAGCAGTGCATGTTAAGGTCAAATTATTTCGGGAAGATATGTCAGTGCTGAAAATCCTCTGCGTCGACATGGCCCATTGCGTGACAGCATGCTTCAATTCTTTCTTCGTAGCATACATCGAACCAATTTGGATCTGGTTCTTGTTATATTCCCAACCAGAATCATGCCCATCATCCACAGTCATGCCACCAAGGAGTTCCTGGTTCCATGCACTCGGAATGGGGGGCGCATGAATGTTATCTTCGTCACCGCTATCTTCATCAATATCTTTAGCCATTCCATCCTCATCTTCTGTTCCATTACCTCCTGGATGGACTCGAAATCCTCTTCTTCATCCGCCTGCCCCGTTGGACCTCTTTCTGCCGTTTTACTGCTCTGCCCAGCTTGCCCACCTTGCCAAGAGGAATGAACTATCTCGTCCACCTGTGGATCTGGATTGTTCTGCTCCGCTTCATACACACCGCCTTCTGAACCGGCACTCTTCAGGATGGCTTGCACTAGTGCGACTGGAGGACTTTTTCTAGCATTGCAAACCCGCATCCACGATCTCCAGTCTCTAGTACTCTCGGTCGGCAGCAAGTCCCATTTAATATTAGTGCAAGATTTGGTAAATACTGCCTGAATGGTCACAGCATATACTGTAGGATCGGATATAGGCAAATCAACATGGCTGAATTCGCTAAGATCAACCCCACTGTGATTTGATCGAACAGCCCCAGGACCATAGTACACCGTCATATTTATTAACTCCGACATACCTGCCGTAATATAAATTTATATCTTCAGTCAAATACTTAGTACGACATGCAGTGCTAGTACGTCGCGCGACCGCTAAATTCTTTCGTGCTAAATGTAGGTCGAAGCGTGTACAAGGGTGATCCGGGACACACCAGGATTATCGACCGACAGATTGGGATAGAACTTTTAGCACGATCGAATGCAACGTTCAACACGAACAGGTAATAATTAACCTAACTACATAATAAAATTCTACGTCTCTAATAATAGAACTAATCAGTTCGACCTAATTTAACTACAATTTTCCCCCAACGTCTAATCAATTATAGACCTAACTAAACTACGAGATTTAACTTCTATAATCTATACTTGCATACATAACCTATAATGATTATACCAACTTTCTTATACTACTAAAGTACGAACTAATTCGTACTAAACAACCTAAAAAATCTATGTAAATATGAACTAATACATACTAAACTAATAAAATACGAACTAATACGTAACTAGTACAATCTACACAAAATTTACCGTAGATGCGGAGCTCCACCTCTCGCTTCACTCCACCTTCTCTCCCCCGAGCTCCCCTTCTCCCTCTCCTCTCCCTTCTCTTTCTCTCCTTCCTCTCCTCTTTTCTTTCTCTATTTCTTCCTCTATTTCTCTCTAATGGCTGCAGGCTACTCAGGTAGGCATGGGGGCGCTGGAGACGATGGGAGGGAGGGAATGGGGAGAGATGGGGGCGCTGGAGTGGGGTCACAGGCGAGATAGAAATCATGTCGTGGCCTTATCGGTCCACAGTCGAACGACAGGAGGGGGAATCACGTCACATCAGCGCTTTTGGCGCCTGATCGTTGCGCGGGCGGACGACTCGGCCAAGCCCCTTATTGGTCGATCGGCGGTCGACTAGTCCCCTGTCGGTGGACGGTGGGCCGACAGGGTCCTAGTTCTGAAATTTCCGTGGTCAGGCATACAGATATGGAATTTTTAATTTTAAAATTAATATTTATAAAAAAATTTCTTCTCGAGATGGCGGGCGTGATGCCGGTCCTGCTGGAGATGCTCTTATAAGTGCATGTAGAAAGTGCCTCTAATGTAGTTTTGTTAGTTGTAGTGACTTTATTTCTGTTATGCAACCACGGTAAATGCTATTTTGGTAAGCTTGGCATTCTCATGTTTGTTACCACTAGTTCCACTAGCTCTGCTAAGTGACGATCCATATCCTAATCATGTTATGACTCGAATGTGTATGCTAACAGGGTTTTAATGTTGATCCTAATCTCACACGATTCCTACTTCCATTTTTTTCGAGATCGACCATGATTCCTTCTTTCATTGGAGAGGACATATGTGCCCATTGAGGAGCCAACCTGAAAAACAATAGTTATTAGGGACTTATGAGAGGATTAGACACTAGATTATCTTTGTAACAGTAAATTTTTATATACAATAAGGATCTAAGCTTAAGCTCGAGAGGGCTATTAAAGAACGTAATCCCTCGTAGATGTTGTGCTCAAAATATTATGGTTTGTTTGGACAAATTTGTCTTCTTATGCAGTTTTTACAGAGTCGTTATTCTTGCTAGGAGATTCGTCTATCACGCTTGTACAATAGCACACAATAGCTTATATGAATCAGGAAGTTGTTGCTTACAAAATGGGTAGCACACTATAACAAACTTTGAGAGAACTTCAGACAGATACAGATATGGTGCCCAGCAGGAATGGTCAGTTGGTCACTATATCGACAAAGCAACTGAAATAAGATAATCCATGCAACACACACCTCCCAACCATGATTATTTTAGGAGTTTATTCTAGTTTGAATCATGTATTTGTTACATGGTGACACTTTAAACTATATATTTTACTTTTTAAATACTTTGAACTACATTTTACACCCATAATTTTATTTAAAACACAGTTTAGCAACATGAGGTGGTCCTAACGGGTTGGTCTCACACATTAGGATGACATGACGCTTAGACCTGGACAATTGCATAGCAAATGAGACGTGGCTTTCTCCAATACGGCTCCGACTCCGACGTGGCACAGACGACCTGTCCGGATCTAGCCTAACCACGCCCGTTTGGTCTCAACCAAGGAAAAGAATACCGTTTCAAAAGAATCCTGGGGGTGGCCGGTATTTACCGCCCGAAAATTTTCAAATTTCAAACGATGTTTGATGAAATTTGTTGAAATTGATCGAATTTGCATGAAATTTGTCCAAAACGGGATTATTTTTCCTGTATGGACCTTTCTGTCCGGTAAAACTGGTTATCAGCCGATTGCTAGAAAATACCGGCGGTAATCGAAAACCTAGTCTCAACATCAGAACAACGGTAGTGGGCGAGCAGCGAAAAGAACATGAGTTGGGACACGACCTATGGCGACGTTCATCGCCGAAGAACCACCGGAGAACCAAACGGGGGTAGTTACGTTGAATAAAGACGGGTCGCATATGACACTCATAGGAGACGCACTAGAGAAAGACGCGTCTCATGTGGCGAGTGACGTGCTCAGATCTAAATGTCATGTCATCTCGACGAGTGAGAACAACATGTCAAAGCCACCTCAATTACTAAATTATTGGTTCAAAATAAATAATATATGCAAAATGTGATTTAAAGTGTCATAGAAATTAAAATATAATTTAAAATATCATCGTGTCACGAATACAAGGTTAAATAAACTTTTGTTTTAGAGCAACTGAAATTAGAGAATCCATGTACTCATCCGTACGAATATTTTAAAGCAACCGGAATTAGAAAATATATCTGACATACACCTCACAAGCAGGAATATTTTAAGTAGCACAAATCGATACAAATGACTAGTTAGGCGCCTAGGCAACTGAAAAATAGATCTGCATCTCAAGGGCCCTTCCGCTGGAACTGGCTCATTGGCTTCTCGGTGATTCCGGCGTGCGTCAACAATGCCCATAGGTGAGTGATCAGCTCGCCGCCGGTCGCTAGCTTCTGGACATGGCCAGTCTCGTTATCCGACGGCGCTACAGACAGCAGCATCTCCACCCACAGCTCGGCCAGAACCTTCCACCGCATTGCCGTCTCCGGCATCTTCTGCAGTATTTCATTGCCCAGCCTTTTGCCACTGGCCAAGGTGTCCTCGTGGGTGTCATCGCACTGGGAATCCGGCAGCTTCTTGCACATGTCATCCTTGGACTGGCAACCCTTGAGGAGTTCCCTTGCTTTGAGCTGCACACCTTCGAAGCGAAGCTGCGTGTCGTAGCTGTGATCCGGCAGCAGCTCCGGCGCCGATAACATCAAGTAGGCGCAGTATGCCGACAGGGTGGTGGCCACCTCGTGGTTCTCCTTGGTGGTGCTGTCCGCGCGGTTGAGCTTCGAATTGGAGTCGCATATTGCCGTGGCGATGTGCCAAATCATGATGGTTTGGGCGGTGCTCGCCTGCATGATGGCCCAGTAGAAATTGTCGAGCATGCCGCACCTCTGCAACGTGTACTCGCCGTTCTGGATTCGAGTCAGCCCAGTTTTCATGAAAAGGTAGATTGAGCGCTTCACTGCGACCGACAGCTTCCGGCGATACATCATCCTTCTGCGGATCAGGAAAGCCACGATCCATTTGGGGAGCGGCATGCCCCAAACGCAGCTGAGATGGCCCTGTCATAACGCAGGCAGGCGTGCAGAAGGGAGTACTGCCCCAGAGAGTTGTTCCAGTACGGATTCAGTCTGACGCGGCACATCATCCTCAGCAACCCCTCCAGAAAGGGGCTATTGTGCCACGCCTCATTTAGCACGTACCGGCACAGCATCTTCACCTTGTGCCAGTCCGAGAACACGAGCGTGAAGTACTGAAACGACTCTAGGATCAAGAACAGAACGATGATGAATCTAGTCAGCCAAATGTCGAACCAGGTAGTGACAATGTTTGGGTAGCCTTGAGGAGCGTGGTAGTCGAGCACCGCCGACGAGAACAGAGTGCACAGGCTCGTCGCCACAACGGCGGTGAACAGAACCGTGTCTGGTATGAGAGTCTCTTTGGGCGATCGGTACCTTGCGTAGTAGAAATCGAAGAGGAAGCCCAGCTCGACCTCTACGACACGGTACATCCTCTCGTGGTCGTCGCCGGCGAGGAGGCCCAGCTTCACCAAGTCCCGTGTCTTGTTGAGGCACGACTCTTCAAGTGGGTACCTGCCCAGGCGCCGCCGGAGAAGCTTGAAGAGCGCGAAGGAGAGGCACATATCTCTGTGCTTGTGCGCCCCGCCGGCCGCGTCGGCGTCCGCGTCCTCATCCGGATCATATCTGAGTAGACTCCCTTGGCACTGCCACACTCTGTCGATCGTAACAAGGTTAGGGTTGGTCTCGGGATCGATCCAGTAAGTCCTTTCTCCATCATTCAGCTCCTCGCCGGCGACCACGTACTTGTACCCTCTCATGGTGGTGGCCTCATAGTCCGCCCCGCTGTACCCGTGCTCGCGTGACATGTAGTCGGCGATGAGCTTGTTGTCGACGATAAGGACGCGGTCCCGGCTGTCAAGCAGAAAGCTTCTGACGCGCATCCCGAGCTTGGCGGCGCTCAATGCCAGGAGCAATAAGAGGAGGACTTTGAGCTGGAGCGGAAGAGAGCCGACGTAGGAGAGGAGGAGGAGGAAGATGTAGATGACCTGGAGCGCCTGGTTGAGGACGGTGCGGGCCTGCTGATCAGAGTCATTGAGGCTGTAGGCAGCGATGCCGTCGGCGGTGCCGAGGAGGAGGAGGAGGAAGCAGCCCCAGGCGACTATGAGCTCGTTGCGGAAGGAGGCGGACTGCATGAGCCCGATGGTGTACGAGACGGCCGGGTAACTCAGCATGAGGGCCGACCAGACGGCGAAGCGCAACGCAGAGCTGTGGGTGGCGCGGCGGCCGGAGCCGAGGACGACCAGCATGGTGAGCAAGGCACAGCTGATGGCCACAAGAACCTCGATGCGGGCAAGGCGGCCCACAGGGCCTGCTGCCCATGCCGTGGCGTCGTGCGTAAAATTCCGAACGGAGAGGTTCTGCTGCATCTGGTTCTGACCCCGGCGAGACATGCTGTAGCTAGAGTTAATTTGGATTTCGATCAGCCTGATGCGCGGATGCGTGGGAATGGATTCAAAAAACACGACTTGAGGAGAGTTTGCTTCCACACCTACGTTCAGCGGGTTCCAATCCAAAAATACAATTCCATTCCTAACGAACGTCCTATGATCAACAGCACACAAGTTGTTTGAAGATTTATGTTGATCTTTTACAAAAGAAACCTCCAGGTCTATCCATTATCCGTTATGCAATCTTTCTTGTTTTGTAAAATACACCTCTAACTTATACTTATTCTCCACCTACTCCTGCCCTAAATCATATATGCACAAAAATCTGCTGTCTCTCAAATAATCATGTATTATCCCTAGCAACCCTTCATTTTACCATGACATGAACAAGCATCTCAAACACTATGAATATCAAACATTTATTTCTCAAACATTTTTTGTGAACAAACATGAACTCTCTCTTTTCCTTCCAATTTTTTCATGATTATTTTTTCTATGGTCATGATTATTTTTTGTTCATGATTATCTTTTCCACTGTTACTGAACACAATTCAAAAATCTGGACATGATTCTGATTTCTTCACCATTTCATGGTTAAGTTTCACCAGTAAATATCTTACATATTTCTACCATTTAGTTCGAGAATTGCACAAGGTACACTTGACCATAGGATTTTGTACAAATTTCAATCACAAACTTGAAGAATTTCATTAAAATTTATGAACCGTTCGATTACATTGTCCAAAATCTTCCTTAGACTGACACATTAAATGCAGGAAGGATCATATAGCTAATGTGCATGAACATAAAAAAATTCTTCACCATTTCATATCATGGGCACAAATTCGGAATGAATTGACAACCATCTAAAAGGAAAAAACTCATACGACCTTGAGCCGTGCGTTCGCTTACAAAAAGGGAACATTTTGGTTTTGAAACAACAGTGTCGGTTTCCATCACCATAAAAAAAAGATCTCATATCAGGAAAAAAAACTATGAAATCCCATGCACAAAAAGAGTCTCCCAAATTTGTTCTTGACCATCTCATGAATAAACCACTCCATCATTCCGCCAACGAAGAACAAACAAAAAAAAATTCCAATTCAAATCAAGAATATTTATTCCCCAACCACAATCCAAATCTGAAAAAAGAAGGTGCCCTTTGACACGTCGTGCCGGTGGATGCACCATACCTCGCAGGAGTCGACGGCAACGAGGCTTGGGAAGGCCCCACTGGAGATGGTGGACACGAGGTTCTCTAAGGACAGATGTGGCGCTGAGGCTAGAACACCTTGTCATGGACACTTTGAGCCTCGTCAGATCTAGTGACGACGAGGCTCGGGGAGAACGGATCCAGTGATAAGGAGGCTCCGGGAGGCCGTGCTAGAGATGGTGACAGTGAGGATCGTGGAGGGCGGCCGTGGCGGTGCCCTCGAGCACCTCGCGATGGACGTGTCAAGCGTCCTCCAATGATGGGGAGGCTTGGGGAGGCCTCGCCGGAGATGGAGTGGGGGGAGCTGAGGAGAACAGAGGTTGAGGCACGGCAACAACACATAGCTGCAAAGGATGAAGGTCGTGATGGGGAATTATCAGAGAGCAAGAGGAGAGAATCAGGGAGGGAGGGAGGCTGCAGTGACCATGGGGCGAGAAGCCATGCTATCAATGGTGGCGGACTAGAGCCAAAGGGTTTCCAACCACGGCAGCCAAACTATAGGTCCAGGGTAGAACTCATCGGAGTCCACGAGACCACCACCACACCACAAAGAAGAAGCCGGGGTTGGAGCCGGCATCCCCAAGAAGGCAAAGATCATTAGGACCACATACCCTAGTTGGAGCGACGGTGGCGAGTTAGTCATCGCGGACCTGTGCGAGGGCTTCCCAATAGTACGTCGTCAACATCAGCTCATAGACCACCGCCAATGCCATCCTGTCAGATTACCTTAGCCGAACTCGCATATTCTAGGATTAGCCGCCATGATACAATCGGGTGCCAGAAGACGATGGATCAACCGATCAGTCGAGCAGGAGCGTGGAGGTTGCCCGCATTGGTGAGAAATCAGTGTCGGGGATGAGCAAGAGCGAGAGAGAAAAGGGGTTCGGGGTTATAATGCTTGAATGAAATGACTTGCTCACCCCTAGAACGGCGGGATTTAACTTTCTGATGTGCCTATTTTTCCCTTGTAGCCTCTAATACTACTCAGGTTCGTGGAGTAGTTTAAGTGATTCTAGACTTCAACCAAAATGAACAGCCAAAAAGTACTGTGAAAGAGCTCTTAATATTTTTACCACCTCACAATGCTATTACATTTTTTAGCAGTTGGTTTTTCAGGTCAGATGGGTCCCTACGCTCTCAAATTCTAGTGGGAGCAGTAGCTATATCCTATGTGTTGGCCTACTTGATTATGAACAAATGATATTGTTTTTGATAGGAAAGGACCTATGTGATCTAATTCAGGTTAACTACTTGTGTATTAATTGATTGTGCTCATGGTCTATACTATAATGACGACAGGATCTATAGCTGATGATAGCTGGCGCTAGGAAGTTGAAATTGTTTTTTTGGAGATTAATGTTTTAGTTTGGATGGCCCGTGCGTAGAAGACTATATAATATTTGATTTTTTGTGTAACTTGTTACTTTTTCAGGCCTTTTAGTCTTTTCCTTGTAAGGACTCGATCATAAATATTAGATCGCATGTATCTTATGATGCGACGATATAGGTGCTAAGAGAGATCTCGCATGTATTACTTACAAAGTAATGCATCAGTCATACGTTTATCGGACTACTGGATTGGGAGTCAGGAGTTGGGACTGAGATTTTTGGACTAGTATTTGAATGAGATTCAACGATCAAGCAGACCCTGCATTTGCAAAATCTATAGCTTACCACTCGCTCACCTAGGCAGCGCACCCCCCTCCCCCACCCGAAGCCCCATGCGCCGCAGCCTACAAGTCCTTTTTTAAAAAAACAACAGCTTGCACGTTGGAGATGTCCTCGGTAACAACTAGGGATCGGATTTCTGATCCTGGCGTAGGATCAGGCAACTGTGAAAACATTTTTACTATAAGATAACTAGGGTACCAGAATTTTCGTGCGTATGCCGCTCTCTCTCTTTCCACCTATCCTTCTCCAGAAGCTCCTTTTCTGCCACGTCTTAGATCTCTTCCTCCTTGCCGGCACCGGCTCTGGTTGATCGGCGTTGCTCTCCTCCTCCTATCTCTCCCCTCCCTTCCTATGGATCCCACCTCACCTCCCACCCCTCCAGATCCCCATATTTGTCCACCTCCTCAAGATCTGCAGCCTTCTCTTGAGTTCTCTACTAATCCAAATCCTTCTCTTCCCAGCAATCTGGTTGATAATTCTCCTCAAGGGATTTCTGTCCTGAAAGCTCCTAATGAAGATCATAACCTCACATATGCTGGGGCGCGTTTAGTGCAAGGTTCTTTTCAAGAAGGAGATCCAGAGAGTCCGTCTCGCCAGGTGCAAACGGTGTTTCCTCATCAAGATCAGCACCTTATTGAGCAGAATTCTGGGATAAATCAACAAGGGCTGGCACAGTTGGGTTCAGGTCAGAACCATGACATTGCTGACATTATGCAGAGCCTACAACTTTCAGCTCCTGGTGATGCAGAGATTGAGTACCAAGGAGAAGAAGATGCCACACCAGAGGTGCAAACACCTTTCAAACTCCTGATGAAAGTTGCATGCTCTGGTGGTACTCCTAGAAACATTCCTCTGCAAGCTCTCAATGAGGCTATGTCAGTAGCGTGGGGGGAAATTTTTTGGATAATTGATCAAGTCAAACCTTGCTTTTACAAAGCTTACTTCAGAACTGATGATGCCATGGATTATGTTCTCCGAAGGCAGCCATGGGCGATGGATAGGGATAATCTTTTACTGGAGTGGATTAATCCCAGAGACCCAGACAAAGACCCTGACACATATGCTTTTAGGTATATCTATGCTCCGGTAAGAGTTTACGGTGTTCCAGATCGTTTCAGAACACCGAAAATGATGTCAGATGTGATTGAGAAAGTAGCTCAGCCTTCAGATTTGCATCCGCCTCCAGAAACAAGAATGGTGATTAGGAAGGAATTTGTGTCAGCTTACGCCAAGTTTGATATCCAAAATCCTGTTAAGGATAAAGTCAGATATTATATTTCTCCTTTTGAATATATCATGTTCCATATTAATTATGACAAGATCAAAAGAATTTGTACTTTCTGTGGTCTAATGTTTCATATAGTGGATTATTGTGCTAAGAGGAGAGACCTTATTTTGAGGTTACAGAGTATGGGAGTTAGCACTGCTTCAGTTCCTTTTTCTTCTATAGGAATTTGGACATGCCAAGCCTCACAGATTCCTCAAGAAGCTTTTGATCAGGCCAGTGTTGTTGGAGGTGTGCCCAGAGACTTTAGAAAGCATCTCAAAGCTGATAAGTCAAGCTCCTCAAGTCAATTTAGTCTGTCACAGTTTACCATCTCTACTAAACAAAACTCTCCTCAGCACTCCCTAGGGAGGGAAAAGGGGGCTGGGACTCATTTAAATCTCCCTTTAGACATGAGAGGTAAGTCTGCTTGGCCCACTTTAGCCCATCAACAAAGTAAAGGAGTTCTTGGGCCTTATCCTGCAGTTGCTGAATCTCCAAGAGCTATGTACTCTCTGAATCCACAAGCAACAGTGACTCCTACGAATTTTTATAATCCAACTTTTCAGTTGCCTACAACTCAGTTCAGCAAAAGAGATGTAGTCTAGTGCGCACGATCAGGTCACAACATTGAAGTGCCTCCTCAGTTCAGTAATAAGGATGTTTGTCCAAGCTCTCAAGCAGGCATTCTCCGTATCCCTACAGAAGACTCTGAATATGACTCGCATAGGCTGAAGATTGCACCAAAAAGGCATGGAGCAGATAGAGGAGATGAAGGGGAGTCTGATCAGGACTTTGAGGCACGTAAAGTCAGATTTAAGTCTGCTCCACCTCACTCTCCTCAGTACTCAGGTACTGCATCTTCAAGACCTCAAGTCTCTGATACAGCAGAAGTGTTTATGCAGCCGCAAGTTCATTATGGCCAGATGGAAACTAGTCATATGGGCAATGTTGTTTGTAAAACATATACTCAAGGTCAGTCAGGAGCTAGTCAAGGAGGAGGACAAGGTGTGAAGAGAAGAAACCCAGGACGCTACACTCGCTGGGATAAAACAGGACCTAGAAGCAAACCTCACAGTTCCAATATTCCAAAGAGTCCTAGCCATTACACTTACAGTTCCAGTTCTGGTTTTGATCAGCAAACCATGGGAAGTCCCTCTTTGGTTCAGTTTGGCAACAGTACTATCCCTTCTTTGGCTACAGGTCTGCAGCCAACTTTTGTTACTCATAGTGCACCATACCAAGGCTTCCAATCTCAGGACCAGCAAGTTAGCAACCAATGGGTACAGAATGTGGTAGCTTCTACAATTGGACCACATTCAGAGGGTACCCAGCACTGGGCTATGCATCCTACTCATATGGGCAGTGAATCACAGCTGAGTTTGGATTGCACTAGCCATATTATTCCAGTCCAGAACACTTTATCACATGAAGTTTGCAATGAAGTCAGGACAGATGGTGTGGAAGAAAATGTGCAGCAAGATAATTCTCAGGCAGCGGCGCCAGCCTTCAAGGCGCCATTGCAGCAATGAGTCTTCTGTCTTGGAACTGTCGAGGGGTAGGCAAGACCCTTGACAGTAACAAAATGTGTTATCTTGCCAACTTAATGTTCTCTTCTCAGGCCAAGGTAATTTTTATTTCAGAAACTAAGACTTCTAAATATAAATCTTCTGATTTGATTAACAGATTTCCCATGGCTCATAGTCTTGTAGTGCCTTCCCGTGGGAGATCTGGAGGGCTTTGGCTTTTATGGGATGACGACATTGACTTCACTCTAGTCAAATCTACTCCTAGCATGATATTAGGTTCTATTGTAAATACTACTACTTCTGAAGCTTTCTCCTTAGTCTGTTTATATGGTGACCCTACTCACTGTAACACTGCTAGTTTGTGGTCGGATGTCTCTAATTTTGCTAATGTTAGTCCTGGGAAACCTCTTTTTTGTATGGGAGACTTCAATGAAATGATGTTCTCTTATGAAAAAAGTACTCCCTGTAATGTAAATCATAGAAGGCTTAGATCCTTCTGTTGTCTTGTGAAACAATGTGGTTTAATGGATCTTGGTTTTAATGGCCCTGCTTATACTTGGTCCAACAAGCGCTTTACTTCCATGCCCATATTTGAAAGAATAGACCGTCGCTTAGCTAATGCTGAATGGTGTTCTTTATTTCCCAATGCTAATGTTTATAATCTTCCTATCATCCTCAGCGATCATGCTCCTATTTTAACAGTACTTCATTCTAAATTTAAGAAGCCTGCTTACCACTTCAAGTTTGAAAATTGGTGGCTCCTTGAGGATGATTTTCAGGAAACAGCAAAAGAGGCATGGAATAACTCTACTGATCAAAACTTTCATGTTAGAACTAAGCATCTTGCAGGTTCACTTAAAGTTTGGTGCAAAAAGAAGAAACCACTGCAAGATAAGCTTGCTGAACTGGAAAAGGATATTCAGAATATACAAGAAGCCCCTTTACATCTGCAGGATCAGGTAAAAGAAGGTCAGTTAATTTATGACTATGAACAAACCATGACTCAGTTAACCCAATTCCATAAGCAAAGAGCTAAGAAGCACTGGTGCACTGCTGGAGATAAGAATACTAAATTTTTCCATATAGCTGCTCAAAAGAGGAGGAGAAAAAATAGAATTACTTCTATTAGAAAACCAGATGGAGATATCTCTTTTAATCCTGAGCAGATTGCGGCTTGTTTTATTGATCACTATAAACAACTGTTTTCTAATAATAGTAGGCCAAATAGAGATCAGGTTTTCCAGGAGGCAATTGATCAAATTCAAGATGAATATACAAACTCTATACCGTCAAAGCAGGAAATCTGGGAAATTCTGAAGGAAATGAAGAGCGAAGCCTCACCAGGCCCTGACGGTTTAAATGTGGCCTTTTATAAAGCAGCATGGAGTTGGATAGGAGATGATGTTACCAGGTTAGTTACTGATTTTTACAATCGAGGTACAATTCCTACTCCTTTAAATGAAACCTGTATCACCCTAATCCCTAAAAAGCTTGCTCCTGTTAACCTTCAAGATTTTAGGCCGATAAGTCTTTGCAATGTTATTTATAAGATCATTTCCAAATCTCTTGCTAATCGTATTAAAAATCA
Organism: Stipa capillata; assembly: GCA_019208055.1. Taxonomy (NCBI): domain Eukaryota; kingdom Viridiplantae; phylum Streptophyta; class Magnoliopsida; order Poales; family Poaceae; genus Stipa; species Stipa capillata. Next base: position 311,004 of record JAGXJF010004548.1, on the reverse strand, counting down.
CCTCCCTAATAAAATTATTGAAACCCAGCAAGCTTTTATTAAAGGGCATAGAATAGCCAACAATATTATTCTAGGTCAAGAAATTACTCACTCCTTTAATTTCAATTCTTGGCATCAACAAGCTTTCATGATTAAAATTGATCTTGCTAAGGCTTTCGATAGACTAGATTGGGATTTTGTTATAAATGCTTTACTGAAGCAAGGTTTCAATGAAAATTTCACTAATCTTGTTAAAGCTTGCATTTCCAATGCTACTTTCTCTATTATAATCAATGGTCAAATTAATGGAAAGTTTAAAGCTGAAAGGGGTATTAGACAGGGCTGCCCTCTCTCTCCCTATCTCTTTGTTATTGCTATTAATGAGTTGGCTGCTACACTTCAAGAAGACTTGGATAGACAACATTTGCAGGGTATTACTCTTGGTCCAGGAAGTCCTACAATACATTCGCTCATGTTTGCTGATGACCTTATTGTGTGTGGACAAGCAAATTCAGAGGATGCATACACAATTAAAAGAACTTTACAACATTTCTGTCAGCTGTCGGGTCAAGCGCCAAATTGGGGTAAGTCTTCTGTATTTTTTAGTAAACATGTGACTCATGCTCAAAAACTAATCATTAAAAGCCTTTTCCCGGTGCAAGACATGGATTTAAATTCTATTCATTTAGGTCATCCTTTGATTATGCCTGCAAGAAAACGTTCTGATGCTTACTCTTTTATTCTACATAAAATTAAAGCAAAACTCTCTAACTACAAAGCTAATAAGCTATCTCATGCTGGTCGTCTTGTTTTGATCAAGTCTGTTTTTGCCTCCATTCCAGTTTATTATATGCAAAATATTTTGTTTACTAAGAAAATGCTGGCTAAGATGAATGCAGTTATCAGAGATTTCTGGTGGACTGGAGTTCAGCAAGAAAGTACAACTAAACCTTTGTATCTAAAAGCTTGGTCTGAAATCTGTAAACCTACAAACGAAGGCGGTTTAGGAATAAGAGACTTGGATACTGTCAACAAAGCTTTATTAACAGCTGCAGCTTGGCGCATAATTTCGAATCCTCTTGACTTCACCTCCAAGGTATTGAAGGCCAAATACTTTCCTGCTACTTCTTTTTGGTGTTCCTCAAATTATGTTCCTAAGTCTGCCTTCTGGAGTTCCATCTCCAAAGTGAAAAATGATCTACTTAAATCCTGTATTATGCACATTGATAAGGGAAACACAAATATTTGGAATAACCCTTGGTGCCCTTTCTGGAATAATATTCACAATATTCTTAATATTCAACCTCCTGGCTTTGTTTATCCCCAAACTATTTCAGATTTATGGCTTCCTAATACAAAAAGATGGAATCTTGATTTGCTTACTCTTCTTTTTGGTGCTGACAATGCAAATCAAGTCTATCAGACTTCAGTTGATATTCTTAACAATGATGACACAATTATTTGGAAGCACACGCCGACGGGTATATGCACTTCTAAGAGTGCATATAGAAACTATAAGAAACCTGTTCATATTAATTCCAATGTTCGACAAGTCTCTTTTACAGGAAGCATAAGGAATATCATCATGGCGGCTTGGAAGGACAAAGCAATGCCTCCCAGAGTCCAAACTTTTGTTTGGAGATTACTCAAACAAGCCATTCCTACAGGAAAAAGAGCTTCAGCTAGATCCAGACATATTCTACCTTTTTGTGCAAGATGTGGAGAAGAAGAGGATGATATACACCTTTTTTTCAAATGTGATTTTGCTAGAATGGTTTGGTTTGTTTCTCCTTTAGGTCTTCGGGTGGATGGTCTCTTCACACAGCAACGAAGTTCTATATCGGAGGCCATTGCGTATATTTTTAGTGCATATGCAGGCCAAGATTGTTTGGCGCATGTGTTCTTAATTCTCTGGAACATATGGAAAGCAAGGAATGATAAGCTTTTCAATGCCAAAGATTGGAAAATTATGCAGGTTTTACATGGAGCTAAAGCTTTGCTAGGGGAACAAGTGCAGGTAGCTACAACAAGGGGTGAAGCTGTCCAAGTTCAGCACAATACGGTGTCTTCGCCAACTTCTTCTAATATTTTCAGGGAACGAATTAGGAGGGGGCCAAATGTATTCACGGATGCTGCTTGGAATGCTTCTTCTTCTGTTGTTTCACAATCTTTTGCAGGTCCTCTAAGGCATACGGGACTGGGAGTGGTTATTAACATACCTCAACAGAATCACCAAGATCTAATCTATATCTCAGCGGCAACAACGGCACTTTCGGTTTTGCAGGCTGAAGCTGCAGCTCTGGAGTTGGGGGGGAACATTGCTAGGAACCTGGAGCTTCAAGATTGCAACTTTCTTACAGACAACCAAACATTGGTGCAAGCCATGCAGGAAAGGCACTCTCAAAAATTTCCTGGGCACTGGTCGATCAGGATGAATCTCAACCGTTTTCTGGAACTCACAGATGAACAAGCTACAAGAATTTACAAGATCGATAGGAAGTACAATAGCTTGGCACACAAAGAAGCACAAGAAGGTTTTAGATCTTCAAATGTTTCCTCTTGTATTTTCTCTTGTGCAGGAAGCAAACATGACAGAGATAGATGTCCTGTGAAGGCTTCTCTGCAAAACCTCAGTGTGCATTCTTGCACACTTCTGTCAGTTACTTGCCTTTAAGTAATAATATGTTTAAGTTTCAAAAAAAAAGATAACTAAAATATACACAATAAATTTATCAAACGATATTTAAGGAAAATCCAATCTTGGCATAGGATCAGACGTCCGTGAAAACACTATTACAGTGACATGGAAATATTTTGTTAAGATATATGCAATAAATTTGTCAAATGATATTTCAGGAAATAAAGATTTGATTTTCAGGAAACTAACATATGTTTTAGTTCTTACATTGATAAGATGTTGCAACAACTCATTGCGTAATAGAAACAAATTTTTTGGATCAAATTGGATTGCGTTCATCCTGATGGAAACATTTTTTCCCGAATGATAGTAACACTTTTCTTATGGAAACTTTTTTTTATGTGATGGAAATATTTTCTCGTGCGATGAAAATATTTTCGAGTTTTGCAGCAAATTTTTTAAATAGATGCAACAATTTGTTTTGATGGTTGTGGCAATTTCTTTGTGACATAAACAATCTAGATTTTACATATCTAACACCACTTGTTACTCCTCTATTAATATTTGAATTTGAATTTGGTTCGAATATGCTTTAAACATTATATAAAATTTTATAGGCCTTACTAGGAAAAATTGCAATAGCGTAAAAATATCCCTAACACCATTAGACGTGCTATTCTACTCGTACGAGTAAACTAAGATAATTTACACATGGTCGTAAAATCTTGCATATAAGATTGTAATATTGTGCATATAAGATTGTAATTTTGACGGAAGTGGTGGTGGAAAGTAAATTTCTCTACAACATATATAAATATCGGATCGTAAATTATTGTAAACAATATTATAAACTTCTGTACAAAATAACGTAAAACCCTAGGACGTAGAGTAAGCTATTGCCAACACCACTTGCTATATAATTTCTCTCAGATAATTAATTCCCAGATTTGGTTCACATTTCGGTTTGAGCTATTAGTTAGTATGTTATAAATTCGTTCTAAAGTATCTTAGAAAATTTCAAAAAATATTACATTTTATATTAAAGTTAGACATAAATTTGAAGAACTTGTAACACTTTCCTCGAGGAATCTCGAAAAATATACACATATGAGATAACGTCGCCCTACGCAGGTCTCTAGTAGGCCGAGAACAACTAAGAGCATCTCCAGCAAGCCCCCCATATTTCACCCCCCATATCTTTAGATGGGGGCTCCTCCTAAAAGATTCATCCTCCATATTTCTTTCCACTCCAGCAAAACCCCTAAATCTCATCCCCTATATTCTCCTCTCCTATATTTTATTAATTTCCTGTAACTACCAATATATTTATAACGGTTATTTTCGTAACGGTTTTAATTGTAACGGCTATATTTCCAACGGCCATATTTCCAACGGCTATATTTCCAACGGCCATATTTTCAACGGCTATAATTGCAGGGTCTATATATGCAAGCCCGTATCTCACATCTCTCTCCCACAATCCTGGTTGTTTCTCCTCTCCCACATCTCTCTCTCCAGCTCTCTGTCTCCTCTCCCATAGCGCAATGACTCGCCGCAGCCTCGCCTTGCAAATGTGCTTGGATTCGTCGTCGTCTTCCAACGACGAGGAACTCGATATGGGTACAGCATACCTAGCACACGGAGAACATGAGCGGCTCAATGCTCCACGCCATGGTGGTTCTGTGCTGGGACGTCAGGTTATTCATCGCGATAGAGAAGTCGGTCATTGCAGACTATACAATGATTACTTTTCAGAGAATCCTGTCTACACCCCAAGGATGTTTCGGCGCAGGTTTGTAATTAGTCCATATGTTATTGTTGATTCGTCATTCTTGTTGATACTCCTTTCTCATAATTTTTTCCCACGCAGGTTTAGAATGCATCGTGATTTGTTTATTCGCATAGTGGATGCTGTAAAAGAGCATGATAGCTATTTTGTGCAGAAAAGAAGTGGGGGTGGCATTCTTGGGTTATCTCCTTTGCAAAAGATCACCGCAGCATTCCGAATGCTAGCTTATGGAGTACCAGCGGATGCTACGGATGATTATTGTCGCATTGCTCAGAGCACCGCTATAGAGAGCCTTAGAAGGTTTGTGAAAGCTGTTATTGAGGTTTTTGAAGATGAGTACCTGAGATCTCCAAGTGATGATGATACTGCTAGATTACTTGCCACTGGAGAGCAAAGGGGTTTTCCAGGAATGCTAGGGAGCATAGATTGCATGCATTGGAAGTGGAAAAATTGTCCTTCAGCATACCAAGGCATGTATTCTGGCCATGTCCGCGAGCCAACAATCATTCTGGAAGCTGTTGCTTCACAAGATCTTTGGATTTGGCATTCGTTCTTTGGTTTACCAGGATCTCATAATGATATAAATGTTCTTCACCGTTCTCTTGTCTTTGCAAAGCTAGCCGAAGGTCAAGCTGCTGAAGTGAATTATAACATTAATGGTCACAACTATACAATGGGGTATTACCTTACAGATGGCATATATCCGCAATGGGCCACATTTGTGAAGACAATATCAAATCCAATAGGGAACAAGAAGAAAAATTTCTCCCAAGCTCAAGAATCAGCTCGGAAGGATGTCGAACGAGCCTTTGGAGTTCCCCAATCTCGTTTTGCTATTATTCGTGGACCAGCAAGGTTTTGGGATCAAGAGACACTTGGAGAAATCATGACTGCTTGTATCATCATGCATAACATGATAATTGAAGATGAGCGTGGAAGCCCGGAAGACTTCAACTACGATCATGTGGGAGAAAGGGTGACAGTTTCTCATGAGCATAATACTTCTTTCTCCCAGTTTATGCAAACTCACAGTGATATTCGAAACAAAATAGTTCACTCTCAGCTTCAAGATGATCTAGTTGAGCACTTATGGCAAATTCGAGGAACAATGTAGTTTATTTAAGTTTATTTATGATGATGTACCCAATGTAATTTATTTATGATGATGTACGCAATGTAGTTCATTTATGATGATGTATGCAATTATTTTCTCCCTATACTTCATATACTTCATAAGTCAAATGGTTCATACAACAAAATAACAAAAAGTCCATGCAACATATACTTCATAAGCCAAATGGTTCATACAACAAAATAACAAAAAGTCCATGCAACATATACTTCATAAGCCAAATGGTTCATACAACAAAATAACAAAAAGTCCATACAACATATACTTCACAAGCCAAATAGTTCATACAACAAAATAGGAAATAGTCCATACAACTAATAGCTCATTCAACTTGAAGAGTAAAACAAAATAACAAGTAGTTCATACAACTAATAGCTCAACTTGAGCTGTTAGACTGTCGAGCAAGGATCTGACTCCGCAACATCTTGTAGTATTGCTGTTGTTGCTCATCCATACCACTAATGTCAATGGTCATTATTTTCTGTTCTTCCATGATTCTCTTGATGTGTACCTTTTCTTGTTCTATTGCAACCCTCCGTTCTTCTAATGCAATTGCTTGATCAAAGCGCTCCTGTTTCTTGGCCTCCTTGTGGCCGTGTCATCCCTCTTTGCAGACCACATACTACCCATGAACTCCATGACACTATTATCACCTGTAGACGTAGAACCTTTACCTCGTCGTAGTAGTTCTTTCGCCGCCTTCTTACCAATTGGTCTTGTTTTAGAGGGAACATCTTCGGAGGGAGATACAGCTTCATCCTCAAACACACTTACGTTGGTACCAACAGTAGACGAACCAGGACTAGCATCGGAGGTCCTTTTTTGTTTTTTGTGAGGCAACCGGGATGCCCACTTTTCAGTGTGATGCAATTTCTCATAGCAATGCATTAATACAAACGGTTTCTTTGCCTTGTCTTCTGCCTGGTACTTAATACATGCTTGAGTTAGCTGCATTAAGTACACATGTATTATTAAAATCGCATACAACATATGAAGTTACAAGAAAATTAATAGCATAGGTTTTTACCTTATCCTGCTGTGTCATCCCACTTTGATTTCTACTCAAAATCTGCGCGTAAGCTCCACAGAACCTATTAACTTGTTCTTGAATAGCAGCCCAACGGTGTTGGAGGGAATTTTGAGAACGATCCGACTCTTCTTTCTTATTGCTATGGAAGTAATCATAAATCCTTTTCCAATAAGAAGAACGAGATTGTTCGTTCCCTGTGGCTGCATCCTGACTGATCTCGAGCCATCCATCCACCAACACATTGTCTTCATTCACGGTAAAAATTTTAGACCTCTTCAAGTATGGCCTCAAGGGAGGAGTAGGTTGTTCATCTCCACGTACGTGCGAATCCTGTGATTCTCCCCAATTTATGCCATCCAATCCGACATTGCCAGCCAAAAGGTCGGAATAAAATCCATCAGCCATTAGAGCACCCTGCATCAACATGCATACAATTTAATCATAAAAAATTGGAGCAACTTCTCCCTCAATTTCTCCCCTCAATTTCTTTTTCCCCTAATCTTCTCCCAGCACAAATGTAGATAGATTTGAGATATGCAACATGTCTAGTAATTACAAGTAAGATTTTCTGAAGTTTATAGTGTTCATCATGACACAAATTTTTTTTGCAATCTCCCATACTTGTATACGGTACAAAAGGAACCAAATTCTCAATTTTTTCCCACATTCATGCTGTTTATTGAAGTATTTGACTAGAAAGCAATCCAAAATATATTCAATTTCTCCCCCACCACCTCCATACCCGAGCCCCTTTGTCCCTCTCTCCCCGAGCTCCACGCCGGGCTCCCTCGCCGGGCTCCCCCGCCGCGCCCCTCGCCCGGCCCCTCGCCGCCGCCTCTCCTAGCTCCCCCACGGCGCCCCTCCCCCGGATCCCCCGCCGTGCCCCTCGCCGCGCACCTCGCCCGGCAGCTCCCCGCCGCCCCTCGCCCGGCCCCTCGCCGCGCCCCTCGCCGCCGTGGCCCTGCTCCACCGCAACAGCAGCAGCCGCCGGCCGATCTCCCGGCTTGAGCTCCCCGCTGCTCCCCTCGGTTGCCTCCCCCACCGCGCCCCTCGCAAGGCCCCTCGTCCGGCCGCTCGCCGCCGCGGCCCAGATCCACGGCAACAACAGTAGCAGCAGCCACGTCCAGCTCCTCCACCGCGGTGGCCCCCCTCTCCCAGGCTCGCGAATCTCTCTCTCTCTCTCTCCCTTCCTCCGGATCTGGCCGACGGCGGGACCTCGTCAGCTCGGCTCGCGGCGGCAGGAGACAAACCTTGGCGGGGCTTGCAGATGGCGCGAGTGGAGCCTTCCGCCGCCCGGACGTTGGCGGCGCTGTAGCGATGAGGGTCGTCGACCGAGCCCCCAGGGATGAGGGGCGTCGGGGGAGGGATGGGGGGCGCGGAGAAATGGGGGCAGCGGTCGGGGCTTTGCTGGAGATTGTTTTTTCTTCATTTCCCTACTTTATACGTATGGGGGGTTGGATGGGGGGCTTGCTGGAGATGCTCTAACAACAGACCTGTAAGAAGGCCCATTGAGCAGTTGAAGACACAAGCCCGCCCAACAACCCATCTCCCTCCACGGTGACCCAGTGACCGGCTCACCCAGGAGCATCCGGTCAGCCCCCTCAAAGAACTGCCATGTCATAGCTAAGAAATGTATGATTTCAAATAATTCCGAGGTCCCTCGAGGAAAGTACTCTACAGACATGAATAAAAATGATCCAGGTCGTTAGGTCAAACCGACCACACCAGCACCCGAAGCGAGTTCAAACAGGCCGCTAGTAAAGTGTCAGCTCTGTTGACCTCGCGTGAGGAACGGGCATCTAGGCAAAATCGCAGTTGTCAGCTCCCATTGGAACCCGACATAAATATGCACATGTCCCTACACTCGCTGGTGAGAGTTATTAATTTCCCCATAAGCCGAACAAAAGAAAATCAACCGGAACCAATCTCGATAACAGATCTGAGTCGCTGGCTTGTTATCACGTGACAAACAGCCTCATAGTCAACCGGAAGTGACCAAAAAGACAAGTAAGGTGTGCTAAGCGTTAACTTCCAAAAATAATTGTATGGTGGGTGTTAGGCATGTACTGGAAATAAGTGCTATTGTTGTTCCTCTAGTACTGAATGCTGCTAACTGTTAGATCTGAAGTCTGACGTACCATCTCTTTATAAAGAGATCACTGCAATCTCTTTATCAGTTTTTTCTGTACATATTTTGCAGCTAGCTGTGAGCATAGCTCATTCTAGTTTTTCTACGTCGAGTGAAAATATACCTATATAGCTAAAGCTGCAACACGTGCACTTGCAAAAATGAATGCGATAACTTGGATGTTTCGAGATGGACATGCAAACTAGAATAGGTTGCGTCCGCGGCTAGTTGCAACTTCTAGTTTTCATTATGTTGCCCCTTTGTACATTGCTTTTATCATATATTATTCCACCAATATAGGTCACAGTGAAATCTATGCGGTCAGTTTTATAAATTTTGACTGGTCGTATGTGTAAAAGCACATAGGTTGACTATAAGATTAGTTCAATGGATTTGTATTTCACATTTCTTGGCTCGCATATATTCGATGAACACTATCAACTAATCTTTATGACTTCACCGTGCTCCTATAGCTCCGCTTGTCACCAATTTTAAGATCACGCGGCATAGGACAACAAAGTAATAATACGAGAAAAAATAGACACATATATTTGTTGAGAGGTTCAGTCGAAGCATCCCCGGAATTCCATCTTCAGGCATTCCACCTCTTGCATTAAGCAACACCAACCATCATCGGCTTCTGTGAGACCGATGAACCGGTTTGACCATCCATAGGGGCCGGTCTGACAGCCACCTTCGTACTGGTTTGGATTGGTTCAAGTTTTCGTCTCAGGTTATATACACTGGTGCCCCATTATTATAGGTGTCTAGGTTATGACGTGTTTGACTCAAACACTACCTAATCATATCCACTAATTACACCATAATTCCAATTATAACCTACTTGTATATATAATCGACACAACTTCAACAAACTTCACTTTGGTGAATATATTTTCGCTACCTTGAAACTGTCTTGTGCAAACCTCCATGTACCTTATAATTGAGTCTTCTCCTTGTAGCTCGTTGACATGAGCCACCCAACAAGTACAACATGACCTCGGACTTGTTCTTCCACACTGAAACCCATGGTTCCTCTCGTGACTCCACCCACAACAGTGTACTCTTGCAACTTGTACAGATTCACATAGTCCTCCCCTTCATCACAGCCACATTTCCTTCTTGATCCTCATGGTCTTCTTGTACCTATCGACTTTGTAGACAAAATCATTATCATGTAGAGATCCTAGCGAAATTAGATTCTAACGATGAGTAGTGGACAACTATTGTATACGATGACTGTATCTGTATACGAATACACCTCGACTAAAGGAGTATCCTACTTACCCAAGAAGGAATGTACCCCGGAGAAGGACTCTACATCGATAAGGAAACCATTCATGGATATCCGGGACTCCTTAAACTAGGCAGTAAATTCCGATGTTTAAGTAAAGTGGAATCCTGCTCAGGGATGAGTCCATATCCCTTACGATATGGTATACCCTCTATATAAGGATCCTGAGAGCTTTCGGAGAAAGGAAATAAGTTACTTTAGGTCAAGCTTTGATTACACAAGCCTTGGAAGATCAATCGACTTCCAAGCAAGTAGAAGAGAAGATCTGCCTTGACAACCACCTCCGACTAGTTGTAGATCCCATTTAGGACTAGACACCCCCTCTTGTACTCTATCTCGAGATCAATATATACCAACAGGACGTAGGGCTATTATCCTAAGGGAGGCCTGAACTTGTATAAAGCCTTGTCACCTGTGGCCTGATTTGTAGGTCAGCTTACCCGGAACGATTCTCTCATCTCCTTTCTCTCTCCTCCACGTATTACGTAAGATCGGCAGTTTACCGATCGTCGACATATTCCTTTTCAGCCCTAGCACGTGTCTAACACTCTTGAGTAGCCACTCAACATCGTCATGGGTCTTGATCTTGATGCCACCAGTTTCGACAACACTATGAGGTCACGACATGTCCCTGATGAACTATCCCAAAATCACCTAACTTGTATGAACTGACCGCTCTTTGTTTAGTGTCACATGGAAAGAACTACCAGAACCCAAAATCCATGCTTCTGTTGATTGCTTCCTGGAAAGGGAGAGAACATCAAAGAAATCTTCTTTTTCATTATCTTCTTAAACCACATTGGCACTTCCATTAGCCTTCTTCATTAGACAATCTCTCTTAATATGCCCCTACTGTCACAATTGTAGCACTATGTCCTTTTCTTGTTCTTTGACTTAGCCTTGGAATATGAGTTCCCCCTCTCGTCCTTTTCCTGCACTTTCCCATTATGATCATACCTGACCAGCAACCCTTCACCCTGAGAGACTTCCACTATAGTGTTTTTCTTCTTGCACTGATCATACGCCATTAAAGCTACAATAATCTCCTCAATAATAATAGTAGCCTTGCCGCACGTTAGAGGAGTAACCATATGCTCATATGATGGTAGCAACAAACACAAAAGAATAATAGCCTTATTGTCATCATCAATTTTCACCTCTCAACGAGTTAGATTCGTGATTACCTGATTGAACACATTGATGTGCTCCGCAAACTCTAACCCCTCTTGCATCTTTAGTATGTATAATTTTTGCTTCAGGTACAACTTGTTGAATACATGACTTGATCTGACACACACAACTGTATGGTCTTGGTCACCTTGAACTTCAAATCTCCCAATCTTTAGCATCCATCTTGGCAGGCTTGACAGCGTAAGCTTTTTATTACCTTCAAGCACTCCTGCTGTGCTAGCATTTCCTTGACTCTTGTCTACCATAGGACGAAGTTGCCAGTGCCATCAAATTTTGTCACCTTAAATCTAGTGCTCATAGACATGTCTGCCCACACTGGTCTAACCGCCCTACCTGGCTAGTCTGATCACTGTGTGATATCCTCCACGCTATCATTGACTTCCTCCTCTAAACTATTAGTTTGACCAGTTTAGTCCTTGATCTAGTCCTCCTTGAACTTGTTGACCCTGTTTGTTGAATTGTCCTCGCCTGATCCCACCGTGATAGAACCATTGGTCTCACCTCCCGTAGGGGCTGGTCTGACCGCCTGAGAGTCATAGAGATGCGGTCATCACCATGGACACAACTAGCCTAAACCCTCCAACGAGTCCCTCAAGCTCAAGTGCACCTCCTACACTTGTTGGACCCATGACAAGAACTAGAGCCAAAGCTTTACAACAAGATGTGAATCTTTTCCTTGATGCATGTTCACCTTATTCGACTGAAGATGGTATACTACTTGATGCTTCGACACTATATGTGCTTAGGTACGAAGGAACATCCTAGGTGGAGAGCAAGAGAGCGAAGGAAGAAGCTTTTACCACCCAGTCAAGTCCCAGTCGGAGACTCCGGGTTAAGCTCGAATATTCTAGACCCCCAATCCAAGATACTACTGCTACTGCGGGCCCTCCAGACATCCACTCAAAAGTAAGGTTGGATACTCTGAGTTCAGCCTGGATACTCTGGACCACCAAGCTAAGAGCAAGTTTTGGCCAGAATATCCCCTGGAGTATTTTGCAGATACTTCGGACCACTAGGCGAGAGAAAGTTTTGACCATCACTTGGGACCCCCGAAACATCCATATTATTTCCTTAGTATTCAACTGTCTATCTGTGCATAGTAAATGGGCCACGGCCCATGTATGGTTTTCGCCCCTTTTAACTCAACTGGTGGGGTTGGACTATAGGTACCCCTCCACCTCTTTCTCTCTTAGGTTTAGACTGAGTTTAAAACTAAAAGTAGAGCTTAGCTCCTTAATTTATGATTTTCCCCTCTAGATTGGGGAATCCACCTTAGGCCTTCTTTTCCTTTGGATTTGTAAGGATCGACGTGTGCCTCTGAGTGGAATTTGTGGCATTCATCAAGAGGGTTGTTGATTTGGTTCCAAGTTCTTCAAAGGCTATCACGTTGGTATGTGTTGTTGGAGTCGGATCCATCTAGGCTTCCCTAGTTGTCATTCCTACCATGAAGATCAAGAGCAATCCATATCATCACACGCCTCCGAACTCCACGCACCCTGCTTGCCAAGGACTTGCTCTTGAAACATTTGAGCTTAGGCTACAGGTTTATGAGCTTCTACCCCATAGCCCCCTTGCCCCTCCTTTTGAAGGCCTCCTAGAGTCCTCTTCTATCCGATTCGAACTCCTCTAATCCGAGTAGGATTCCAAAACCTTCCTGAATTGGAGTAGACTACCTCCCCGACTCCAACTCCACCTTTAGTGAGACTCCTGTGACTCCACCATGTCACCCACACGCTCCGACTCGGCCTCCTCTCCCTCCTCTTACTTGAATCGGTTTGCATCCTCATCAAACTAAAGCTATATGGCCCATCCGACACCAGCGTGCCCTAGGCCTACTCCTATGCATCCCCATGCGCAGAAGCCCTGACCCTCCTTGGCCCTATGAGTTGATGTTGGCTCGTCTCAGTCAATCTAACAGGCCCCGAGTCACCTCCATGGGACATGCATCGTCTGATTGTCTTCGATTCATGGTCGACTTTGTGTCTATCTAACCAGTCCCATACCCTATCTGACCGCCTGTGTGGACCCGCCACATGATTTTGACTGCCACATGTGGTTGTTTTCTGACACCAATCTAGCCTCCCCTCAGGACTGACCACCTGATCGCCCTACGTCGTCTCGCCCACGTTCACACCATTGCTTGATGTCGATGCTATGAAGCCGCCGACGACCCATACTGTACCTCGCCTACATAATATCTCTTATTGCTAATCAACCAAGTACATATGCGAGAAGAAATAGACATTGATGTTTTTTGACGAGGTTCAACCGAAGTCTATATCCCTAGGCGCTTCTCCGGGTTCTCCGGGCGCTCTGCCCCTTGCATGAAGCAACACGAACCATCATCACCTTTCCTGAGACTGGTTGGTTTGACCGCTACCTTTGTACCGACTCAGATTGGTCATAGTCTTCGCCTCAAATTACATACAATAACTTCACATTATTATAGGAGCCTAGGGTTACAACATGTTCAACTCAAACAGTACTTAACCCTATCCACTAGTTACACCACAATTCCAATTGTAATTGCTACTAAATATAGTTGTTAGGTAGGAAGAGAAAGTTAAGAAGCTCAACTTCTTATCCCTCATCTCTCTTTGCCCAACGGATACTCCAGGGGGGAACCGAGCCCTCCCTTATGCTAATAAAAATTCACTTTTTTTTTAGATAAAGGAGGTGGTGCACCCAGTATCACCAGGATTGAACTTTGATGGGTGGAGTAGTGCCCTCACAACTTCACTACCCTGCCAATAGGTGGTTTCTTCCTTATAATCCGACGAAGCTCTCCTCGACCTGAGCTATTTTTGGCAAATAAGTGAATCATTCCCTACATATACATATATTCGACACAACTTCAACACTTCATTGGAGGCTATGAAAGTAAAACACGACCTTCGTATGTAGACAGAAGGAGCAGTATTATGTTTAAATGTTAATTACCGTCACTTGTCATCGTCTACTTCTTTTCCCCTCCTCCTTGTGTGTATTTCCTGCCTAGACAACCTCTCTCTTACACTATTACATTGCTTGATTGGCACCACGGATAGAGGTGACCTGAAAAAGCATCTCTCAAGGTGATCGAGCCGTCAATGGCATAATATTCTATGGATTTTACTTCCTGGGCAGTGGATTTCTTGCAGACATGAGAAGCTAGTTTGCTCCAAAAACTTGCAAGGTAACACCACCGTCTTGTTCTCCATTTTATTTCGCTTTTGCTTGATTTCTAGCGAGATGTAGCTCCTCCTAGTCATTTTATCCGACATTGTTAACATTTTTTCATAGATCCTGATAATTATAGTTTCGTAAAGATCTAGAGAACATTTGGATTTTTGGGCATCATGCCCAGCTAAATTTTTTGCTCTTCATGCCTAGAGTTTCCCTCAAATTCACCTACTAGAGTTAACAAATCTAGGCCGTTATTTGTGATCTGTGGACTAGATAATGCTAGCTAGCTCGCCTTCTTCTTTTCATCATCATTACCCACGGCCATTCAAAGAAACCAAGCAACAATTTCATCCATGTCTGTCTCAAAGAAGCAAAGAATCCGGATACGTACAATGAATCACATTTCTCCTCTTAATTGGCTTCCAAATTTCGATCCACCACAATTAGATTCCAGCGGCGGCCACCTGTTGCAGCTTCAGATGAATGCTTATTTCTATCGTCCCTTTTCCTTTCTTGTTTCGATTTTCCATTGATCACATCTCATCTCGCGCTTTCTACAGTTTTTTAATCAGATTTATATAGATCTCTTGTGTAAGCAAACACTTGTGCGAGAGCACGAAGGAATTTCCTCAAGGTATTATATCAAAGTTGCGGTAAGTGATTCATGGAATCAATTAGGTTTTTCTTTTCCTTTATTGAGGGGCAGCAACTCCCATTGACTTCTTGGTCAGGGAAGGAGGTGACGTGGTGCCATCCAGCGCATAGAAAATAAACCAAAGGCCTTGATGTGCTGAACTTCACTTGTTGGATTTATGGGCAACTGTAGTGGATCTTCACCCCCGTTCAAGACTCTTAATTTGCTTGTTCACATAGCTTGTTACAACTTACAGCTCCCCGCGTCTTCTCCACCATACCTCGAAAGCCACCTTGGCCTCCACCTCCAGACCCCTCTCCTTCCCAGATCAATCCGACGGCTTCGCTGGCTGGTGAGACCAGGGAGAGGGGTCCCGTTACTCCTCTTTTGTATATTACCTAGTACAATAAGCTTGTCGTTGCAAAACCAACCCGGTCATGGACTGATCTTGTCAACGGGCACCGGCCTTCCCGCAGCGGTTAGATCTAGAAGCAATCAAGAGAGAGAATCGATACCGATATTTGTTAATGACGTTCAGCTGAAGCCTACATCTCCGGAGCCGTTGTCGGGTGCACCTCCCCTTTATTCGTGGATAATGCCAGTCGATATCCTGCTCTCCAAGGGCTGACTGGTCTGCCCACCCTGTAGGGTGCCTCCGTGGGATGACTCTAACAGATCCAAAATGGCTTGTGGTTACAATCATCGGCACCCCCTTTTTATAGGAGCCCACGTTACAGAAGTTTCCAACTCAAATTCTACTAACCCTATTCACTAGTTTGACTCTAATTCCACTACGTAACCTATCCGTACACATATTTGACACTTTTCAACAATCTCCACCTTGGTGAATATGGTCCTCCACCAATGAAGCTGTCATGCCTGAATCTTCGTGCATCGTGGAATTGAGTCTCCTCTTTGTAGCTCACTTAGAGCCACCCGACAAGTTTGACTCGGCCTTAGACTTCTCATCCTTTACTGCTAGGATCACCAGCCCTGGTTCTTCTTTAGTGACTCCACCTAAAAGAGCATACCCTCTTAGCTTGTAAAGACTATTTATGGTTCTCCTCCCCTTCATCACAGTCACTTTGTCCTTCTTAATTCTCTTTGTTTGCTTGTCCCTATCCGTCTTGTAGACATAACCATCATCATGAAGATACCCTAGCAAAATTAGATTTCTTTTGAAACTTGGCACATGTCTCATACCCTTGAGTAGATGCTCGCCATCATTAGTCTTGATCTTGACGTCACCTATCCTGACAACACGATGACCTGTGTCATCACCTTGGTAGACCTTTCCAAAATCACTAGACTCGTAAGTGCTGAACTACTCCTTGTTTGGTGTCGCATGAAAGTAACTTGCTAAATCCAATATCCACACTACTGTTGACCGATTATCTGAAAGCATAAAAATATCACAAGTATCAATTTCACTGTCTTCACCTCCCACAACCACGTTGGCGCCTTCATTAGTGCTTCTTTTCATTGGACCATGCCTCTTTATATGTCCACATTCCTTGTAATTATAGCACTACGGCCCTTTCTTGCTTTTTGACTTAGCCTTTCAACCTCCAGCTTCATCCTGTCTTGCTTCTTCCCATTATGGTCATACCTGACCAGCAATCCTTCAACATGAGGAGCTTCCACTGCAATGTTCTTCTTTTTACATTGATCAAACGCCATAAGTGATGTAGTACTCTCCGTCATAGTGATGATATCCTTGTTGTACGTCAGCGTAGTCACTATATGCTCATAGGAAGGCGGCAAAGAACACAAAAGAATAATAGCCTTGTCTTCATCATCAACTTTCACCTCTAGTCAAGCTAGGTCCCTAATTACCTGATTGAAGACATTGATGTGCTCCGCAAGGTCTGACCCCTCCTGCATCTTCAGCCCATACAAATTTTGGTTTAGGTACAACTTGTTGATTAATGATTTGGACATAAGTTGAGCCTCCAATTTCTCCCATATTGCATCAGGCGAATTCAAGTCCATCACATGGTACATGACTTGATCTGATAAGCTTAACCGTATGATCTCGGCAACTTTGACCTTCAGATCTTCCCAGTCATCTTTGTGCATCCTGGTAGGCTTCTCAGCTTCTTTCTCGATCACCTTCAAGCACCCTTGTTGTGCTAATAGACCTTTAACTCTGGTTAGCAATTGTGCAAAGTTCCCCGTACCATCAAACTTTGTCACCTCAAATCTAGAGTTCGATGCCATCTGTGCCCAGATCGGTCTGACCGGTGCCACCGATCGGTCTGACCAATTGAACAGTCTGATCGGTTCCTCTGGCCAGTCTGACCGGTCTGACACGGAGCCGCCCAACGACTCGCTGCTGGCCTCCTCTTCTTCCGACGCATTGGTCTCACTAGACACCGAGCCGGTTTGATCGATCTCCTTAGCTGAAGAAGCCTCACTCGCCATCCTCCTTGCTCTAGTCCGCTGTGGTGGACCTCCAGTTGATCGCCCGAGAGCCGTTGCCTTCGTAGCCTACGAAAGCCGTGCGCACTACTTTCCAAAGACCTTGCTCTCGTTGTTTCCTGGCTAGAGGCTATCAATCTCTGAGCTCTTACTCCATAGCCCTCCCCCCTCTATTTAAAGAGATCTCAGAGCCCTCCACCTAGTACAACTCGAACCCCAAACTACATTCTGATTCGAACTGGAGTCTGACTTGAACTCCACCTCCACCTTCAATAAGACCCCTCGTGGCTGTCCCTAGCCACCCACATCCTCCGATCTAGCCACTTCTTCTCCCTTGCACACGTTGTTGTAGATCGGTCCAAGTCCTTTTCAATTGAAGTCACCGGGCCCTGTCCGACACCTCCATGTCCTGGACCTGGTTGTGCACGTCGTCGTGCACCTGAGGCCCTAGCCCTCCTCGGCCCAGCGAGCTATGGTGGCTCGCTCTTTGTCGAATGCCGCCTCTACCTAAACTGCCGGTCTGACTGGCCGATGTAGCTGCCTCGACACCCTAGCTGACTCAGACTCTGGCCCCAAGCCCAAGTCGATCCCACCTCCCCCGGCTGGTCTGACCAACCCACCTCGATGACGCTTTGACCGGATTGGATCCAGATATGAGTCCGGGTCAGATCCGACCATGCAGTCGGTTTGACCGGCCCTCCTAGCCGGTCTGACCGCCTGTGCCGTCGCTGCACTTTGCTGGTTGCCACCTGTGACCAGTTCGACCACCCCTCTGCTCTGACAGATCCTGGCCTCTCTACTTCTACATCCACACATGAGACACGTGTGCCGCCATCCCTACTGACCATGCCCATACATGTTGACAAGCTTCCTCAGTCTCCATCGAGTACCTCCACATTGCTTCAAGATCCTCCAACCTCGCTCTAATACCACTTGTTGCAAAACCAGCCCCGTCATGGACCAATCTTATCGACGAAGACTAGCCTTCCCACAGTGGTTAGATCTAGAAGCATCAAGAGAGTTAATCGGCACCGTTATTTGTTAATGAGGTTCAGCTAAAGCCTAGATCCCCGGGGCCGTTGTCGGGTGCACCTCCCCTTTATTCCTGGATAATACCAGTCAACATCCCGCTCTTTGAGGGCCAGCCGGTCTGACCACCCTCTGCGGGACGACTCCAATAGATTTGAATTGACTTATGGTTACAATCAGCAGCACGCGCTTTTTATAGTAGCCTAGGTTACAAACATTTTCGGCTCAAACTCTATTAACACTATCCTCTAGTTTGACTCCAGTTCCACTACGTAACTATGAGGATTGCTAAACCGACGATCTTAAGGTAGTCGTGATTAGAAGATTTGTTGAAGAGTAGGGTCCCCTGGGGCAGTCGTCTAGCAGCACTGGCTCACAGTAGACAATGATTTTTATATAGGTTCAGGCCACCCTTAGGATAATAACCCTACGTCAAGCCCCGCATCAGTACGTGAAATAAGGCCTCAATGATTCTAAGGAAAATCTACCCTAGTTGGGAAAATCTCCGAGTAGGGCGACCTTCAAGTAGTTTACTATAATGTCTTTCGAGTAGGTTATACATCCACCTGAGATCGTGATGTCTTCTAGAGACTCTACTCAGGATACTCAGTGGGCACAAGTAGCCATGAGAACCCACGAGTCAGTTTCACATCTGAGTAGAAGTTCTAGGTATCGTTTTTTGATTTCATCTGGCGTGTAGATCATGGACACGCGTCTCGCCAGTGGATTTTTTGAAACCTGAACCGTCACAGCGGCAATTTTGCGTGGTGGTGATAGATTCTTTTCCCTTTTTCCCTATAACTGTGCCACTTGCACGGGCAAAGCACAGTGCGCTTGTCGAGGTTATGCGCCTGTCAGTTCCCTGGTTTCGCGCGCATGACGCCTCGCATGCGGGAAAAGTAACTATGCACATTAAATGCATGGAACAGAATCCGCGAAAAAGTCCTAACAAGTAAGGCTTAGGGCCATTGTGTGGTTATACGATATAAGAAACTCAGAACCAATTGGGGTTTTTTTACACTTGCCATTGTCTTCAGTCTCTCGTGCACTCCGTCCTTTGCCTTTCAAGAGCTCTTTGTCTTCTTCCCTTTGCTTTCCCCCACTGATTATGAGCAACATGGCTGGAGCTTCGAGCATCCCTTCCTCGGTGGACGACGTTTCTTAGGCGAAGTCGGAGCTGACCTCCGAGCAGCTCGAGAGCTTGGAGGAACTCACGCTCATCCATTCGCAGCACGTGGTCAAGTTCTGCCCTGTGGGGAACGAGAGGACCCCCTCGCCCTATCCGGGATGGCCAATGGTCTTCCTGGACTTCTTCCGCTGGAGTTTCTTCCTTCCTCCCTCCATGTTCCTGCTCTCCGTGCTCTAGTTCTACGGGGTGGAGCTCGTCAATCTCAATCCAAACTTGATTGTGATGATGAGCGTCTTCGCACATCTATGTGAAGCCTACCTTGGACCTAACCTCCCCTCGACCTCTTTAGGTTCTTCTACATTTGAGGAGGGTTGGGAGCATAGTGGTCGGTGGCACAGGCTTCCGGCTCTAGGAAGGGAAGTCTGGAGAGTACATCAACTTCATTGGCAAGAGCTCCTGGTCAGGGTAGCAAAAGAAATGGTGCTACTGCTGATCGCATGCTACCGGAGGCATCGGCTTCTAGGGCACCGCAACCCCCCAGATCACGACGTGGTTGGAGGAGGTGGAGCTAAACCCTCGTCTTCGTCCACTGGTCGATGAGATTGCAAATCTCAAGGCCAGGGGTCTAATGTCATGGGATGTTGCCATGGACTTCATCAGGTGTGGGTTGTGTCCCCTATGAGCAAGGGAGATAGGTGCCTGGGAAACCTTGGCTGATTTCTTCTCTTCTTAGGGGAGCAAGATAGGTACTGCTCACTTCTCGTGGTTCTTGTACTCAGGATTGGTCGGCTCTTATCTAGATGTTCTTTTTCTGCAGCCCTGGGAGAAGCTGGGTGATCACGGGGACGAAGGTTCTCTTTGGGAGGGCGCCCCCATCCGGGCGCATGGGTTTTCCCATGTCACTACCCATGATGCGCCACCGTGACCGAGAAGAGATCCTCGCGGTAAGTCCTGTTTCTTTGGACTTTCACCTTCTTCTCCGAGCAATGCTAACATGGTGGTGCTCGAGTAATCTCTTAGCACGAAGGGCGCGGGATCGCGGATCCAGAGGCCAGACCTTCCGAGGTTCGTACTGCGCCGGCCATGACTGAAGGTTCCAAGAGAGCAAGCCCGGAATCTACCGATACAACTGGTAGGACTACTCCGAGTTCAGACTCAGGACCTGCAACACAACCCGACCCCTCCTCGGGATCACCTCCTTGGGTTCCTCTGGTAAGTCAGTTGGAGTTTTGCTTAATAGTTATAGTTGTTCTTTGTCTGACTCTGACTAGGCTCGCATCCAAGAGGAACCTGTTGAGACCATTGGCTCGGCTAGGAAAGTTCCAGCTGAGGCGAAAAACACTATTACACTGTTACTAGGGCCGCCCCTTTCGAGAAGAAGGTGGTGAGCCTAGCTGGGAGGAGAGTCCCTCATCGTCTAAAGGGGACGAGGTAATCCTTCTTTCCCTTCTTACTATTTTTCCCGAGTTCAGGAGACATATTTTGAGCCCTCCGACCGCGGTAGATCCCTCCCTGGAGGATGATCATATCGCCCTAGGTACTGGCCTGACTACCGCCCTAATGCTGAAGCAGGCCTTAGCTCAAGCGGAGGCCTAGCCCCCGTCCAAAATACCGCTCCCCTACCAGCGAAGGTGGCACGGACTTCTCCTTTGGAGGAGTTACCGTTGGTGCTCCATCCGTTGGTCGAGTGGATCCTCGCTGGCGGGGTCGACCCGATGTCACTCATCAGGCCTCTTGTGGAGGTGAGTACTCGGAGGACTCCTTCTTTTCCTCAGGTTATTGTTTTTTAACTTGGTTGCTTTCTTCTCAGCGGGCCATGGCAAGGTAGAATTCTGCTGGTGCTAGGGTTTGGCAGCTGAAGGAGCTGCTGGACCAGTCGAAGGCGAGGAAGTCAAAGCTGGAGTGCGAGAAGTCGGCACTCCAGTTGGAGGTGACCCATCTGTCCGACCGGCTGAAGGAGTCAGAGGGGAGCTTTTCCCGAGAAAGGGCGCGAGCTTCTTTCCTCAAGGGGAAGCTCTCCTCCGCCATGAACCTCCTCGACCCCGCCTTGAGGGAGGTTGGTGTGCCGGTCTAGGCCACCGAAGGCATCACCAATCGTCTGGCGGAGCTGACCCGGGCTGTCGGCACCCTCAAGGCTACCGTCGACACTCTCCTCTTCGAGGAGCTTCACCAGGGGGTAGAAGATGCTGTCGCCATGGCTCTGGCCCTCATCAAGGCTCGCGCCTAGGTGTTCGATGTCAGGGTCCTCCGTGACGACCTCCTGGGGAAGGACAAGGTGGAAGCCCACCAGCTTGTGTCGGCAATGTCGGGGGCCGCTTAGGTTTTTGTCAAGTGACTTCATGTACCGGGCAAGGATGCCCTTGCTTCTTGAACAATCCTACACTATGCTATGAATTTAACTAAGTCCTTTTTATTGAAAGTACTTGGATGAAATGATTGCATGGTAATCTTTATCGGACACGTAGGCACCCATAGTTCATGTCGACTCCCGCACTTCGTACTTTTAGCTCCCTTCCTTGTTTTGATTCGTGGATCATTGCTACAAGTTGGGGAGTTCGGTCAGTCAGGCCTTATGTTTAATTAGGTGGGGGTCTCAGTGGCTCCGCGACACCTGTAAACATTATAAAGGGCTTTCCTTAAGTCCTTCGAGACCGTAGTGCGGAATCTTTCCCTTTACAAAGACAGGAGGCGTGAGTACTCATGCAACGAGTCGTATAGACCTATTGACCTTTGTTCTAATAAAGTATCACCATTTATCCAGGACGTCTTCTATTCAAACTAGTTGGGAGTTTACTGAGTGTGAGATGTCGAGGGATCCTGCTGACGTACAACATATGTACTTTCTTCTCTTCCCTTGCTCCGAATCAGGGAACATTGCTACAAATCGGGGATTTCGGTCGGCCAGACCTTAGGTCTAGTCAAGTGGGGGGCTCAGTGGCTCTCCGACACTTGTAGATGCTTAAGGGGCTTTCCTTAAGTCCTGCGAAGCCATAGCACGGAGCCCTTTCTTGTTGCAAAGGTTGAGTCATTGGTACGTGCATTGTACGTCATTGTTAGCGTCCTGATGTCACGTACTCATCCAGCCCCTGACTGGTTATTCGAGAAAGAATCTCGGATAGGCAGTCTGAAAAACAGAAAACATCATATCTAAAGTTGAGAATTAGAAAATGATAAAAGTGGGTCCTCCTGCCAAAGTAGTTGTGAGTTGTTCTGAGTACTCCCATACTCGTGCCATGACCTACTAGAAGCATATTCATGAGTCATGCTAGGCAAAGGTACTTGGAGCATCTTACCATCGACTTGCCCATCAGGCGGGTTGCTTGGCTTAATGACCAAAGGTGGTAGTCGGATACAACTCGAGCGACCCTGATGCTTGGAGGATGACACTTGTGCGAACTTACTCTTAGTACTTACACATAAAACTTCTAGAGCTCATCGATGTTCCAGGAGTTTGTGAGGACTCGACCATCTTCCAGTGCCAGTTTGAATGAACCTGGTTGGGAGGCCTCGACCACTTTGTAGGGACCTTTCCACTTAGGAGATAGCTTGTTGCTATTACCTTGGTTCTAAACGAGCCATAGAACCAAGTCTCCGACCTGTAGGGTTCCTCCCTGAATGTGTCATTCGTAATAGTGATCCATGCTTTTGCGTGAGCTGATAAGCGATCAAAGATCCGGGTCTTCATGCCTTGTAGGGTGAGGCCATTAGCACATTCAACTTGTCTGTTGCTCTGCGGATGGGCTACAGAGGCATAGCAAATCTTGGTGCCAAGTTCCTCACAGTACTCGAAGAAGTCCGCGCTGGAAAACTGAGTACCATTATTGGTGATGATCCTACTCGGGACATCAAACCTTGTGACTACATTCTTCATTATGAACCTCTTGGCGGCCTCCATTATGATCTTTGCGATTGGTTCAACTTCGATCCACTTAGTGAAAGTATCAATTGTGATGAAGAGGAACTTGTAGCCCCCGGGCGAGATCAGGAAGGGCCCCAGAATATCCAGGCCCCATGTCGTGAAGGGCCACAACAATTGAATCGTCTGCAATGCTTGGGTGGGTTGATGAATGTGTTTGCTGTGAAATTGGCACTGACGGCATCGCTTCACCAGCTTTCTCATGTCACAGAGAGCTGTCGGCCAATAGAATTCTTGTCTAAAGGACTTTCCGACCAGGGTTCGGAAAGATGCATGTGCCCCGCACACCCCTCCATGGATATCGTCGAGTAGTTCTTTACCCTGCGTTCGGGTGACGCACCACATGAGCATACTCCGTGGGCTCCTCGACGATAGAGGACCCCATCTACCAGGGAGTACACCCTGGCGTGTTGGGAAATCTGCTCGAATAATGTGTCATCCTCGGGTATTGTTCGATTGTGAAGGTACGTGCGGATGGGTTCTATCCACGAATCTTTAGAATCGAGGGGAGCGATGAGTCGACTTGCTACCCCCCTTGGAGCATCAGTACCTAGTGACGTCCTTGAATGGTTGTTGGGCTCTTGGTCCACCATTCCTTCGACCATGGCTCCGGCAGATTTGTCATCTGTGGACGCTATGGACAGCGTTGAGAGCCTTTCTACAAAGGTCCCGGGTGGGCATGGAAATCGTGAGGATGCCAGGTAGGCAAGACTATCGGCTCAGCCGTTATCCTTCCTAGGGATATACTGTACTTTGAGTCTGATGAATTTCTTCTGCAGCTTCCTCATCACTCCAAGTAAGCTGCCATGGTTTGGTCTCAGGTCAGGTACTCCTTGCGCACTTGCTTCGCCACTAGCTTTGAGTCCCCACTCACTAGTAGATGGTGGATACCAAGTGCAGAAGCGACTCGAAGACCGGCTAGCACATCCTCATACTCGGCTATGTTATTCATAGCTGGGAAGTCAATCTGCAATACATATTGTAGGCATTCTCCTGTTGGTGATGTCAGAATTATCCCAGCCCTCGCGCCTTTGAGGGTTAAGGAACCATCGAAGTAGGTCCATATTTCTATGTTGTCGGTAGGTGAACCGCTGGGGTGGTCGGGCTCGGACCACTTGGCGATGAAGTCGGTGAGTACTTGTGATTTGATCGCCGTACGAGGAACAAAGTGGATGTCGAACTCTCCTAGCTCAACGGCCCACTTGGCGATTCACCCTATGGCATCTCTGTTGTGAAGGATTTCTCCGAGTGGATAGGTGGATGGAGCTGTGATTTTATGAGCTTGAAAATAATGTCGTAGCTTGTAGGAGACCGTCAATACCGTGTATAGGAGTTTTTGCACTTAAGGGTAACATTCCTTGGGTCCATGAAGGACTTCACTGATGTAGTACACTGGTCTCTGTATTTTCTCGCATTGTCCTGGAGCTACATGTTCCACCACTAATATGCCTCTTACCGCTTGTGGTAAGGCCACTATGTAGAGCAGCAGTTCTTCTGCTAAGTCGGGAGCGACCAGCATAGGACGGTTGTAGAGTAGTTTTTGAGATCTTGAAATTCCTTTTTTGATTCCTCTATCCACTTAAAACTGTTTTGTTGTCGTAAGTGCTTGAAGAAAAGATGTCCTCGGTCCCCGAGTCGAGATCTGAATCGACTCATTACTGCCATGCAACCTGTGAGCCTTTGTACATCTCGAATAGATGTTGGAGATTTCATCTCGCTGATAGCTCATATCTTATCGGGGTTCGCTTTGATTCCTCGGTGAGAGACCAGGAATCCGAGTAGCTTTCTAGCATTGACCCCAAAGGCACATTTTTCAGGGTTCAACATGATCTGGTTCCTTCGTAAGTTCATGTAGGTCTCAAGGAGATCTGGGAGTAGGTCATATTTCTTCTTTGTTTTTACGATGAGGTCATCAACATAAGCTTCGATGTTACAACAGATTTGGCTATGGAGGGCAAGCTGCATACCTCATTGGTATGTTGCACCAGCGTTCTTTAATTCGAAAGGCATTTTCAAGTAGCAAAATACACCAAAATGAGTTACAAAGGAGGTTTTTTTCTCATCTTCTCGAGACATGCTTATCTGGTGATAACCGGAATAGACATCGAGAAGGCTTAGATAGTCACATCCAGACGTAGAGTCTACTATTGATCTATTCTAGGTAAAGAAAAAGTGTCTTTAGGACAAGCCTCATTAAGATCTGTGAAGTCTACGCACATCCGTCATTTTTCTTAGCCTTCTTAAACATTGACGGGGTTGGCTAACAATTCTGGATGCTCGACTTCTCGGATGAATCACCGGAGTTTTTGTTTGACAGGCTTGGCATCGGGGCGAACTGCCAACCTGTGCTTGATCACCTCCCTGGGGATTCTAGGCATGTCAGAAGGTTGCCATGCAAAAACATCGAGTTGGACTGGAGGAAGGTGATGAGCTCGAGCTCCTATTTCGGACTTAGGTTGAGCTGATCCGAACTGTCTTGGATGGCTCCACTAGATCCAGTGGAACAACTTTTACCTCACTGTGGGTCTTTACGGTTGCCTTGTGTTTGGAGTGCTTATGCTCCTCCCCTCCTTGGTATTGTTCGGCCAGTTCCGGACTACGCTTATCGCAAATAGTCCATTCTAGGTGCACCCTCTGATCATGATGACCTCTTTTGGCCCTAGAATCTCCACACACTGGTAGACGTAGTGCACAACTGCGATAAACTTGGCGAGGGTTGGTCGCCCTAAGATAGCGTTGTAAGCCTTCTCAAAATCAACCACATCGAATAAGACTCTTTCTGTTTGAAAATTCTCTGGTTTCCCGAAGGTCACAGGGAGTGTGATTTGACCGATCAGGGTAGCCACTGATCCGGGCACAATGATGTGGAAGGCATGAGTTACCGACTTGATGGCAGAGCGCGGAATCTGCATTGTGTCGAGGGTGCTCACGAAGAGGATATTAAGAGAACTTCCTCCATCTACGAGTACTTGGGACACCCTGCAATTGTTGATCGTCGGTTTGATGATGATCAAAAATGCCCTAGTCAGACCTAGTTCTCAAGGTAGTCAATTTGGTCAAAATAAATCCAGACCTCGCACCACTTGATCACGTGGAAATCCTGAGGGACTGTTGCTAGGACTTCTCAGGCTATCGTCTTGAATTGCCTCTTTGACTCGTCACAGGCTAAGCCCCCGAACATATGCTTGATCATTCATTCCTCTCCCTAGAATGGCGCGTGGCCTGAGTTGTTGTCGGAGTCAGAGTCTCGACTATGACTCGCCACCTGTGGGTTCTTCTCACGGTGCTTCTCTGTCTCTGCTCTGACGTATTTCTTGAATAGTCGGCATTGACGGAGGTCGTGTGAGTTGGTTTGGTGGAATTCACACCAAACTTTACCTGTTCGCTCGTTGGGAGCCGGCTGCTTGTCTTTGGCACGAGGCTGCCAAGGGCGCTTCTCGGGAAGGTTGGCCATCACTTGACTGATCTTTGGCCTTTTCTCTCTGTTTCCCCTGGAAGGCTTCTTGTTGTGTTTGCTTTTCGACAAGTCATCCTCCATTTGGG
The DNA here is from genome assembly GCA_019208055.1 of Stipa capillata. Classification (NCBI taxonomy): domain Eukaryota; kingdom Viridiplantae; phylum Streptophyta; class Magnoliopsida; order Poales; family Poaceae; genus Stipa; species Stipa capillata. The sequence goes on along the minus strand of JAGXJF010004548.1, from coordinate 283,986 downwards.
AGGGAGACCGGGGCCTCCGTGCTCTTGCTCCTTGACGTACATCGAGGCTTCCTCGGCGTTAGCAGCTTTCTTGGTGATGCGCTACGCAACTGTTTTTGGAGTGTGAATGGTGAGGTCTTTTGTGCATCACCTGTTCCTACCACCACGAATGAAAGCACGAATTACATCAGAATCATTTACCTCTGGTATGGTGTTGCGGATGGCACTAAAGCGTATGGTGAAGTCATGTAAGGTTTTGTCTTTCTGCTAGGTAACTCGGAAGAGGTCGTCAATCTTGCCCGGACGGGTATATGTGCCCTAGAAGTTCCCTTGGAACATGCTACAGAGCTAATCCCATGAATGGATCATCCCCGGAGGGAGATTGGTTAACCACGTCCTAACTACCCCTTTTAGACCAGTTGGGAGGTAGTTGGCCATAACCTTCTCGTTACCACCCGCGTCATCGATGGTTGTAGTGTAAATATGTAGGAACTCTGCAGGGTTCATGGTTCCATCGTACGTCTCTACCGATCCGAGCTTGAATCGGGATGACCAACGCACCCTTTAGAGTTCTGGTGCGAAGGCTTGGCACCCGCTAATGGTTTTCCGAGAAGGTATGAGCTCTCTGCTAACCGAAGTAGGAGATCGCCCCTGACTTCGATTGTGACATTTTTGGGTGTTCCGAACTAGGAAAACGTTCTCGTTGAGACCTCAAGTTCCTACGCTGGTCGAGCTCGTCGCGTAGGTCTCCGATCAGATGGTTGTGTATGGACGAAGGCTTGTATCTTCGTTCAGATCAATCGGCTTTCTAGGTGGGCTTGTTCCTGGGATTCCATCGTTCTTGATTTGATTCTTTCTCGACTAGCCGAGAGGGAGTCCTTCTGTGATTGGAGCTGTTTGTCACAGACATCAATCACGAAGACTCGGCTTGCACTAGAGCTTGCTGCAGCTCCGCCCCCATGTGCTGCAACCATTGTACACCATTAGGAGCAGTCAAGTCAGTTGTCGGAGGTCGTAAGAGCAGATTTTGAACTTCGGAGAGCTTCTGAGCAGTCTAGGATGCATATGCTTCTCCCCCTGGTCGAGAGGTGTTTGGATCTACCGGTTTGATGATGTGACCTTCAGGTGTGGCCAGTGAACGCTCTAGGGGGAGGCCCCTGGTTTCCAGACGTGGATTGGCTATGCCATCATTTCTTGCCGGATCATCAGGATCTTTAGGGTTATCTTCGATAGCGAGGACTACCTGAGAATCGACCCTGCTCAATTTGTACTCTAGATCCATCATATCCTTTCCACCAAATTAGGTTTCGGGAATCTGATCATGATCATGAGCTGATTGGATACCGTAGGTGATAACCCTGACATCAAGCTTGAAACACCTGCCATGGGTCATCAGGTGATCCTAACTCGACACCGAACACCCGGCACATTCGGTTTTGAAGCAGTTCACATCGCTATCTGATGATGACATGGCACCCGGGTGTCATCAAGGAGGACGAATCCGGCCTTCTAGCCACGGGATGGGCCGGGCCGACTACTCGGAGTCCGACTACAACACGGGGGTGCCTCATCAGCATGGAGTACAAGACAAGGACTATTACCTACCCGGCATACCCGGAATCTGTTGTAATTGAATAGGAAACCAATCTGTTAACCGACTCGGACTCTTGTAACCCTACCCCAGTCGCCTATATAAGGCCCGATAGGGGACCTCTGATGGGCAGGCAATCAAGTCTTCCACCATCATCTAGGTCATAGCCAATTTCCAAGTCCAAGCAACCTCGAGATCGAATCTCCAGGGCTTGCGGCACTCGGGATACACGCAATACCAGCCACCAAACACAGGACGTAGGGTATTACCTCTCCGCGAGGGCCTGAACCTGTCTAAATCTTGTCTCCCGTGTGCATCCATCTAGATTTGCTGTGCTCACGCCGCCCCATAATTAGTATTGCCAGAATAATACTCTGACAGTTGGCGCGCCAGGTAGGGGTGTGCGCATAGATCCATCTGCACGAATCTGGATGGGTTTCGTCAACGTCAACAACGTCTCCGTCCCGGGAAGCATCATGAGATTCGCCTTCATGAGTGCTGTCCCGGACCCCGGCCAACTTTTCCAATTCGGAAAGTTGAACTTCATCACCGACAAGATCAGTCAGCTCCACCTCTGCTACTCGGCGACGTCCCAATCGGCAGAGACTCCATCGGCTCTTCAGCACGGCCCTCTCCCCAGGGAAGAGGACACGCCGAAACCAGATCCGTTCGCTCCGCGCGAGTTCGCGCTCGGATCCCAACTGGTGGGGGCTATCGACTCTCTCCTCCCTGTCCTCGAGTATAACTCGGACGATCAAGAGAGCTCTGGTAGTCACCATCCGTCCCGGGAAGTCTTCATGGCCAACGCCGATTCGCCAGACGACGGCGATGGCTGAGCTGTCCCCATCGTGGAACAAACACCGGCTGAGCTCGAAGCTACCCGACTCCGACTCCTTGCCAAGGAGGAAGAGTTGGTCGAGCAACAGACTCGGCTTGCTCGCCAGCGTAATGACCAGCGCCGCAATGACGACATGAGGGCTCGCGGACGCCAAGTCCATAACGAGCTCCGCATGCGTGAAAGGGATGGGGTCACAATATTCCCGCTCCCGAGTCACAACATCGTCGCGGCCACGATGGCGGCACGCGCCATTGAGATCCCTTAGGGCAACCCGGGACACGATGAACTTCGGCAACTCCGCGTTCTGCTGGAAGAAACTGCACTTCAGCATGCCGAAGCTTCAGAAGATCGCAGGGGCTCCTCAGCCGGCGCCAGGAGTCGGCGTTCTACCCCTTCGAAAAGTCCATCCAATATGGGTGGACGACGAGCAAGCCCCGACCAGCGTCAGCCGGCCGGAGCTGTTCATGAGCGACTCGGTCCTAACCGAGACGCCCGTGGCACCATAGCCGCCAGAAACCGCGCCCGACAGGATGTGGACAAGAACGCCCGTCAAGTAGCGCCGGTCCGCGATCGACTTGGACCAAGGAACCCTGCAGGCGCTGAAGGAAGCGCTCATCATGGTTCCAGGAGAGACGATCGTGGCGACCACCGTGACGACAGTGGCGCCACCAGCCGGGGACGTTCTCCAACTTCATCCAGCATGGGATATTCGGGTCCAAAAGCATTCGGTCCCCGTATCCGCAGTGTTAACTTCGCGGTTCCGAGTCACCGGCATCAACAAGTACACCGGAGAGACTCGGCCGGACATTTGGCTGGCCGACTATCACACGGCGTGCAGGACCAATGGTGGGAACGACTACGTTGCGATCCACTACTTGCCGCTGTTCCTGGCTGACTCGGCGCGAGCCTGGCTCACTAGCTTACCTCTGGGTTGCATCCAGATGTGGAGCGACCTTGAGACCCTCTTCGTGAACAACTTCCAGGGCACTTACAACCGGCCCGGGAACACGTGGGATCTCCACAGTTGCACACAAGAGGCGGATGAGACTCTCCGAGAGTACATCCAACGTTTCTCCAAGAAGAAGAACTCCTTGCCCGAGGTCCGAGATAGAGAGACATAATCACTGCCTTCTCCAAGGGAGTTCGAAGCACCGACCTCATCCACAAGATAGCGTGCAAGAATCCCCAGACTACGCGCGAGCTTTTTGACATAGCCAACAACTTCGCCACCGGCGAAGAGGCTGTCCGCAGTGCTACTCAGGACGACAAGGGAAGAGGCAAGGGCAAGGTGCCCGAGTCACCCAGTCGGGACGCTCAACCCGAGTCATCCAGGAAGAAGCACCGGAAACGTAAAGGCGGAGATCTCGTTGCTACTGCTGAGCGCGCCCCGCCGCGCCGACCTCAACGCACCAACGTGACCTTCGAGGAGATGATGAGTCAACCGTGTCACTTCCATGGACCCAAGTCCAATCATTTGACACGCGACTGCAATCTCTTGAAGAACCTGAACAAACCCTTCATCCCCAACCGGGGCAAAAAGGAGCCCCCCAGGATGAAGGCGACGAGTTCCCAAAAGAGACCGCTTGTCTGATGATCTTCGGCGGACCCAACGGCTACGAATCCAAACGCCGCCAGAAGATCACGGACAGAGAGGTCAATGCAGTGGAATCGGCCGTGCCCAAGTACCTGCGATGGTCCGAGTCCGTAGTTTCATTCGGACGCGCGGATCACCCCGACTACATTCCCCAGCCGGGACGATTCCCCTTGGTGGTAGACCCGATCGTTTGCGGCGTCCGCCTCACTAAGGTCCTCATGGACGGCGGGAGTGGTCTCAACATCCTCTACGTCAAAACTCTTGACGACATGAAGATTTCTCGTTCCGAGATCAAGCCGACTGGTGCCCCCTTCCATGGGGTGGTACCCGGCAAGATGGCGAGTCCACTCGGGCAGGTCAGCCTGCCCGTTACCTTTGGCACTCCCGACAACTTCTGGACCGAGACCCTCACCTTCGAGGTTGTCGCCTTCCCAGGATCATACCATGCCATCTTGGGACGTCCCTGCTACGTCAAGTTCATGGCTGTTTCCAGTTATGTCTATTTGAAGCTCAAGATGCCGGGCCCCCACGGGGTCATCACGGTGCAAAGCAGCTTCCAGCACGCTTACACATGTGACCTAGAAAACCGCAACCTTGCCGCGGCCCAGATCGCCAAGGCCACGCTTACCGACCTCAAGTCGGCCGTGGTTGAGGAAGCACCCCTGGCCAAGAAGGCTTCGACATCGACATCTTTCCAGCTGGCGCGGGACACCAACGCAATTCAGCTCAACCCCGAAGACCCCTCGAAGACGACGCAGATCGGGACTGCGCTCAGTGACAAATAGGAAAGCACGCTCGTCAGCTTCCTCCGGGACAACCGGGATATCTTCGCATGGACATCTTCCGACATGCCCGGAGTTCCACGGGAGGCTGCCGAGCACTCTCTAAATGTTCGGCCGGATGCTAAGCCGGTCAAACAGCGCTTGCACCGATTTGCTGAGGATAGACGTCAGGCTATAGGAGAAGAAATAGCCAAGCTTTTAGTAGCCGGCTTCATTAAAGAAGTGTATCATCCCGATTGGTTAGCGAACCCAGTTCTTGTTCGCAAAAAGAATAGAAAATGGAGGATGTGTGTTGATTATACTAGCCTTAACAAGGCATGTCTCAAAGACCCTTTCACCCTGCCTCGCATCGACCAAGTGGTCGATTCCACGGCCGGATGTGAAATCTTGTGCTTTCTCGACGCTTACTCGGGCTATCACCAGATCAAGATGAAGGAGGATGACGAGATCAAGACATCTTTCATCACTCCGTTTGGCGCCTTCTGCTACGTCTCCATGCCCTTCGGCCTCAAGAACGCAGGCGCTACGTACCAACGGTGCATACAGCGCTGCCTTCAGTCACAGATCAGCCGAAACGTACAAGCCTACGTCGACGATGTGGTGATCAAGTCCCAAAAGAAAGAAGACCTCCTGAGCGACTTGGGAGAGACCTTCTCCAACCTCCGAAGATTCAGCATGAAGCTCAACCCCGAAAAATGTGTATTCGGGGTCCCTTCGGGCAAGCTACTCGGTTTCATTGTTTCCGAACGAGGAATCAAAATCAACCCAGAGAAGATCGATGCCATCGTCAAGATGGGCCCACCGAAGAACCTCAAAGACGTCCAGCGGCTGACCGGGTGCATGGCAGCTCTCAGCCGATTCATCTCCCGACTCGGCGAGAAGGCCATGCCCCTTTACAAGCTCATGAAGAAGTCGGAGACCTTCACCTGGACCTCCGAGGCCCAGGACGCCCTTGACGGCTTGAAGAAGTTCTTAACTACCCCCCCGGTGCTAGCGTCTCCCATGCCCAACGAACCACTGCTTCTCTATGTCGCAGCAGCTACTCAGGTAGTTAGCATGGTCTTGGTCGTGGAACGCTCCGAGCCCGGCCACATTCAAAAGGTCCAGCGCCCGGTCTACTTCATCAGCGAAGTCCTCTCCGAGTCCAAGGCGCGGTACCCTCAGATACAGAAGATCATCTATGTGGTGTTCATAACATCACGGAAGCTAGTCCACTACTTCCAAGGACATCCCATCACGGTGGTCAGCTCCTTCCCAATTGCTGATGTCATCAACAATCGCGATGCCACGGGTCGGATTGCCAAGTGGGCGATGGAACTAATGGCTTTCAGCATAGTCTACGCCCCCCGCACGGCCATCAAGTCCCAGGCTCTTGCCGACTTCATGGCCGAGTGGACAGAAGTCCAGTGCCCGCCCTCCGTCGTCGACCTCGAGCACTGGACACTCTATTTCGACGGTTCTCTGATGCTCCAGGGCGCGGGGGCTGGTGTTGTGCTCATCTCTCCCAAGGGCGAGCGCTTCAAGTACGTGTTGCAGCTCCACTTCCCGGCATCCAACAACGTTGCCGAGTACGAAGCTTTGCTCCACGGTCTTCGTCTCGTGGTTTCACTCGGGATCCGCCGCCTCCTCGCGCGCGGCGACTCGGAACTGGTAGTCCGGCAGGTCATGAAGGACTGGTCGTGCAGAGACCCCTCCATGGAAGCCTACTGCCAAGAAGTGTGCAAGCTCGAGGCCAAGTTCGACGGCCTCGAGATCACCCATGTCTTACGCCGAAACAACGAAACTGCAGATGCACTCGCCAAACTGAGATCCAGTCGGGACGTCGTTCCAACTGGAGTTTTCCTCCAGGAGTTGCATGTCCCTTCGATCAAGGCAGACACAACACCCGAGGCCGAAATACAACAAGTCCCGGAGAGCGACGCCGCCCAGCAACCTTCAACAGGAGTCCTCACCGTCACTCCCGACTGGACAGCACCTTTCCTAGACCACCTCCGGCGGGACATCCTCCCGCCGGACCAAACCGAGGCACGCCGCATCGCGCGACGCACCAAGGCCTTCGTCGTCGTTGACGGTGAGCTCTACAAGAGGAACACCTCTGGGATCCTCCAACGGTGCATACCCCATGAGCAAGGAAAGCAGCTGCTGCATGATATCCACTCGGGAGTATGTGGACACCATGCGGCGCCCGGGTCACTAGTCGGAAAAGCCTTCCGACAGGGTTTCTACTGGCCGATTGCCGTATCCGACGCGGAACACATTGTCCGCACTTGCGAGGGATGCCAACACTTCGCCCGGCAGACACACTTGCCGGCCCAGGCTCTTCAGACCATCCCGATCACCTGGCCCTTCGCGGTCTGGGGTCTGGACATGGTCGGCCCTCTCAAGAAGGCTCCCGGGGGCTACACACATCTCTTCGTCGCGGTCGACAAGTTCACTAAGTGGATCGAAGCGAAGCCGGTCGCCACGATAATTGCCGAAAAGGCCGTCGAGTTTGTCCGGGACATTGTCTTCCGTTTCGGCGTACCCAACAGCATTATCACGGACAACAGCACCCAGTTCACCGGCCGAGCTTTTCTCCAATTCTGTGACGACTACAATATCAGCCTCAATTTCGCTGCCGTGGCACACCCATGCACCAACGGGCAAGTCGAGCGGTCCAATGGTCTGATACTACAAGGCCTCAAGCCTCGGATCTTCCAGCGACTGAACAAATTCGCAGGCAAGTGGGCAGCCGAGTTACCTTCAGTACTTTGGAGCCTTCGGACCACGCCCAACCGGTCAACTGGTTACACACCCTTCTTCATGGTCTTCGGTGCCGAGGCCATCCTCCGGACTGACCTGGAGTACGGGTCCCCACACGTCCGCGCCTTCAGCGAGGCCGAGTCAGAGGAAGCCAGACAGGATGCTCTAGACTAGCTCGAGGAAGCCCGCGAGGTGGCGCTCCTTCGTTCGGCCAAGTACCAACAGAGCCTACGGCGATATCACAGCAGACATGCACGCGGCCGCTCCTTCAACGTCGGCGATCTGGTTCTGCGCCGAGTCCAATCAAGCAAGGAGCAACATAAGCTATCACCGCCATGGGAGGGTCTATACATAGTTGCTGAAGTACTACGCCCGGGGGCTTACCGACTGAAAGATGGCGACGGCAACACCTTCACCAACGTATGGAACATCGAACAGTTACGTCGCTTCTATGCTTAAGTGTTTTATGAACATGAATACATGAATAAAGAGCCTTCTTTTTTGCTCCACCCAAAAAGCAAGTTTTTTCTGCTTCCCGACTGACCCGCTACGCCCGCTCGTAGCAGGCACTCAGCGCACACACGGCTTTGCCCTCGCAGAATACTTAAGTACTGTGTATAAAGTCCAACATTAACTCTTTGACTCCAATCGCCGGTTTACGCCGCACCCTTACGCTACATGGGACACACGCCAATGGCTAATCCCTACGCCAAGGAGGCTACAACGGGTTTGCAAAGAGCAAAAACGAACAAACTCAAGTACACAGGAATACAAGTCTTTTCCCGAGCAGAACAAAACTTACTTGTTAAAAAGGACAAGTACATAAGTCACTCAGCATCCCCGAGTCCTTTACAAAATCCACTCGGTATCCCCGAGTCCCTTACAAGCTTTACTCGGCTAGCCCGAGCAGTTTACAGCTAGCCCTATTTTTTTTACAAGCCCGACCGCTTGATCAACGAATCGACGGTGGACTCTACGGACTGCATCATCCCCGGAATATCTTCTTCCGGGAAGTCGGCGGCGTACCCCTCCCCAATTGCCTGCATATCCAGCAGCGGGTAGTGGGACCGCGCCACTGCCAGGACTATGCTGGCCCCCGTCCACGCGCCCTCCGCCTCGATGTTCGCCACTTGGTCGGGCACTTGGCCCAGCCGCTCGGCGACTGCCGCGATGGAGTCCGGGGCCGTCTCGTCCGGCCAGACGGCACCACACGCCACCTGCCCGGCCTTCAGCAGCAACTCGATCATCCCCCGGGACTTCTCGAGACGCGCCTTCGACTCTGCAGCAAAAAACAAGCATGAGCAACACGACCAGCAGGCCGGGACAAAACCAAAGTCGAAAACGGCACTCACCGGACTCCGCCGCTGCGGCAGTTTTCTTCGCGGCCTCGGCAGCCGCCTCCGAGTCAGTGGCCTTCTTGGCCGCCGACTCGGCCTCGCGCCCGAGCTCCTCCGCGCGGACCTTCTCCGCCAAGAGGGTCGCCTCCGAGTCAGCGACCCTCTTGGCCGCCGACTCGGCCTCGTGCCCGAGCTGTTCTGCACGGGCATTCTCTGCCAAGAGCGCCTCCTCAAGCTTCCGGGCCTGGTCCTTGGTGACGTCCAGGTCCCGGGCGCGAGTCGTCATCGCCTCGAGCTCCGCCCTCAGCCTTGCAACTTCTTCTTCGGCAGCTGCAAGAGACAACGCATCAGCAAGACAAAAATGCGACAGGGGGGAGGCAACAAACAACTCGGTTCACTCACCTCGGGTTTTGGCCATCTCCTACGAAAGGCCCGCCTGCAGGCCGGTAATTTCCGCCCCGCGCTTGCGGGCCACGTCCTCCGCCGACTGCCGACTCACGGTCAACTTGTCCCACTCGGACTTCCGCAACTCCAGGCGTTCGATCACGGGCAGCCGGTCTTGGAGGAAGGCGGTCTTATTCTGCGACCGCTGGTTTAGATTCTGCATAAAGGAAATGGAAACACAATAAAGCCACCCGGGAAGATTGTTGAAACCCTCCACTCGGTCCCAAAGACCCAGCGGAGGCTCGGGGGCTGCACCCTCTGGGTGCACTGTTCGTGCACCCAGAGTCAGACTCAAAGAGACAACTACACCCTCCGCCCGACTATCTTAGTCGAACGCAGGCTCGGGGGCTACACCCTCTGGGTGCACTGTTCGTGCACCCAGAGTAAAGACTACACGGGAAAAGTAAAGGGCCCTCCGCCCGACTAACTTAGTCGGGCAGAGGCCCGGGGGCTACTTCCTACGGACATACTCCTACAAAGGCGAAGACCACTTACCTCCATCAAAGGACGCAGCCGGCCATTCAGCAGGTTGGCGCCCTCCTTCGCTGCCTTCAGCAAGGCCGGGAGGATCTCGCCAATTTGAGCAGCGGCGTCTGCGGCCGCCTGCCACTCCTTCTCTTCCTCGACGTCGTCGACCGTGGCAGTCGACGACCCCGGGCCCGTTTCCCGGACTAGGAGAGGTCGGCGCACCAGCTCAGAGCACGGCCTCGGAGGCGGAGCAGCGCTGAACTCCTGCATAGGCGAGGGCACGCCGGGACTCGCGCCCTCCGCCATCTCCGCGTCCCGGCTGGCCCCCGCAGACCCCACCGGCACCAAAGCTCCAGAGGAGGTTTCCTCCTGAGGAGCGACTGGCGAGGTGGGCTGCACATCAGGTTGCTCGGCGGACGGCTGGGGCGTGACCGCGGGCTGAGGCGACGGTGGCCGGGGAGAAGGAGTTGCCGTGGCCGGGGGTGATGAGGCCCGGGTGTCCGATGCTAGGGGATCTCCGCCTTGGCTGGACCCCGGGCCACTCGGGGGCGCCTTTGGGACGTCTCCTACCCTCCGAGTCCTACAGAGGCAAGACCAATCACGTCAGCATTCAAGGGAACAAAGTCGGGTAGATAGTTGGTCAGACACTTACTTAGAAGACCGAGGGATGGCGATGGGCTTCCTGGCCCCCGCGGATCACCGCCCAGGCACGGTGGCAGCCGGGGCCGGCGAGGCTCCCGACCCGCCGGGCGCCCCGAAGGCGGCACTGGCATCTCGCTTTTCCCCCCGGCCGGGGGGAACATCATCTTCGGCCGCCCGAGAACCTTCACTCGGAGCGGCGGCCGGTGCTACTGGATCAGCGCCGGCGGCGGAGCTCTCCTGCTCCGCCGGTGCGATCTCCGCGGCGGCAGACGCCATGGGATCAGCGCCAGCGGGAGAGCCCTCCAGCTCCACCGACGCGGTCACTGCGGCGGATGGCGCCGCCGGATCAGCATCAACGACGGAGCCCTCCTGCTCCGCCGATATGGCTCCCGCGACGGCTTGCGTCGCCGGACTAGCGCCGCCAACAGGGCCCTCCTGCTCCGCCGGGGCAAATCCAGTAGCGGCTGGCGCTACCGAGTCAGCACCAGCGGCGATGCCCTCCTGGCCCGTCGGCGCAGTCCCTGCAGTAGACGGGACCGCCGAGCTGGCACCGGGGGCTGAGCCGCCCTGCCCTGCCGAGGCGGCGCCCCTCACGACGGTGGTCGGCCTGGCGGCGGAGCTGCCCCGACTCCTTTGGGTAGCGCCCGCCGGCCACCTCCGCCTCTTCACTCGGAAGGCGCTAGCGTCGTCCGAGTCCTTGTCTTCCTCCTGGGCGGGCGTGCTCGGCGGGGGAGGACGGGGCGGAGCGGTTGCCTGCGCCTTAGAAGGCCCGGCACCCTTTGAAGACCCGGCGCCCTATGAAGGGTCGGCGCCGGACGAGGAAGACCCGGCGCCCTGGCCGGCGCCGGAAGACCCGGCGCCCTAGCCGGCGCCGGGAGACTGTCACGGACCCGGGATTGCATATGATTAAGGGAACGCGAAGTCGCCAAGGACCGAAGGACTCGTCAGCCCGGTGGCACGGTACCTGCGCCGTACGCACCAAAGCGGAACGATCCGACACCCGCCACGTGCGAGCCGACCGGAAGCGACCAATCTTCCCAGAACCACATACGATTCCATGACCCGGTGAAGGTTCAGAGTCGTTCCCGAATCCTACCACGACAAACAAGGTCGGAGGAGCCCGGCAGTTCTACCCACACCCTAACCTAGCTCGGAGGCTAGTGGGTCGCTCGAAAGCCCGGCAGAACACGCCCACACCCTGCCTGGCCGGCACAGCATCTCAGCCAGCGGGTCACTCAACCGACGCTTGCTCGACTTAGTAGAACAAGGTACGGCTTCGACTCTTCACGGCATACCCGTACACTTCATAACATTCACACATTGTGCAGGGGCAGCCTGGTTTAACAACTCGGATATCATCACAAAGCTCTACAATATAATATTACTACTAACAGTCCACGATGGGACAACATATTACATTAGTCGGACATATCCGAAATCATATCCGAGTACGGAGTAAATAAACGACAGCGGAAGAACGGTAAATGAGTCCCACAGCGGTACAGTGACCGCTGAACAAAAGCCACGACCTATCCCATAGATCGACTAACCAACCGAGGAAACAGCAATTTTAGACATCGTCAAAATAGTCTTCAACCACCGGCTCACCTGCAAGCTCCAGGGATAACCTGGGTGAGTACGAATGTACTCGCAAGACTTATTCGTGCTTGATTAAATGTCCTACTCATACTAGTGCAACAACAATTAAACATGAATGCTTCTCAGAGTAACAATATACATAAGGAAGTAACATCGATCTTTAAATAACATCACGAGTATTGCTACCCAAAATCCGATATCTCTTTCCCACGTGACTCCAAGCCCGGGTCACCATCCAGATCCATATCCATTCCATAATAAGATCTCACTTGATCCATTTACACTATCCATATGCCACACATATCCAAATCCAGTCAATCCACCATAGCTCATTATCATTTAGTCCCTCGGACCGTCACCGACACCTCGATTCCTAAGGTGAGGTGGGTGCCTCACCGCCTTGAGGTAGCTAGCCTCCAAGGAGTAGGCCCGCCCATCAACACCAAAGCGTCGAGTGCCGCTAACGTCCACGCGTGAAAAGGGAAAAGTGCATGATGAAGTCACCTCCGGTGGTATGGCGATTATCACACTCAAAACTTCATACACCGGGGTCGCCCCATCACTTCAATAAATACCACCTTATCCATCGTGCACCCACCCTCGGCTCTCCCATCTCACTTATTATCAATGTTTCAGTTGACTTAGAAACTTTGATTTGGGACCATCCTTGATATACGACATATCATACTCCAACCATACCTCGACCCTGACCAAATCCAACGACATTCCCTAGCAGGCTAGTTATACAAACAATACTCGAAAGAATAAAGCACACAATCAGGATTATACGAACAATATTAAGAATGCAATGCAACAAGCTCTGCTTGCCTTGGGTGCCAGGATCTAGCTCTTGCTCGGTGTCGTAAGCCAAGTGGTCTTCCTCTTCGGCCTCTGTTATGGATAACGCAAGTACCGGAAAAGAAACAATAAAGAAATCCATAAGCTCCAGCATGTATGCATGATATATTATGCTCAATATGCACTACTGGGGTGGCTTGAGGGTGGTTAAACATTAGGGTCATCAAATTTTATGTGAAGCTTAGTGGAAGTGGTATGAAAACCCTAAATATACATGCATGTCATTTTATGCGAGATTAAGATGACTTAGGGTTAATGACATCGATGTCAGGGCTCGACAAGGTGCTGGTTAGGTTCTTATAACATATGTAGTGTAAGCCACGAGTCCGATGCCCCTAAGGTTACACTTGTCAAGTTAGGGTTTACGAGGTGCGACGACTAAAGGGGGCTACCAACACGTAACCCTTCGCGCATGTGCCATTACATGGAATTCCAGTGGTTCCTAATCGTAGGAAATCTCGCAAGGATTCCAGAACTACAGGATTCATCAAAATAGGAGTTACGGTCGCGAACTTAGGGTTAACGAACTCTCGGTCGCAACCAAACTTCTACCCTAAACAATATGCTGTGCATGTAACCAAAATTACTTTTTGATTCAGCCATATTGTAGGAAATTCCAAGAGCTTTCCAAATATATAAAAAATTTTGAATTTGGACTTGTAGTTTGAAAGTTATGGCCAATTGAAATTTGGTGCAATTTCTGCCCTAGAAATTCAAAACCCTAAATGCTTCGGGTACCCAGACCTTACCCCGAACTAAACCTAATTCTCTCGCGTACCCGAACCGATCTCACCCCAGATCTGCTACACATAAACCATCCCTACTGACATATGGGCCCATCCGCTACATGCGTGGCCCAATCACAGGCAGCCACGTGGCCCTGCCTCACTCTCTCTCTCTTTTCCCTCTCTCCTCTCCTCTCTCTCTCACTGGATCCGGCCGGCGCTGAGGGGGATGGCGGCGCACTCGCCGGCGTGGAGGCCGAAGGGGCTTCGGGTCGACGGCGGGCTCGGGGAGTAGGGGAAAATGGGTGGCGGCTCACCCTGGGCTGGTCTCGGTGGCGCGGGGAGGTCGAGGAGGTCCGAAGGGGAGGCAGCGGCGAGGGGAACGGCGGCAGCCACCGGAGCTCGTCGGGGAGGGTGCTCGGGACTTGTTGCTGCGAGGAGAAGGGGTGGAGGGGTTAGAGGGGGAAGAGGCGGAGCTCGGAGGGGGAGAATAGGAGGTGGGGGAGGTCGGGACCGGCGGCAATTTGTTGTCGGAGCGGGGCGCCGGAGTTGAGGGAGGAGGCGGTGGCGTCGGCTCTGGAGACGGGAAATGGGGGCGGGGGTTTAGGGTTTGGAGAGCGTGGGGAGGAGGCGCGGTCGGGAGGCCCCTTTTATGGGGCGGCGGCTTGGTCGGAGGGGCGGACAGCGGGGGCAGCGCCGCCCCGCTCGGCCGGTGGGTGGCGGCGACGTTGCGGGGGCGCCCTGACAGGCGGGGCCCGCGCGCCAGGAGGAGGGAGGAGGCGGGAGAACCGGCGGGAGAGGGTGGGCCGGCACGGGGAGGCCCAATAGGCCACGGCCTGCGCCCCCTTTTCTTTATTCTTTTGATTTTTTTCTTTTTATACCTGACAGAGGAAGTATTCTTATTATTTCATGTGCCAATATTACTCCAAAAATTCCCAAATTTTGGCAGGGCATTCTAAACTTTATTTTCAAGCTACTGTAGAATTTTGGCTCAATTTGGGGCTGGTTTAGATGGGGTTCCAGTTCAAACCCTAGTTTTGACCTAATCGACGATTCGAACTAGGGTTAGGTCTTAAAGTGTTCCAAAAAAAATTGTGAAACTTGGCATGGACCTAGTATTCACTATTTCATGCCCAATCCCAAAGTTTGAAAAGGTTTCATCCACCTTTGGTCCACTTTTTTTCAAACCCTAGTTTTCTCGACGCTTTAGGGTTTCGTCTCGGTGGGGCTATTCGAGCTATGATTTCACGTGATCTTGGGGCAACTTTGGGGGAAGGGAGAGAGGTTAGGAGGGAGAAGGTTATCCGGGGAATTCATCGACGGGGTCCACTGGCCCCCACCCCTTGCTAGGGTTTTTATCGAAGTTCGGCACTTCAAATAAATTGATTGGTGTTTGCAACAATTACCCACCGAGGATGAAATATTAACATATTCTATAAAATTAAATCGATATACAACTAGGTTTAAACAAGGTGTGGTGATGATGATGCCATGTATGCATGAATGCCGATCAAAACCTAATTATCGACTTTGGGTATTACAGAGACGAAGCCCCGACTGCCCCCTGCGGCGGCGGCCCGCCGCTCGGGACGTCGGCGTAGCGCGGCTGGTTCCAAATCTCGTCCTCCGGGAGGGGAGCTTTGGAATAAAAGCCAAACAACACCTGCCGAAACGCAAAAGGCAAATTCCCGAATGATATTCGGTGAGGAAATAGAGAAAAACCAAAAAGGCGGAACTCGGGTACTTACGTCACTCGGAGGGTTCGCCCGGCTGAAAGGGGCCGGCCGCCCGGAGAAATCCAGGCTCGTCCCCTGAGCCAAGATCCTCTCGAGCCGGCTCTGGATCTCGCCCTCCGTGAGCTCCTCCGCCGACTCCCGGGTCACGTCACCCTCGCCGGTGTACTCGAACATCGGGTGCGCCCGCAGCTTGGCGGGCTGCACCCGCCACCGGACGAATGTCGCGGCGACGACAGCCCCGGTGACCCTGGCTTTCATCGCTTGCTCGAGGTGCGCCATCACGACGGCGACGCTGTCCTGCTCCCTTTCGAGCGGCAGGTCCGACCAGCTCGGCCTGGCCACTGGCGGCTGACCCGAGAAGGTCGGTAGCGACGGCTCCGGGTTGGCGCAGTAGAACCAGTAGGCGTGCCAGCCCTTGTTCGACGACTGCATTGGCGGAGCCGGGTAGTTCTTCGCTGCGCCCGACCTCAGCTGGAACCCGGCACCGCCCACTACAGCCGGATTGTCCCTGCTCGGCTGCGGCTTCACCATGAAGAGGTGCTTCCACAGGGCAAAGTGCGGCCGGATGCCGAGGAAGCACTCGCAGAGGGTGATGAAGCAGGAGACGTGGAGGACGCTGTTGGGGTTGAGATTGTGGAGCTCCAACCCGTAGTAGTAGAGCAGCCCCCGCAAGAATGGGTGAGCTGGCACAGAAAACCCCCGCTCGAAGAAAGGGCCGTGGACGACCAATCGCCGGTGTTCGGGGTAGGAATGGTCTCCCCGGCGGCGGCGCGCCACTCGACCAACTCCTTCGGCGGCAGCAGCCCGAGCCGCACGAGGATCGTCAGCCGAATGTCCGTGGCCGTTGACTTCACCCACGGGGCCATTGGGCTGGAGGGCGACTCCTCTTCGTTCAGCAGCTTCCAGACCAGGGCGTCCTCTTCAGCTTCCATCGGATCGGCTTCCCAGTGCGGGATTGCATCCGAGGAGGCTGAGGCGGAGGCTAGGGTTTTGGGTGGAGCGGCGCGTGTGGGCGGATTTGGAGAAGAAGGCGAAGCGTTCGGGTGCGGGAGGAAGAAGAAGGCGAATGGGTGCGTGGGCCAAACCCGTGACCTTTTCGGGGTATTAAAAGACGGGCCGACGGTTCGGTTTCCCCACGTCCCGCACGTGTCCGAATCTGACGCGCCCCACCACGCGCCTCTCCGGATTCTCACGTGCATCTGGCGGGCCACGTCGCGTCTGTTTCGCGCCCCACGACCTGGCGGCGCCGCGATTCGTGCTACTTAATGAAGGGACATCCGACGGTTGGCCTTTCAGGCTTAATAACCCGACGGAGTACGTCTCCGCTATATGACGGCTAAAGCGTATTTTCTGTAAATCACTAGCCGGCTGCCGGGAGAGTCGGCGCCGGGCGCTTTGGCTGCGAAGGGTATCAGAGGCTGGCCTCAAGCAGGAACGCAGTCGGCTGAGTACACCCGAGCGAGGGACAGCAATGGCGCGCCTTCCGTAGGCCACAAGTTGGATGCTGAGCAACTCGGAGCTGCCGGATTCTCCGCCCAGACCTGTCGAGCACTTAAGTCTCGGAGGCTCTGGTAACTGGGATTCCCCAGATTCAGTGGAATGACCCGGCATAAGGCTTCGAAACTCGGGAACCTATGCGCCATGGCTGGTTTTTTCTGGTTCGGACAAGAGTTTCAGAGGCATTCCTTCAGGGGACACTAGCCGGCCCTTGACCCGCTCGGGAGGGCCGGGTGCTACTCGGGAATTCAGTCGGGATTTATGGCATGCCCCACGCCGGGTTATCAGCCGGTCCCTGTCCCTAAGGATGGACCGGGTGCCACCAGAGATTACCCGTTAATAGCTCATTCGCCTTAACATTCCTGCCTTACGGGTGAATGTTACTTGGCTCTAACTGTCTTGTTTTGTAGAAGTTCCATTAGCCCTTCACAATCTCCCAGCGAGCCAAAGTCAGTCGGAAAGCTCATCCGGAGGTGAAGACCGGCAGCAGTGAGATCGTGAAGGACTCGGGGGCTACTGATGATGACATGGCACCCGGGTATCATCAAGGAGGACGAATCCGGCCTTCCAGCCACGGGATGGGCCGGGCCGACTACTCGGAGTCCGACTACAACACGGGGGCGCCTCATCAGCGTGGAGTACAAGACAAGGACTATTACCTACCCGGCATACACGGAATCTGTTGTAACCGAATAGGAAACCAATCTGTTAACAGACTCGGACTCTTGTAACCCTACCCCGGTCGCCTATATAAGGCCCGGTAGGGGACCTCCGATGGGCAGGCAATCAAGTCTTCACATCATCTAGGTCATAGACAATTTCCAAGTCCAAGCAACCTCGAGATCGAATCTCTAGGGCTTGCGGCACTCGGGATACACGCAATACCAGCCACCAAACACAGGACGTAGGGTATTACCTCTCCGTGAGGGCCTGAACCTGTCTAAATCTTGTCTCCCGTGTGCACCCATCCAGATTTGCTGTGCTCACGCCGCCCCATAATTAGTATTGCCGGAATAATACTCCGACACTATCAGACTCGTCATCAGGGGAAAAGTTGTCGAGGTCTATGCAATTGATTGTCGGCTCTTGAGTGGACGGCCGGGCAAAGTTTTCATAGAAGCCCTCATCCGAGAAGTTGGTTCTTTGCATGAACCTTGTCGAATCTTGTGATGACTCTAATACTGTTTCAACAAAATCGACCGAAGAGGTCCCCACGATCAGTGCCATTTGTCGACCACCGATCTTACGGTAGTCGTGATCAGAAGATTTGTTGAAGGGTAGGGACCCCTGGGGCCGTCGTCTAGCAGCACTGGCTCATAGTAGACAATGATTTTTATGCATGTTCGGGCCTCCCTCAGGATAATAACCTTACGTCCTACTGGTATATATTGAATATCGAGTAGAATACAATGATTTGTTAGTGTCTAGCCTAGATGGGATCTAAGGGGGTGTTTGGTTGGGCTTTTTAGCAGCTTTTCACTGGAAAAAGCTGCAGCCCAACCAAACGGCCAGCTTTTCAGCAGCTTTTCCCAACGGTAGCTGTGGGCTTTGCAGTGCAAATTCAGCTGTTTGGAAAAGCTGCCTTCTGCCAGCTTTTTACAATGTGCTGAAGCTTCTGTGCTCATTTTCCAAAATGTTGTAGATTGTTTGGATCAATCAAAAGCCATATGTTCACTTTCCCACAGCCACAACAGCTTTTCTAAACAGCCAGCCAACAGCAGCTTTGTCAACAGCCACAGCCCAACCAAACAGGCCCTAAACCTATTCGGGAATATCCTCGGGCTAATCTGCTGGCTCTCGACCTCCTAGAGGCAACAAATCTTCTCTGGGACGTCGGAAGGCGGATTGAGGCTCTGGAATGGCAAGGGCTCAATCTCTAAGGGCTTCTGCTTCTTCTTCTTGTTGTTCTTCTCCATAGGACCATTGAGTCCTTTTATAGGGGGTACTTTGTATTTGATACGAAATTGTCTCCGACCGGGACTCGATCATTCTTAAATGTAAGGATAGACTTCTGAGTTAAGGGGTATCTTGGTATCTATGAGAGGTCTCCTTATCTCCTAGAATCCTTTAAAGATACTTCAGCTGCTCCGAATATCCAGGGTATTGTATAAGGATACTTCCCATACTGTAAGGATATACTACTCATCGCTAGTAACCTATCTGTACACATATTTGACACTTTTCACACACTTGTAGCTGTCCTAATGGGAACTACCGTGATGGTGTTATCTCTATTGTCGAGCTCCGTGGCCATGGCCGACAGCAGTTCACTGCATCGTTGTTATCACCACGGTGATCCTTGCGGCCAGAGTCGACCTTTTCTGGTTTCCTCTCTCTCTCTCTCTCTCACACTCGCTCGCTCGCTCTTCCTCCCTTCCTCTGCAGTTAGCATCGTCCCATAGTTCTTGTGTCACCATTCCCCCTGATGGAACTGCTACACCGAGGCTCTGAGGTAAGCGTAGGCTGCTCCCCGACACCGTCCATAGAGCCCTTTGCGGTAGGATACCATCGGTGTATGGCGAGGCTCCGACTACACCAACACGCAACACTCATCCCGGTCAATCCCATCAGCCCTAGGACGAACATATGGTCCTCGCTTGGGTCACACCAGTGCCTGGTGGCCACTTTGTATGCACGGCCGTGCGGGAGCATGAGTTCTAGTATGGTGCATCACTATAAAACGAATGTTAATCGAGGGTGTTTTGCTAATGGCGCTTTTTTAATCACGTTTAAGAAGACATTTTCAAGACAATGCCTCAAAATCTCACTATCTTAAAGACATCTTCAAAAAAATGCCTCAAAATATCAGTCTATACTAAGATAATTCGAAAAAACACCTCAAAGTCCATCTATACCGAGGCTTTTTTGGAACGCCTCAAAACTCTACACGTTGGTGGTGTAAGCTAAAAGAAAAGCTCAAAACGAAACAATGAACTCCATTTATTTGAGCATGATCCCCTTGAGCATAATATTACACTCTTATTTAAGTGCTAGCCTAGCGGTGTGGGCACGAGGACCGGTCGTAGCAGGTACCTAATTCAAACCCTGCGATAACAAGCATTGAATTTTTTTAACTATATGTTTGGTTCGGTGCATTCAATTTAATACTATCTATTTTAAATGGTGAATCATGTGCAATTTCTCGAAATAGGACTTGGAAAGACAAAAAGATCACATGAACAACGTATCGGTAAAACACGACTGGCCCATTTATTGCAGCACAATAACCTAGGCCTATGTGGGAGAGGGGCTTGTAGCATGGGAAAAAATGTGTGTCCCTTCATATCGGCAGTCAAATGGTCCATGCCTTTTAAAGGTGATTTGACATAAATGCTTTAAAGACTCCTATCCTTTTGAGACGTTTCCTTCCTTCTAAAAATCGCAGTTTAGATATTTTGAGGCATTTTGGAGAAGTGCCTTAAAGGACTTTTTTCTTTCATGATTATTGTGAGTGGTTTCTCAGAACGTCTTGGAAGCAAGGGCACACCTAGAGGGTGTTCAAGGTGGGTCTAGGCCGACCTTAAGAATCCATATTGGGTTATATACCATCGCCTAAGAAAAGAATTTTTTTATATTACCGGGCCCCCCCTAGGAAATTTTTTTATGTCAAGTCGGCCAACTCTTGCTCAAAATCCTGGGTCCTTCACTGCTTGGAAGCCATGTGTAGGCGTTAATTAGGACTTTTGAGACATTTTAGGACGCCTTATAACGTAGGACGTGTCGTAGTGCATGACGTTCTTTTGTGTGCTATTCGTCAACCCCGACGGCGTGGTGCCGTCAGTCCACTAAGGCCCTCCAGGGGTTATATGCCCCCCTACACCCCCTCCCTACCCAAAGGTGCCGTTGTTGGGCCACTCCCCTTTGTTGTCACTAGCTTCTCCGATGGATGGCCAACATGCTTGGCTCAGAACCATTGTCCGAAGGGGAACTAAGAACCATGATGACTTCACCTTTTTTCTGGATCAGGGCCATTCTTCCATGGTGGATGTGCATGGCTCTATCAGATTGGAGGTCTCAGTGCTACCTGACAACAACACATGATCTCGAGACATTCAACATTCCTATCATTTGTGTTTTGCCGCAATATGTCATCATCAATCATAGATGGAGCAGATGCAGAAGTGGCTACGCTGATTTTGCTAGAGTTGTGCGTGTACGAGGCCAGATGAGAGAGCCTTCATCATTGCACCTTAGATATGTGAAGTCGGCAAATTGTGGTGTGGTTCAGTGGAGCTCATCTTTTATCTACAGCAAGACCATGGTCAATCTTAGGTGGATAGGCTAGCGATCATTCGGAGAGTCATCGGGGAGACATCAGCCGGCAAGTGCATTTGAGGTTCTAGGAGGTACACATTGCTGCTTCAATTCAGAGTTCTCGGCCAAACAAATAGCTGCTTCCAACCGATGCCTTCTGTGACTCCTCTACTAATTTATGCTCTATTTACAATCTTTTGTCTACAACTTTACTCAACCCCTATCTAATCTATCCACTAGAGCATTGTAATCCTTAGTCCATGGTTCTCCTTGATTTATATTTTGCTCACTTTTCAAAAAATTTAACTTGTTACGATGAGAGGTGGATGGTTGCAAGTATTCATAGGAGCTAGCCAACTGGGTTAGTCGGCTTCCTCGCCGTGGTTGAGGGGCCATATGACAGAGCTAAAATAGAGAAAATGAGATGAGATAATAGATTATAGGGAGAATCTACTTCTCGATCGATCACCCATTGGTCTCACGTGGTGATCGATAGGAAGGCCATACATCAGGAGAATGAGTGGCGGGAGGAGGAGCGGGGGAGGAAGAAGGACGAAGAAGGGGGGAGGAGGAAGACAGGGGAGGATGTGGTTGACCGGCGTCAATGGCGGTCGTATCCCTAAAGGTTCACTAGCACCAGACAGGTAACATCAATGCCCTTGGGCTTTAGAAGAATGACCTGATCGGACACCAACAGGCAGCGACAGTGGACAGCTAGATTTGGACGAGGTGGCGAGGCGGTGGAAGGCAGAGCAGGCGGTGAGGATGCGAGCAAAAACTGAATAAATAATATGGGACTGTAACTACTAATGGGTCTTAAAAATCTTTTGGTCCTTTCGAGCACAGTATGTTTAGGAAAGAGTAAAATGCATCCATAGTCACTAAAGTTGTACGCCTCACTCAATTTGGTCACTGTACTCAGGAGAGTATATAATATGCTCACTAAGGTTGTTAAAAGGGATTAATACGGTCACTAACATACTTCCTCTACATATTTGTGTGCATCTAGGTTGGTGGGCCCCACACGTTAGCTTCCAAGCACACCTATACATATACATTGCTTTCTCTCTCTCTCTCTCTTTCTCCCCCTCTTCTTCTTCAATGCGATGAGCTCCACAACCACACAACCACCATGCATGCCATCTTCAGCGGGGTTCTGTGGCCATGAATGGTGAGCGAGCCTCGGATGCAAAGAGGTAGCTCTCGGTGAAGATCAACGTGCTGAGAGCCAGTGACACGGAAGACTTGATGCCCTTATGAAGGTGGGTTGCACCTACCATGACTCCATGACCGGGCAATCGGTTGACGTGGTGGGCGAGGAGTGGCAGGAGTGGAGCCGTCCGTGTTCTCTTGTGTTCACGTATGTGTTTGATCTCACCACAATAAGTGGTATCAATGCCTGCGCAAGGAGCCTGCACCTGCCCTGACGACTCCGATCAGACACAGGAGTGATCATGGCTAGAAACCAAGGATCTCATTCGTAAGAGTGCTCGCACACCCCTTCGTCGTAGCGACATGGTAGGAGTAGGACACAAGGTGGCCACAAATTGGTGGTCCAGGAGCATGTCATAAGGAAAACTAGTGGTCGATCGGTCATCTACCCGATGCTGACGATGAGCATCTACATCGAGTGGTCGCTCGTTATGCACGTCAACCTACAAGCCTAGGGCCTATGGGAAGCAGTCGACATCGGCACCGTCAACTTCCACGATAACAAGCTAGCTCTTGCAGCCATCCTTCACGCCGTGCTGACCAACATGCTTGGCACGATCATGGTGAAGGAGAGGGCCAAGGAGGCATGGGATGCCATCAAGACGATGCGTCTAGGCGTCAACCACGTCCACAAGACCACTGCATAGAAGTTGTGAACCGAGTTCGAGGTGCTCGTGTTCAAGGACGGGGAAACGGTCGATGTGTTCAGCATGTGCATCACCAGTCTCATCAACAACCTACTCACCCTTGGCTACACTATCAAAGATGAGAAGGTCGTCAAGAAAATCATGTGGTTAGTCCCCAAGCGATACTTGTAGGTAGCTATTGCCATCGAGATGCTACTTGACCTCAGGACACCCACGATCGAGGAGCTCATCGGGTGCCTCCGTGTTGTCGAGGAGCACCTCATGCAAGAGGATGCTGGTGGTTCAAGGACTCACCTACTACTCACTGAGGAGGAGTGGGATGCGCACCAGAAGCAACAAGAGCACGGCAAAGGCTCATCCAGCAGCAATGGAAACATCAGGGACAATCGTCACCCCAGCGGTGGGCGTAGCCACGGGCAAAACACCAAGCCACTTGATGCTAGATGAGACAGTAGCCACGATTCTGTGAAGGACAAGTGTTGCTACTGCAGCAAGCTAGGTCATTGCGCATGTGACTACCGTAAGAAGAACTAGGAGGAAGCTCACTTGCAAAAGTCCAACGATGATACACCGGGACTTCTACTCACTGAGAAGTGTAGTCCTGCAATTGCTATGGCATAGGAGGTCCACCTCAACGAAGAGCGAGTAATTCCCGTTGACACTGGAAAGGGGGTGTGGTACCTCTACATGGGAGCAAGTGATCAAATGACGGGAGCTAAGGAGATGTTCGCATCGATCGACAAAACCATAAAAGGCACGGTGAAATTCAGCAACTCCATGATTGACATCTACGGTCGTGGTTCAGTGATGTTCGATTGCAAGAACAAAGAGCACAGGGTGTTCACTGATGTATACTACATACCTCGGTTACACAGCAACATCATCAGCTTGGGTCAGTTGGACGAAGCTGGCTGCAAGATCCTCGTTGTGGATGGCATGATGTGTCAATTTGATTGTGAATAAACACTCTTGGCACGAGTGGTATGGTCCAGGAACAAGCTGCGACACATGTGGCATCAAGCACTGCACTACTACACCCTACTCGCCACAGTAGAACGGCGTTGTCGAGCGCCACAATCAAACCACGGTGGAGATGGCCCGTTGCTAGCTGAAAAGTATGGGTATGCTAGCCACGTTTTGGGAGGAGGTGGTGAAAACTACGGTGTACATCCTCAACCGCTCGCCGACGAGGAGCTTGGACGGAAAAACGACATATGAGACATGGCACATCAGAAAGCCGAAGGTGTCACATCTACGAACCTTTAGGTGCGTCGCACATGTCAAGATGATCGGGCCCAACATTGACAAACTAGCATATCGCTCAACGCCGATGGTATTCATCGGTTATGAGGAAGGAGCCAAGGTTTACCAGGTATTTGACCCGAAGAAAAAGAAGTTTCACGTGACTCGGGATGTCACATTTGAAGAGCAGCCATTAGTGGGACTAGGCGTCACTCAACAATGGCCAAAACGACATGCTCACTATGGAATATTCCACGGAACAGCAGCATCTGGTAGGCAAAGGCACGCAAGAAGCAGCAGTGTCGACACCATCAACGTCGTCATCGACACTGGTCTGACTAGTTAGACCGCCCTCAGAGGCCAGTCAAACTAGCCAGAACGCTTAGCCCGGCCAATCAGACCGCACGGACCACTTGATACTGACACCAGCATCGCCCACGACACTGTCAACACTAGCACCTACGCATACAAGTGTCGAGTCTACTACACCACCAACCCATGATGACACGCTCGGCAGCCATGACGACCCTCAACAGTACCGCTACCACAACCTGTCGAACCTCCACGAAAACACCGAGGAGGTGGATGCCGAGTTGTCCAGACTTTGTCTCTTGGTAGTAGAAGAACCACCAAGCGTGGAGGTGGTGGTTGAAGAAGCATGCTAGAAACACGCAATGGACGACGAGTTAGCGTCCATCCATAGCAATGGCACGTGGGAGCTCGCCACGCTCCTCACGGGGCACAAAGCCATAGGGCTCAAGTGGGTCTTCAAGGTGAAGAAGGACCCTGCGGGCAATGTTGTGAAGCAAAGTTTTTGCACCAGTGGCACGTACGGAGACGGTGCGGCTCCTGCTGGCACTTGCCATGCATGGTGGGTGGGAGGTGCACCACATGGACGTCAAGTCGGCATTCCTAATGGAGACCTTATTGAGGAGGTGTACATGCACCAACCACCTGGGTTCATCGACCGTGACAATGAGCACAAGGTACACAAGCTGCACAAGTTGCTATACGGCCGTGTCAGGCACCTCGTGCGTGGAATGCCAAGCTGGATGCTTCATTTATCTTGCTTGGATTTGAGCGTAGCCCGCTGGAGCACGCCGTGTATAGGAGATCCAATGACATGTCAACACTACTGGTTGGTGTCTACGTCGATGACTTGATCAACACCTACACCTGTGTTGATGACATCATCACATTAAAAGAGCAGATGCATCGTCTATTCGATATGAGCGACC
The DNA here is from genome assembly GCA_019208055.1 of Stipa capillata. Classification (NCBI taxonomy): domain Eukaryota; kingdom Viridiplantae; phylum Streptophyta; class Magnoliopsida; order Poales; family Poaceae; genus Stipa; species Stipa capillata. Next base: position 258,561 of record JAGXJF010004548.1, on the reverse strand, counting down.
TTGGTCTCCTGAGCTACTACCTTGGGATTGAGGTCAAGCAAGGCAAAGGGGAATTACACTATCAGAGTGCCTACGTCAGCAAGATTCTTGAAGCAGCCGACATGATTAGATGCAATGCTTGCCACACACCGATGGAGAATCGGTTGAAGTAGAGCAAGAAGGACATGGGAGCTGTAGTGGATGCAACACAGTACTAGAGTATCATTGGGAGTCTATGCTACCTTTGTAACATGCAGTTAGGATCATGAGCAGATTCATGGAGGCGCTAGGCGCATCGCACTAGGCGGCAGTCAAGCGGGTCCTTCACTACATCAATGGTGTGGTAGGCTACGGATGCTGTTACAAGAAAGTAGGCACACCAGATCCCGATCTAGTAGGATTCAGCGACAATGACCTCGTCGAGGACGTCAACGACCACAAGAGTACTACAGGAGTGGCATTCCTTCTCGGCTCAAGCGTGATCACGTGGACATCTTAGAAACAAAAGGTTGTCGTACTCTCATCTTGCGAGACGGAGTACATTACAACGGCAATAGCAGCATGCTAGGGAGTATGGCTCAGCCGGCTGCATGGTGAGCTCGTTTGGTGGGCACCAATGAAGGTAAACAAGTCGGCCATCCCATTGAGCAAGAACCTGGTGCATCATGAACGGAGTAAGCACATCAACACGTGATTTCATTTCATTCACGAGTGCATCGACGATGGCAAGGTGGATGTCGATAATGTTGGCACTGATGGGCAGATGGCCAACATCCTCACTAATGCACCCAGGTGGATCAAGTTTATAGAGATAAGGCAGAAGCTCAGCGTAATTGAAGTGAGGTCTGTACAACAGGCTTAGAGGGTGATTTGTTAAACTTAAGTCTGTGTCTGTGTCCGAGTCTAGTTATGTAAATCTTGTTGTTTATCATGTAACGGCAAGAGCACGAAGTCGCGTCGTGTTGAACACAAAATAGCTAACACGGAGTAGGATTAGGAGTCCGAGTCCTAGTAGGTTTCTATGTACTCTAGGATGACTATATAAGAAACGACAAGGCACAACAAAAAGCTATAGGTTGAACAGCACAAGATCCTCTCGTGTTCTCTTGTGTTCTTGAGTATGTTTGCTCTCGCCACAACAGACACCAGCCACCTCCGTCTTTCATAATGAACGTGGTAAGAAAATACCAGCCGACGTGCGAAGCGGCGAATCCCGGCAGCGGCGCGTCCTGGTGCAGAGCGGCCGCAGTGCAGTGCCGTTGCAGTGCCAATTAGACGGGATGCAGGTGGCGCGGTTGTGTAGGGCGTGTCCTCGACGCCCGGTGCGGGGCCGTGGCCGGTGCATCCGTGAGATGTTGGCAAGGGAGGGGTTGAAGATGGGGGAGGACATAGCGTCATTGGTGAGCGCGAGGTAGGTGCCTCTGCTGCGGCTGTTGATCTTGTTGTTGCTGAACACGAGGTAGAGGAGGCGATCGAAGGTGGCCATGGCAGCGTTCGTGTGTAGGGGAACACAAAAAGGGCGGATGGATAGAGAGATGAAATAATAGTGGTATCTGACTAAGACGTGATCAACCATTTCTAGATACATGGGACCATTTAGTTAATAATAAATTTCAAATAAGGTAGCCATATATAGGAAATGAGCAAGTGGCAGTATTGGACCCTTTACAAATTTTACTAACCGTAATTTACAGATTCATTGCTTTGTTTTATTGCCGTTCAGCTGGTCCGTCTCTTGATGTCCCCAGTGTGATGCAGGGCGATATTAGGTTCTCACTGAAGAAATATGGCTAGCTATACACTGGTTGTGGTTGTTGTCAGTGCTAATGGCCTTCCAGGCAGTCGTGATTCTCTTAATCCCTCTGTTGAGCTTCGCTTCGCTGGGCAAAAATCCAGGACGTCGGTCAAGGAGAAAGATTGCCGTCCTATATGGAATGAGACGATCCGCTTCTCTGCGTTGGACAAAGATAAGGCTGTTAATGGTAGTCTTGAAGCTTATGTCTACAATGATGCTGCTGGCCGCAAGTCTTTCGTCGGCAGGGTCCAGATTCCTGGGTCTAGCTTTGCCGAGTTTGTTGAAGTTGACGATGATTATCCTTTGAGGGGTGGGGTATTCCCGCGATCCAAAGGAACTTTGCAACTCAAAGTATTACTGAAGAAGGAAACCCCAGTGGTTATTCCTCCCATATTAACGGGGGGAGGTGGCCCGCAGCCAATCAAGGATGAGGATGTTCCACTAAAGGAAATCAAACCAACCTTTGAACATGGGGATGATTGTTGAGCATATGCGCTACGTTTTTGTGCGTGTGGTGAAGGCTCGACACTTGCCAGGTGCGGATGCTAGAGGAAAACTTGATCCCTATGTTCAAGTAAAGATTGGTGGTCATAGAGGCAGGACCAAGTTGATGAGTGAGGAGCCGAACGCAGAGTGGAACTCAACTTTTGCTTTCTCAAAACTCACGATGGACCGTGACCATGTGGAGATGGTCTATGTTACCGTCAATAATAAGGACAAGGCGAAGGATGACTTTGTAGGGATGGTGTGGTTCAATGTACGCGACATTCCTGAGCGCCTCTCTCCATCTGATGAACCATTAGTACCCGAGTGGTATCCTCTTGCAGATGAAAGCGGGAATGATGCTGAAGGCGAGTTGATGCTTGCAGTTTGGATGGGATCGCAGGCTGATGAGGCATTTCCCAACGCTTACAAGTCGGATTCCTGCATGGGGCCCAAAGTGTACAATCTGCCAAGCCTGTGGTACCTACGGCTCAATATAATTGAGTTTTCATGTGTTGCAGTAGCAGGTGAGACAAAGATTGTGGAGTTGAATGTTGCGGCGGTGCTTGGTGATCAGCGTCTGAAGACTACGGTGAAAAGGGAGCCGCTAGGCCGTCTTTTCTGGAGTGAAGAATTTATGTTCGTTGCTGCAGAGCCATTTGAGGATGGCCTCCAAATTTCTGTGCAAGCACGTCTTGGGCCTGCTGACAGGCTCATGGTTATTGGTGAAATCACTATACCCATCGAAACATTTCCGAGGCGAGTCGATATCGATGGTCGCTCTATCGAACCTCGGTGGTTTGATCTTCAAATCCCAACAGAAGCACAATCAGTTGACGGTGTTACAGATTATAAATTGACTGCGTCATCATGCCGCATTCTTCTCAGGAACTGCCTGGAGGGTGGATACAGTGTCAGATCTGATTCCACAGACAATGCTGATGACTTGAGGCCAGCAGCTATGGATATCCCGGATCCTCCTACTGTTGGCTTGCTTGAAATTGGAATCCTCGGAGCCCAAAACCTCGGTCCCAGGAGAAGAGCAAATGGAGTATTAAAAGTACACCCATATTGTGTGGCAAAATATGGCAGGAAGTGGGTACGAACTCGTACCATCATCAATACAAGGAATCCTGTATTCAATGAGCAGTACGCATGGGATGTTTATGACACAGCAACCGTCTTGACCATCGGTGTTTTTGATAATGCCGAACTCGAGGGGTATAGTTCAGAGGAAGGCGACACTGTCCGTATAGGAAAAGTAAGAATACGCCTCTCCAGTCTCGAACCAGGTCGAACATATGCTAACTCATACCCTCTGCTCATTCTAACACCTCGGGGGCTCAGGCAATTCGGGGAGCTGCGCCTAGCAATAAGATTTTCGTCGCAGTCAATAATGAAAATGCTGCGAATGTACACTTCCCCCAAGCTACCCGAGATGCACTACAAGTATCCAATTTCAGTGATCAGGAAGAAGATTTGAGGCGCAATGCCGTCAGGGTGTGGTTGCTCGATTTAGCCGGATGGAGCCGCCTCTTAGGAAGGAAGTTGTCGAGTACATGTGTTATGAGAGCAGCCACATGTTGAGCCTGCGGAAGAGCAAGGCTCAGTTCTCTAGAGTGATGGGTGCCCTCTCATTCTTGATTACGTTTGCCAAATGGTTTGATGGCGTACGTTTATGGAGGAATCCTGCGACCACTTTGCTTGTCCATGCCATGTTCGTCATGCTTGTTTCGTATCCTGAGCTCATAATCCCAGCGGGGCTCCTCTATATCTTCTTCATTACTGCGCGGAAACTATGGGCAGCGCCCTACTAATCCTCCACATTTAGCACAAAGTTATCTTATATAGAGGGAGCACACCCAGATGAGCTTGATGAGGAATTGATACGTTCCCAACTTCTCGGGGTTCTGATCTAGTAAGGATGAGGTATGATAGGCTAAGGAGTATTGCCGGCAGGGTACAGACAGCCCTGGGAGATTCAGTATCGTATGTGGAGAGGATCCAACTATTGGCAAGCTGGAGGGATACTACAGCAACGACAATATTTGGGCTCTTCACTCTTACCGCAGCTGCTGTGTTATACTTTGTGCCATGGAAAATTCTCGTTGCACTATCTGGGTTATACACCATGAGGCACCCCATGCTTCGACGGAAGAAGACGCCTTCATATCTCTGGAACTTCTTCCTTCGATTGCCGCAGAAGGCGGACAGCTTGCTTTCAATAAGATAGGGCCTTCATCCATGTTCGTATAATGTTTACTGGAGCTTTCATTATTATGAATAACTTTGTTGAAGACAGGAAGTGTATCCTTTATTCCGTTTTTCCGAATAACTGACTATTATCATTGATTCTGTTTCCTGAATATCAGACGATGTATCATTTAGTCTGTTTTCCCAGAAACAGGCAATGTAACATTTATTCTGTTCTCCTGAATAACAGACAATGTATCATTTCTTATGTTTTCCCAACAACAGAGAATGTATCATTTCTGATGAACAACGGATGATGTTTCCATCACCTGCTAATTCCACGTTCATTTCACTCGTGTTTATGGGTAGAAGGTGTCCGGAATGTGTTCTTCAGTTTGTTTGATTTTTTCTTTACGTGGGAGTCTCTTTTTTTTTCGAATTATGCTACTATAACTTAAAAGAGATGATCATTAAAATAGAGGAAACATGTCATATTCTATCAAAACAATCATTTTTTATACAGGTGGTATAGTCATAACTAATGAAATATCTATTTTAGAACTAAGGTGGAGTTATCATACATGTTGGTGAATGCTGAATAGCACATCCCATGGCTGTTTGGTCTCATCCTTATTCAGCAATTACCACGATACCATTCAATTTCTCGACGCAACATAGAAAACTGCAATAATGCTTACTTGTGCTACTCTGTGTACTATTTGGAAGCTCAAATGATATGTACTTCCTGCTTAAACAGTGGAGTAATATGCAGGTAGTTTGGAGGAAGTTGATGGAGGCTGCTGTCCGGGACTCCGGGTACTCAATTGTTTATGATGGATCGTTTCACTTGGCTCTTGGAGGATAAGGTGAGCGAAGTGCTAAGGCTGGAATGAGGTAGAAAATGCAGCAGTGAAGTAAAATAAGTCACTTGTAAACCGTCTCTACAATGAATTTTACGTAGCGTGTGCATGGTCCTTTTTTCGCCTGTTCTGGAGTTACTAGTGGTCTCTGTTTTGTAGAAAAGTAGGATTAGACTGCTTTGTGCTGAAACTTCATAGCGTGGGCTCAGAATGTTTTTTGTTTTTTGAGGGAAAGCATGTAATAACTGAAACGCTGACATTGTGGTGTGGTTTCAATCTGCAGAGTTTGAAACTGGGGTATGAGCCCTTTTCCTCTTGACATGATTAATGATACTCGAGTACGTCAATATTAAAGCTGCTAAATGTGCATTTGTTCTCTGACAAAAGGCAAGCGGCCATGAGAGCTGCTTTTCAATGATCAATAGGAAACGAATTTACAGGTTCAAAGCGAAATGACGGCAAACAAAGCGAAGACGCGGAAAAGAACAAACGAAAATAAAGAACATTTCGTTTTTCTTATCTTTAGGCGCGCAGGACGGAGCAGTTACGCGTCTCCTGAGCCGCTCCCGATCAACTCGATCCCCGTCCACCCTCTACCTGCCTCGCGTCCCCTCCCCTCTCCCTGTCCTAGTCTCGCAGCCACGATGGGTGTGCTTCCTGGTGGGTGAAGCTTTGCTGGATTTGGCGTTCGATCAGTTTTCGCGCCGTGAGAAGCCGAGAAGGAGCCAGCGACGATAGATTTTGATGTTCTACTAACGAGAAAAATCAGGCCCCAATTAGTTTTGAGCGATCTGCTACATCGCGAGAAGGATCGGCGTCCGTCAGCGATCTTGTCGGACATCCCGGCCGGCGGCTGCAACTACAGATCAGTAAGTATCTGAACTTTTTCCTCCAAATTAGTTCTTAATCTTTGTCCAGTCACCCGATTGAACAATCCTCATATTAGTTCATCTGCAGCAAGTATATGTTGAGTTCTTCGCTTCAATCAAGATACAATGGCACAATCTAACAAGTGATATTCCACACTCGTATTTTCTTTGATGTTTCTCTGCATCAAGATGTTCAGCAATTCCGCAAAAAAAAAGATGTTCAGCAACAAGTACATTTTCTTATGCAGGGAGAGTATGATGCCTAGTTGGGTACCACAAGTTGGTAAGAAATTAAAATTTTGGATGAATCTTAGTTGTTTCGGGTAAACTATGGAGTTAATACAGGCTTTGATGTCAGAAAAAGATACACAAATGAGAGTAATTTTGATGGTAAGGTCACTTCATGCAGATACGTTTGTTCGAACTTAAGCACAAGACAAAAGAGATCATATGACGAAGTGTCCTCGAGCTAAGTCAAGAACCGATTCTAAAATTCGGATGACTCTTACATTAGATCTTGTGGTAGGAAATTATGAAGTGACTGATCTAGTTCTTGTACAAAATCACGTCCTTCACTTGCCACAAACCTACCATTTGATGGCATCACAACGGAAAATTTCAGAAGTGCAGGCGTTTGAAATTGGCTGATGATTCAGGAACTGGGCCAAAAGCTACACATGAGTTGGCTAGTCGTCAAGTTGGCGGGACACTTAATCTCAGCTACGCTTGTCACGACCATAAAATTATTTGCAGAGCAAGCGTCAGAGAGAGTTAGCATATCGTCAGGCAGGAAGTATGTTGAAGTACTTTTATGATAAATCACCGAGAATCCTTCGTTATGCTTTGAAATTAGATTGTGAAGAACATATAACCAACATATTTGGCGGTGTAGAAGCTCAGTTAGAAGTAGAGAATGCTCCTATGAACAAGAGAAGTGGAGAATACAATGTCGTCAATAGCTTCACTCAACTACTGACGGTACTCCTTTATCGTGTTAAGAAATTCAGTACATCAGCCCATCACCGTCGTTGTGCTTGTGCTTGACTGGTTCCATTCCTGGTTTATTTCGATGTGCTTGTACTTCTGAAAGGCAAATACAAGATGAAGCACCAAATCGCCCTTTATGTCATACCTCATGTCACGTTCACCACTGATCGCTTCTTCCACCGCTGCTCCTGTCATGGCTGCTGCACCTATTGTTATGAGAGTCCCATCATCTCGAGCTTGTGTCCCGTCACCCCTGACAGTATCTAAATTATCTGAGTCAAACATGCAAGATAATATTAAAGATACTAGTTCCCACACTTTATATGCCATTAATATTTGCTCTGATGAATTAAATCCATCATGTGTTGAAATGAATGAATTGCCTGCTATTATGACCACACCATCTATTGTACAGGATGGTGTTGCTGAACTGATGTCGTGAGAGATGGTGGTGGCATCAATCACCTAGGGCGATTTTTATAACAAGTGATATCAGAGCCACAAGATCGATGTTGGATCTTGAGGCAAAGTAGAGCCAATCCGACGGATACGAGATGGAGGGTTGCGGCGCATCACAAGGCGAGGTGGAGCTTAGAGCATGTCTTGCAAGGCAACATCTACAAGGCATCAAAATCTGCACAGGTTTTCGTGGAAGAATACGACATGACGTGGAGCAGAAAAGCGGCTGCTAGGGCAACAACAGTCGCAGTGCAATGCTGCTAGGGCATCGACCCAGCATAGCAGGCAGCGCGAGCGCAACGGCCTAGGCACATGAAGGCATGGGGAGGCGGAGGTGCGGCAGGGCACGGGCAGGCCGAGGCCGGTTTAGATCGATTTCTGGTCTAGAGTGAGGCACGCCTAAGAAACAACCCAGATTTAGGTAGAAAATGAGGGGGGGCATGGAATTTTTTTGCGAACTCGGTTTGCCTGAAAGGATGCTAGATTTAAGCTGGTTTTTTCTAATATTTCCCTGATTGAGACCAGTTTTGGGCTATTTTGGCTGTTTTGGCAAGGAAAGCTACTCAAGGATACAGTTTTGCATTAGGGAGTATGCTGGCATGGTACCAGGGGTATGGTGATGTACCAGGGGTGTCCACGAGTTTCTGCATGACATGGTACAGGTCGGATCAAGTCAAAAGTTGTACACAAAGAAAAGCAAGCGTGCGGTTGTGGTGCGTATAACTACTAGGAGTCATGTGAAAGTGGAGTTGGAGTCCGAATTGCACTTAACTCAGGATCAGGGCAGGTTAGAGCCCTGGTTGGTTTGAAGTTCAAGATAAGGATCTAGTTTGAATCAGTTTTGGTTTGAAGATGTAAGGAAAGCATCACGTTCATCTGTGTTGGGCAAGAAAAGGACTCAGAAGTTTGAGTCGGACAAGGAGAACTTGAGGATGCTATTTAAGCAAGGGTTGAGGGAGGCTTCAAGGCATGAGATCCCAGCAGTTTGAAGTCTAGGCAGCAAATCTGGAAGACACAAATTCCGAAGGAGGGGAGCGCTCAGATTCGGAGGAGGTGTGTTCGGAATAGGCAATCGTTGCTACATCGGTCGATTAGGAGATAGGCATTCAGAACGGCTACTTCCAAGAGTGAAGCATGTGCCAGGGATAAAAAGGAATTTGATTTCGCTAGAACTCTACATGAACAAGGGTTCATCTATCGAGGTGATAGGGATTGAGAACCTGAGGGTCATGCAAGGGTGAAAGACAGTGATGAGGGGAGAGTTAAATGCTTTGTATATTTACGAGTTGCAAGGGAGCACTATTGTAGGTAGAGACATAGAAGATGGAGTTGCTGGGTTAGTGGTGTTTGAAGGCAGCGAGTCTGAGGCCAAGTCAGACCCATTGGGTTGCGTGGTTCAGTGAATCACAAGAAGACCCAAGTCCTAAGAGAGCACGGAGGTTCAAACAAGACGGCTTCAAGGTGGTGAAGGACATATTCACTAAGGTGGAGTTTATTGATATTGTGTGAATATGTGTTCGAGTTAGGTCACAAGTTATGGTTTGGAGTTGTAATAGTGATGTGATAAAGTTTGTGTTAGACTCTTATATCGGGACCCAAAATCCATAATAGAGAATCTTAAGTGAAATCGCCCGCTAATTAAGTCGAAACGTCAACCCCAACCTCAACCCTTGGGTATCAATTCCAAGAGGAGTAGAGTGACATGGCTTTAAATAGCCCGAGACGTCAACCCCGAACTTGTTCGGCAAACTAATGCACAGATTAAGTAGGGTGATATGGTCTTCTCACTCTTTTCTCACTGAGCCGGAACATCAATCCCAAACTCATCCCGACAAATTAATACTCGACTAAAGTAGGATGATATAGTTCCCAAACTCCCAGGGGTAGAGTCACTTCACAGGGGTGATTAAACCTAACGGTTCTATGATTTAGACTCTGAAACCCTACCCCACCACGCACTTCAATAACATACATGCAAGGCACATGAGGCAGGTGAGAACGAATAAGTATCACAGCAGCAACTCTATGACTGAAGCTGCAATAGTACTAGTTGTTCTTTAAAACTTAACAACATAATTCACACAAAAGAGTTTATTACATAGCGAAAGGTTTAATATGGCTTAGAAGCGAAAAGTGGGGCCAAAAGATGGCAGCAAAACAAACCAAGCTGCCGAACCCTGGGCAGGACCACTGCCAGGGTTTCCCAGCGACTAGTCATCGTGGGCGTCGATCTCTACATAGAAATCATCCGTTGATGGGATGATTTCATCTGTACAAAATTATCAATAACTACAAGATGAGTACAAAAATTGTACTCCGCAAGACTTACAAGGGAATTTAGTAATAGGTACAACAGGTTTCAATAAGGGGGTATTTGTGGACTATTTTGCAAAAAGCTGATTATTCTTTCGACAATATTCATTAAGTAGGATGAAATTTGACTACTAGATTACTTTTAAAGAAGATGAGTCAAAACTTTATAATGAAATCTCTTGTAAACTACCATACACTTAAACCCTTGATTCTTCCTCAACCACCAGGGAGAAAGCAATCACTAACTCCTCAACCTTAGAGTTGGCATATTTTAAGGTAATATTATAGTTGTCTAATTCGATGCGGATTCTTACCAAGCTGTCCATAACCGCGGACACGGCTATTTGAATAGTTCAAACCCTGCAGGGATGTACATCTTTACCTACACGTATCGATCGACTCTTAATGCTAGACCGAAGACACACTTCACGAGGTGTGTTAGCAGAGGGTGATCGAACACGACCTTTACAATATTTTTGCCTTCAGTATGAGCCATCCTAATGGGCTAATCCATGTACACTAGCCCGGCCGGTACCCCGACACGGTCCCAAAAGTTGGAGCAGTGATACATCCCTGGTCCCGGACCGTGTGTAACCCTTACACCTATATTGAGACACCACATCACATCATTTTTCACTCACCCAGCAAGTGGAAATGGCAAACTATACAGCGCATAACTTAAGTCTAGACAAATTATTCAGTCGTGGGTGGCCCATTATACCATCCGTGTAGAAGTACGCAAATCTTGATTTAAAAGGACATCGGGAACCGGTCCTTATGGGAAAAACAAGACAACCCACCATGCTCCCAGCCATGGCCTCTCGTCTAAGCCTGATATTTATTAATCAAGTTCATCAATTACTTCCCGGTGAACACCCACCAACCACTTACCCACCCAGAGTGTTGCGGTTTGTCTGCCATCCAAGGAATTACGACTTCTACATGTCTAAGCATGCCTAAGCATCATTAACCATATAAGTAATTTAGAAGCAACAAATATACTACTTTAATTAGGTTGGGGTGTGGTGGAGTTGATTGGCGACTAAGTAAGTTATGCAAAGAATAAAGCTAATATTTAACAGAAAATATAAGTTGAACGCATGCGATATAAGTTTAAGAAGAAATAATACTTTGTAAGTAATAGGGTGGTTGCAATATGTTAAAAGGGTTGCTTGCCTTGAGGTTCGGCTATTAACTCTTGCTCCTGCTCGGGATTATACGCTTCGGAATGTTCTGGCTCTATCGGGAAGGACGAACCGGAAAAAGGAGGTGCAATAATAAACATCAAAATAATGAATATCAGCATGATATGAAATGTATGTCATGGCATAAAGGGTTCAAAATAAAGACTAATGCAAGTGTAATCAATTTAATCGGAGTTCGGATGCTCGAGGTATCGCGATCCGACGATCTCCGGCTAATCGGAAAACCCTAAATTGAGTTTTTAGCTATTTATATCTTTTCTAGTATGCAAACATGTATGAAAATGACATATTTGGGTAGATCTCATTTTTCTAAACATTTTGATATATTATTTGCATTTTTCTGATTAAAATTGGATTTTCTATGATTTTTCTAAGACTTAATCAATTTAAAATCCTTTTTGTATTTTCTCAGTAAATAAAAATAATATTAAATAATAATATTTTTATCACATATCTCAATTTTAGCTTTAGAGAATGACATGTGGGCCCATGGTCAAACTCTGGTCAAAGTTGACCGAGTCAATGACAGGTGGGGCCCACTGTCATAGATTTCTTAATTTCTAAATTCTTTTCTGTTATTCCTTACACGTGGGGCCCAAATGTCATAGAGACATTAAATTAGTTCATTAACTGCACTGGTTAGTCGTTAATTGCAGTCATTAATATGTCGGAACCATTAATTAATAATATTGATGATGTCGGAACAGAAATCATTGAATTAATTACAGTCATTAATGAATTAATTATTAATGAGGTATTAAATATGTCGGTAATGTGTTGATTAGCATTAATTAATGTCTTAACAGGCATTAAGCCGGGTCATTATGACCCTAATCACTCGGCCGGCCGGTCGGCTTGGTTAGCCCGGGTGCGGCAGGGTCTGCAGGAGGCGGGCGAGGCGGCGGCGCTCGGCTTACCGGAGGGCGCCGGCGAGACGACGGTGGCGAGGGGGCTCGATGGGGAGGCTAGGCAGCGGGGGTTGGCTCGGATGGAGGCGGCGGACCGACGCGGGCGGCGAGGCGGGTGGCGTCGGGGGCTGCGGGCTTGGAGGGCATCGGGGCGAGGCGGCGGACGTTGTCGGCGGCGGGGTAGTGGGAGTGAAGGGGAGAGAGAGGGAGGCCGAGAGAGAGATGAGAAGGAGGGGGCTTCGACTCTAGGGAGATATAGGGGGGCTTACCGGAGCAGGAGGTGGCGGGGTGAGCTGCCGGCTACTTGCCATGGCAAGCAGCTCAGTGGCGAGGTCCTGGCGGCAGGGAGATGAGGATGGGGCGGCGGCGGGTTAGGGATAAGGAGGCGAGGTGGAGCAGGCCACGGGGGAGGTTGGGCCAGGAAAGGGGAGTGGGCCAGGGTGGGGAAAGTTATTGGGCCACTCGGCCCAGCCGAGAGGGGGAGAGGCGGGAGCTCGGTCGGGCTAGGCGAGGGTAGCAAACTAGGCCGCCGGCCCAATCGGGACGCGGGGGAAGAGGCCCCAAGAGGGCCCATCGTTCAGTTTTAGGTTTTTAGTTTTGTTTTCTTTTACCTTTATCTCTTATTTCCATTTTAATCTTTTAGACAAATCCAAACCATATTTTTATAGTTTAAAATTTGTCTATAATTTCATAGCATACATGTAGATATTTGGAATACTTTCCAATATACTTTATTTATGAATTCTGAAACCCAAATTAAATGTTGGGAATTGAATCCTTCTCCTCATTAGGGTTTTTCTCCTATTCTTAAAGGTTTTTCCTCAACATTTTGAAAGTTTAAAATTCTTCTCAATTTTGACTCATGCGTGAATGTCATGATACACACGATAAACATGTTTAAAGATTTAGGGATGTTACATCCTATAACCCGAGCCTCTCATAAATAGAGGCATCATGTGTAACCCATCACATATAAGAAAGGCCTAGTGGCCAACGAGTTATGATGGGGAGGTACGTCTGTAGTCATGCGTCATAGATGTAGACTTCACGGCTAAACCACGTTAAAAACCATCGTGTCTCTTATTACCTTTTTTATACTCCCTCCGTCCACAAATGTAAGGTATGCACGGAATTTAAGGTCTAAGTTTGATCAATAATTAAATCAATACTATTGACTTATATGACATAGTTGTGGTACCATTAGATTCATATTCAAACGTATTTTCAAATAGTATCACTTTTATATTATATAATTTAATATTATTGGCTTAATTGTTGGTCAAAGTTGGATCTTAAATTCCGTGCACGCCTTACATTTGTGGACGGAGGGAGTAATACTTTTGGTATAGATCTATGTTAGTACATGTGGCCTCGTGCGAGATTAACATGGCATCAATTGTCTAGGGCCAATTTTCGTAACTGAAGAACCTCCTCCTCCCGAGAGCATAGCTTTCTCTTGATTTGTTGGTCAAGCACAAAGCCCATCAACTCAGCTAATGATTTCTTGTATTGTGCTAATAGAAATTAAATTTTACATAGCAGTTTTCTATGCGCAGGACAACAAGATGGGGGAGGATGCTTCACTAAATTGCCCAAGATATATAGTTGTTTTCTATTTTTCACATTGTATCTGAGTCGTTTTTTGATGGTCCACGCTTTTACAAATCACCAGTTTCTTATAATTTTGATAGAACACCGCCTATACTACAGTATCGTTGCATTTTTGGATATCGTATGAGAAACACCTATCTTTTCTCATGCCCTACATCTTAATGTCTCTATTTCAGACTACTGGGTTAACTCCCAATGAGTGATCCAATTGAGACACATTTCTTCCTCCAGAGCGACAGATGAGCTCTCGTCTCTAATGTCGCTTCTAAATAACATCAACCCTCCAAACAATTTCATCGATTCTAGACATCTCATCCCTAGCCTAGGAATCAAAATCTCCTCTTACTTCTATAATCTACTCTCTTACAACGGGGTTGACTCAAGTGGATCCTCTCTCTTGTGGACAAACACAACCCCTATCAAATGCAAAATCTTTGCATGGCTGCTTGTGAACCAGAAAATCGAAGTCAAGGTAGAATTAAGGAAAAGAGGTATCCCGCTAGATACTAGTTGCCCCTTCGGGTGCAACCTGCCAGAATAGGTAGAACATTTTGCTCTTCGATGCCGGCACTCTCATAATATTTGGAATATCTTACATATGAATTCCCTAAACATTGAACATGTCAGCAATCTTTTTTCTACATGTATGATGCTTGTTGGGGAAGGGGTCCCCGTGCTACCCGGTTTCGACATTTTTTTATACTTAGGGGAAATCTATGGACCACGTGACCCGTCGATGGCAAATTCGTGACAACGCTGAGTCTACGACAATGCCGCCTCCATGACAGCGCCAAGCCCATGACGACGCCAAGTTCGTGACGGCGGCAAGTTCGTGATGACCGGAAGCCTGGGGCGACAGGAAGACTGTTGCCAGGGGGGCGCATGACGAACAGGGCCTGTAGAATATTTCTAGAGGAAAAGATCGGGTTGTCCTCAAGGGCACTAGTGCATCTAGGGGCAAAATTGTAAACAACCTGAGGGCATTTTTGTAATCTTTCCTACTCCTTTATTTTTCCTATAAATAGGGGGGCACCCCTTTCATTCAGGGGGATCCCAAAAATTCTGAAATACAAGTTTGTTTGCTCCTCCTCTCCTCAAGTTCGCAACATCGCAGTGAGTTTGAGCGTCTTCGCGTCGGGCAGCCCACGTGCGCGATAGCGGTGTCTCCACGACGTAGTTTCCCGTGCAACCCTCGTAGGTCTGTGGAACCGTGCGGGGGTGCCACCAATTTACTGCCTAGCCCTGTTGCTATGACAGTTGGCGCTGTCTGTCAGAACCTAGCAAGAGGCCGTGTGACGAAGACCGTAGCTGCCACCGAGGAGTGCGAAGACGCCGCCGTCAACCCGCGAGACGATCGAGCCATGCCGCCTAAGAAGCGAGAAGGGACGAAGCGGAAGGCCGTGACCACCGTCGTGACAGGCACGAGAGTGACAACTAGGAGGACGGCACGCGTCGAGGTTCACGCAGCGGATGCCGCACCCAACCCCTCCACTGATGCGCAGGTTGTTGGCTCAGAAGCCTCCGCCCAGGTCGCAAACAACGAAGTTGAAATCGAGGCGCTGAGGCGGCAAGCCGCGGAAGCAAACTGGAAGGCGGAGGAGCTGCAAGCCGGGTTGGAAGCACACAGGACCGACGCCCTACGCATGGAGGCACTCTTGCGTGAGGCCGCCGATGTGCACGCACGACAAGCAGCGGCGGTAGCAGCAGCAAGACCAGCCCCTGACCCCGCAACGGCCCCGGCCGAAGCCCTTTGCCATCAGCTAGCACTAGGACGCGCGGCGGCGATGGGGCAAGTCCAAGCAAACCCTCAAGTCGCCGAGGAGCAGCGACGCCACCTGCGGGAGGTGACCGCACGTATGAGACCTATGACCCCGCCGGGAACCTCAGAAGCGAAAGCACTACGGACGGAGATCTGGCAAAAACGTGAAGCGACTCTCGCCACCCTACGCGAGACGGACGCTTTGCTGGACACAGTGGAAGATGCCCACGAGTACCTCGCCGCGCCAACTGTGTATGCTGCGAGGCACGAGGTCATCAACATCGCCGACGACCGAAGCCCCTTCAGCCCCGGGCTCGAAGCGAAGCCATGGCCACACAAGTTCCGTCTCGCGGATCTCCCGAGCTACGCTGGTGACACCGATCCGGCCGAGTTCACTCGTCTGTATGAGGCCGCCGTGTCTATGGTAGGAGGAAATGAGGCTACCATGGCAAAGAGTCTACTCCTCAAGCTCTCCGAGACAGCGCGGTCATGGTACCTCACGCTTCCCGCTGGCTCGGTATATTCCTAGGAGCAACTCTGCCAGCTGCTACACTCACGCTTCCAAGGAAACAAGACCAAAGCCGTGACGGCGGCAGACCTCTACGTGTTGGTCCAGGGACCATGGGAGACCATTCAAGTATTTCACAAGCGCTTTGCCAACGTGCAGTGTCAAATACGCAGCATCACTGATGAAAACGTGTGCTCCGCCGCGCGAAGCTCCATTTGGAACCCAGCCTTGTGTGCCAAGTTGGACCGAAGCCCACCAACCACCATTCGAAAGTTGTACGACACCATGGAAAGGTACACGCTTCAAGAAGAAGGGGAGCTCCAACTGCGGAACAAAGCACTAGCGGCCGCCAGGCATCCCAAGGCAGCTCATGATGATCCTCAGCCACGCCACCGTGGCGTGCACCAGGTGGACGGGTACGATGAGCGACCCCGCGCCCACTTCAAGCATGACGATGACTGTGAGCAAGATCGAGGTCGAGAACGCCACGAGGACCGCGACCTCACGCGTCGGGGCCTCCGCGGAGGCGAGCGAAACCATGATCGTGGTGGAGGACGCAGCAACCGAGGCCGCTAGAGCTACCAGCATGCGGCGCGAACCAATAACCAAGCAAGGAGATTCTGCGAGTTGCACCAGTCATACAACCACTCCACCGCTGAGTGTGATGTGATCCGGAGGACGTGCGAGCAACTTCGCTTGAGGCCGACAAGTGACGCTCGGTCCCCAGCACGAACTACTGCTCCAAGGGAGCCCCACCTCCAGCTGCCACTACCACCACCTCTTCCTCCTGGCGTGGCTCCGGACAAGCGATTAATCCACACCGCGTCATCCACGCCATCGTAGGGGGCAACACGCACACCTTCCCATCGAAGCGCCAAAGGTACGCGTATGCCTGCTAGATAAGCCACATCGCCTCCTTCCCGCCCACCGAGCTCCCTGCTTCGGCGTCCACACCAGTGACCTTCGGGCCTAAAGACGCCGTGGGAATCACCCTCCCACATCATGACGTGCTTGTCATAACTGCGATGGTTTTGGATGCGGAGGTACATCGCGTCTTTCATAGGACACCCTAAAATTATCCACGACTCAAATATATCATAATATCAGGGTACCCAGTTCAAAAATATTTACAAAGGGAAATAATAAACGTTAGGGCAGAAATGTGCATTGAACTACGACACATAGGAATAAATTTCAGAAAAATTCCAATAAAATTCCACAGTGATCTTTACACCTCCACGAGCAAGAATATGCAAAAATATGGACACTTTATGTTCAAGAATTTGGAGAAGCCAACATCGAACAATTAACCCCAAAGGTTTTCCCGCATGAAATGATGAGCATGCATAAGGGGTAAGCACCAACTCGAATTCATGGAGTCTCCTTTCTGTCGCCACAACCCACCTACCTCATAACTCTCAGTAGCAGGGCAACATTCTTGTCCTTTTCCATTCAGCCCTAGTAGGAGGTCTTCATTGGCATTCGAATCTCTTCTGTGCCTCTACACTAAACGGTGCGAAATCTTTCCCATCTTCCTGAACACGCCTCCCCTAGTACCAGTGACATGGTTTGGCACCCTCGGGAGCACCAGCGCACACCGTGGCATACCCATGCCATTAGGGCATGCGCACTAGCCGCACTCCGGCCTCACCACAGTGCGCACCATAGCAGCCAACCGCGCCATCCATCGCTAGCCTCGCCTCCCTTCGCACCGCGGAGTGCCACGTGTTCCCCGTGCTTCCTCATGCACAGCCATCGCATTAGCTGCTCCCCGCCGCATCGTCCGTCGCCTGAAGTCCAGCACCATGCGCTGCCCCATGCCACGGCCACCCTTAGCTCCCGACCAGCTCAGTGCCCTCCTGTTGATCCTTAGAACGTCCCGTCGCCAAGCTGAGACAATGGCCATGGCTGCCACGAATCCCGCCGACGGCAGCAGTGCATCGGCTGCCGAATCAAGCACCGCGCAGCGACGCCAAGCGTGCCACGACCTCACCCCGGGCACTGCTGAGCTCGGCGTTGCCTAACTTCCCCTGTATTTCCCCATCAGCGCGTCTGCCGTCGTGTTCATCACCCATGCCGCTTGTCCCCTTCACGGCGCATCTATTTAAGCCGCTCCCGAGCTTCTCCAAGTCCCAGCTTACCCTTCCTCCCTTCTTTAGCTGAAGTCAAGCTCAAGCCACCACCGAGCTCTCCCTCCTTCAACCTAAGTTCGCAATCCTCTACTCGGATCCGCATCAATTCAAACCGCCCAAGCCATCCCGAGTTCCCTGGTCAAGTGAACCGAGCCCGGAGTTACTCATCTCTCCCTTGAACCTTTTTCCCCCTCTCTGATTTGCCGCTTTGCCGCTGGTAACCCTACTGCCGAAGCACCGCCACCGCCCTGTCCCGGTCTCGAGTAACTGGGAGCATCCCGACCAAACAGGTAAGCTTCGGGAGCCCACTCCCGAAGGGAGGGTAAGTCCCACCGGTGAATGCCAACGGGCCCAAACCACAGGCCAAGCCGCTGTTGGTTCCAGTGGAGGCGTAAAAGCACTTTCCGCCTTCAATGTCACCATGCAAAGTAGTAAAACCAACCGGTTTACTCCTTTTAGAATTTGTCAAGTCTCTGGTTCACCCGGTTTAGGCTTAACCCGACCAGTTCTTGGCACTCTAAAACCGGTTCTGGAATCTCTAGATTAAATCCAAACATTTGATTCAAAAGAATTTCAATTTTTCAAAATATTTAAATCATAATCAGTGAGGATTAGGTTTAGGGCATTTCTTCCATTTTCCTTAAGCCAACATATACAATATACAGATATGTCATTTCTTGTGCAGCAAAAATAAATGTTGCACCCTACCAGAGTACCAGAGTGTCCATAACCCCAACAGGCCAGTAGAGCACATGGTTTGGAGTAGGGTTCTAAGTATCATGGTCTTCCTCCGATCAAAAGAACACTTTCATTTTATGACGTGTATATCCCTTGCTCAAAGTTCTCTTTTCTTAACCTAAGAGCTGGGACCTTAACATCCTACCATTGACTTAAGGTCCGTATATATCCTTCCCAAGCTCCATCCTAGAATGCTCATGAGTTCAATAATTTAAAAGTCAAAACGTCAATCCGCTTTCCGAAACCCTAAACCCTAATTCAACCATCCTAAGACCAACACCCTTATTGTACGTTTCACCATGTTACATCATTCTCTTTTGAACATGCTTGTTGTTTGGATTTATTGAAGTTGCCCTGTTTGCTTCTTATTCGATGTTTTCTGACATGTAGTTGACAGAGTGAGATACGTGCACCAGGAAGAGCTGGAGTCACCCCCACGTACAGAACAAGAACACGGATCTCCAGGCAAGCATTTTCCACTTTGATCATGTTGAATCCCAGATGTGCGAAAACTTAATCATCTTGTTTGCAATCCCTGCATGCTATGTGAATATCACCATTATTTTATGCTAGACTTAGTTACCCCTAGTAGATGCATATATCTCAGGTCTGATGAAACCTTTCCTTGTAGCCCCAGTATTAATTGCTAATCGTCGTACGTTCAGCAGAGTATCTAGGACTATAGGCAATAGCCCTGCTTAGACCTGCTTAGAGAAAAACCATTTTCTATAGGCAACAAGGGGGACTTGCATCTTGTGGGTAAAGCCGTACAACCTCTGCAGAGTGTTTAAAAACTATTCGAATAGCCGCGTCCTCGGTCATGGACGAGAACTGGTTAGGCCACACACTGGTTAGACTGAGTTTTGTTTGCAAAACTTGGGCAATGGATTAAGGATGTGGGCATGACGTGTCCACAAGGGAGCAATTTAGACCACGCTGCAGGTAGCAAGGAATGCAGGAGAATGGGATTAGCCGTGCTACTAGGGGGTAGTACGGGTTGGTGTTGGGAACCTTAGGCGCCGATAGACTGAGCTATCGGGTCAAGACAGGAAAAGGAGGTAGTAGAGACTACCTCATGAGATGACATGAATGTGTAAAACTCTTTGATTTCTAAACATGCCTTTGAATCTAGTAATCGTATTTGTAGTGAAAACTTACTTTGTGCACAACATGTGACCTAGAATAGAGCTATCTCCTTTGAATCAAGCCTTGCATGAAATATAGTTGTATTTCTTTCTTGTGGGGATTACTTGCGAGTACATTCAATGTACTCGCCTGGCTTATTGATGGGGCCAGGCGAAGAGGAATTCTTCTCCCACGATGACGACAGTGACTACGAGGGCTAGGGTGTCTCTCCCCGGTCAGTTGCCTATTGGGTAGGCATATTGATGGGCATCTACGCATTTCTATCTTTTTCGCTGTAGCTTCTGTTCAGCCAATCAGCTATGATGTTGAACAATGACCATAATGGTCCATGTGTGTAAAAGACTCGGTATTGTATGTCAATGCTATCAAATTCTTGTGTGTACTGGCTACTGATCATGGGACCAGTACAGGAAGCACAGGGGTTTATCCGGTCTTGAAACTGGGTATGCCAAAGCTTGGTATCAGAGCCATACTAACGGTGGGAAAACCCTAGCTAGCCTGGCCGTTAGAAGGAATCTAAGTTATAAGTATTTTTTTAAGTTAGAACAAGTCACTTAAGCATGAGTTCTAGTATTCTCATCCTTTCTAGTAATCAATTACCTGGCAGAATTTCTAAACATTCTACTTATCCCAATCTTGGTTTTTAAAAATTACGCAGATGGGAACGATCAAAAAATATGCTGAAACTTGTGCGGCCACCACCGCAGGATTTCCCCGACTTCTTCGGGAAGCACTTGAGAGATGCGGAGAGATGCGGAGGAATGGCTATCCCAGAATACCACATTTTTCAGGAGAAGATGTCGGAAATAGTGACAGAATACTGGGCCAGAGTCTTTCTCTTTGGTACAAGACATGATGACAACCGATCTTATAATTTTGTGGGACCCCGAAGTTGGTCTCCTACTCAGGCCACCCATTTGGCAGCCTACAAGGCATTAATGCACCTCCGCCACGAGCTCAGCGGGCTACCCAACAGTAGGGCTACTCGGTATTTTCCCTAGTATCCCCTATGAATGAACATCTGTTCGTACACTCCACCGATCGATGAAGATGACCCAGCGGTAGTGCACCTGGCGCGCTACATGGAAGCACAAGACACCCTAACCCATGAAGCCCTCATCGAGATGGGGAATATACGTGAAGAGCTTCAGTGAGTTCGTGGACTGCTCAAGTTGGCCACCGCCCGTCAGCAAAGGACTGCCGCTACCAGCGATGCATCACCAAAGCCCTGCGACGTACATGTTGTGGGAGGAGACGAGCAGCCGCCACCACCTAAACGACGTTGTGGCAATACCCAAGCCTACATCAGCCAGTTTACCTCGGGGCCAGGAACCTCAAGCGCCATGTCTGGACCATCCAATCCCACACCGGTTCGCAATGTGGGAAACAGCATGGAAGCTGCCCTCTATTTAGATGAAGAAGAGGATCCCGAGGAAGTGGAACCTGAGGAGGCAGAGGACCAGGATGATGTTCAGATCCTGACTTAGGACCCTAGGGCTCGTAATTGCTCAGTGCCACGAGCTAGAACCATGTATCATAATAAGTAGACGTTCGAGGTAGAGGATCATCTACAGTCCTAGTGTGATGTACTGAACTTGTTTGTATGCCGTGTGTGGTACGACTCACCCGTAGGTGTTGTATCGTGCCCACACTCTTCCTTGAATAAAATGGCCTACCCGGCCTCCTGTATGCAAAAAGAATTCCTGGTCCACTCTTACCTCGCGAATCCCTCTTACCCCACCATTCAACCGCGATTCCGAGTAAGACATGACGCCTCGGTCGCTCCCAGTTATGAGGGTGGGCAGACGTCTTATCTTGGATGAAAATCTATCCCTCCTTGCGACCGAAGCCACCTTCACACCAGCTATATATACCCCTGAACCCTTCACTTCTCATCTCACCACTCTCAGACAGCCTAGAGCAACCCATCTTAGTTCCTTCTTCTTCCTTCACTGCCAAACCCTGTAGAGCTATGCCTCGCGGAATACTCTACAATGAGACCACCGCGGCTGAGCTTTCAGGATTCACAGATATCCTGTGGACTATAGCCCAAAGAGCCCTTGGGGCCACACAAAGGCCGGAGTACGACATATACCAGGAGGAGGCCTCCAACGCAGTGAATGTGTACTGGGCGGACGTACACATTTACCAAGCCGGCGCCACCGATGTCGCGACCTTCCACATCGCCAAGAGGTCAATGCCTAACCCCGACCTAGCAGTCCAGATGGCAGCATGGGAAGCCATCTCCTGTCTCCACCACATGGTTCCAAGCATGCGCCGCCGAGCCTTCCGGTTCTACCCCAGCCGTGCTCTGGGAGAAGATGCCACCTTTACCAGCACCCAGATGGAGCAGGACGTGGCTGTAGCCATCTTACCCGGTACCTCGTCGCTCAGAACGACGTCTTCACCCAGCTCGCCGACGCCCTTGTTCAGTCACAGCGAGCCATCTCTCTTGTGCAGCCTCGCCCTCACTCCCGAGACTCTATCTCAGCAACTGCTCGCGTCCCCGTTTCTGAAGACCCACCGCTGCTCGGCATACCAGTAGCTGTAGGGGGCAACCCTTTGCCCTCCTTGCCCGCAGAGTACCTTAGGTTGTTCTCTGCGTATGCAGCCACCACCCAAACCGCGCATCACCGCAAGCACCCCACCACTCCTCATAACACCCCAGTGCCCTCCGAGAACGGAGACATCCATGGGGAGATACCTTTGACCCAGCCCTCCAACCTGGACGTAGACCAGGTAGACTAGATGTGCGGATAGTGGACTAGCCACTCCCGTCTAGAATAAACCTAGGAACCTATTTTCGTACTGCTTATAATAGAGCCTAGCCCCGTGCCCTAAGGCATGACGTGTGTGTTTTGTACAAGTGCCTTTAGGCATGCCCTTTTGTAATGTCGTTATGTGATTTCTTGGTGTTTCATTTGCATCTTGGTTGGTCTATTCCAACCGCTAGTAATTTATGCAAGGCAATTAGCCTTGAAAATGTGCTATACTGCAACCCCACCTTTTTCCCCCTTACCTATTGCTGTAAGAATGTAACACCTGACAAACCAATTGGTACCAATACAGGATAAAAGCAACCATGAGTCACCACACCAACAGCCCATCAACCCTTAAGCCAGCAGCAGACGTTTCGGCAAGTGTCCCAAGACCTGCCAGCCCAGCGCACTCCAGAGCGTCAGCAAACTCTCAGAAAATAGTTTCGCATCATAAGAAGCCCCATGCCGGCAATCGCACAAAATCCCATGCCAAGGGACAGGAGAAACCTCGGCCTGCCACAGAACCAAAGGAAGACCAAGGACCTCACTGTGCCGAATCTGGCCATCCGCCACCAAACCCGCCACCAGCAGAGCCGACGGTGGCTGACATGTTCAAGATATTAGGGCGGTGTTGTGAAGCAACTCACACTGCGGTGCAGCAAGCCCTGTGAAGTGGCAACTTACCCAACAAAGTAAATAAACTTTCAGAATTCCAGAGGACCTCACCACCCGTCTTCACACATTCAATCGAGTCACTGGACGCAGACGATTGGTTGCTTGTGATCGAGGCGAAGTTAGAAGTAGCCCGGTGTGACGACCAAGAAAAAGTACTCTTCGCTCCGCAATACCTGCAAGGACCCGCTGTGGCATGGTGGAAAAGGGTCCAAAGCACTCAACCCAGGCAAATGGAAATTACCTGGGAAATGTTTAAGGAATAGTTCCGCAAGCACCACATCCCAGCCAGTTTAATTGGAATCAAGAAACAAGAATTCTTCGCGCTTAAGCAAGGAACCATGACGGTGATAGAATATCTGCATAAGTTCACGCAATTGGCCCGCAATGCGGAAGAAGATCTGAAGTCCGAGAATGCCCAAGTGGAAAAATTTATGAACGGCTTGCAGCAAATCCTCCAATACCAGATGGCCTCCCAAAAATTTACAGACTTGCAAGACCTAGTAAATGCTGCCCTGAACGTGGAAGAGAAGCGACGTGGCCTGATCGACACCCGGAAGTGCAAAAGTGACAGACACTTTGCCACGGGGGAGCCCTGTCAATGACCTCGCTATGAGAAGAAGACTGCCCCCAGGACCACCGCACCGCATCATCACAGGTATGCCCCATCCGCTCCTTAGTTCAGTTTCCGTAACCCTCAGAGCTATCCAAAGAGCAATGACAACAGCTACCCTCCCGAATGATCCAACAAGAAATCAGGAAGCCGTAAATGTTACGCGTGTGGAGAGCCCGGCCACTTTGCTTTCCAGTGCCTTAAGAAGCCGCAGGAGCCCTCAGACCGGCGTCCACACGAAGGACACTCCATGCCTACTCACAGCCAAGGACCAAAAGGAACACAGAGCTACAGCAAGGGACGTGCGAACCACGTCGACGCGGAGGAGGCGCAGGACGCACCAGGAGTGGTAATGGGTACGTTCCCTGTTAACACAGTACTTGCAACGGTTTTATTTGATTCTGGAGCCTTGCATTCCTTCATATCGAAAAGATTTGTTGATAGAAACCAACTAGAGGTTCGTCTCATGAAAGTGCCCATGCGAGTTTGGACCCCAGGATCAGAAGTTAAAGCTAGGTACTGCTGCAAGGATGTACTCATCCTCATAAGGGGGTAGAATTCCTAGCTGATCTAATCATCTTGAGATCAAAAGACATAGACGTGATCCTAGGAATGGATTGGTTACCTAGGTTTAAAGGTAACATTAATTTTGAAACCAAAATAGTTACCCTCACCAACGCCCTAGGGAAAACAGTTAAGTCTTCCCCTAAGCTACCAATGGACCCCCATAGCACCCTCAACCAACTGACCACGCCAGAAGTGGCCCAAGTCTTCGTGATACGAGAGTTCCCTCAGTTATTCCCAGAGGAGCTGCCTGGAATGCCACCGGACCGAGAAGTGGAGTTCTTTATTGATTTAGTGCCAGGAACAGCACCCATTGCAAAAAGACCTTACCGCATGTCAGCTAACCTTCTGATTGAGTTGAAGAAGCAGTTGGAAGAGCTCGAGGGCAAAGGATTTATTTGACCAAGTTCAGCACCATGGGGATCACCGGTATTATTCGTTGAGAAGAAGGATAAGACCCTACGCATGTGTGTAGATTACCGGGCCCTAAATGAGGTTACCATTAAGAACAAATACCCGCTTCCGTGGATTGATGATTTGTTCGACCAAATGAATGGAGCACGAGTGTTCTCCAAAGTAGATTTGAGGTCCGGATACCACCAGTTAAAAATCCGGGAGCAGGACATACCTAAGACTGCCTTTACCACTCGGTATGGGCTATACGAATATACTGTCATGTCTTTTGGCCTGACCAATGCCCCTGCTTACTTCATGAACTTAATGAATAAAGTGTTGATGGAATACCTAGATAAGTTCGTAGTGGTATTCATTGATGACATTCTAATCTACTCCAAGTCAGACCAGGAGCATGAGCAACATCTACGTGCAGTATTGGAAAAACTGAAGGTGCATCAGCTATATGCCAAATTCAGCAAGTGCGAATTCTGGCTAAGGGAAGTTGGATTTCTAGGGCACATAGTGTCCGCACGCGGCATAGCTGTCGACCCAAGCAAGGTTAAAGATATCCTTGACTAGAAGGCACCACAGTCGTTGACTGAGGTCAGGAGCTTCTTAGGTCTAGCAGGATACTACCGCAGCTTTATTGAAGGGTTCTCGAAGCTGGCCAGACCCATGACCCAATTACTTAACAAGGACCAGAAGTTCGACTGGACACCGAAGAGTGAGGATAGCTTTCAGGAAATGAAAACACGGTTGACCTCCGTACCCATGCTGATCTTACCAGACCTTCATAAGAGCTTCGATGTGTATTGTGATGCATCACGACACGGACTTGGGTGTGTGCTCATGCAAGACGGAAAAGTAGTTGCCTATGCTTCCAGACAACTATGACCTCATGAAGCGAATTACCCGACACATGATCTGGAACTAGCCGCCGTGGTTCATGCTCTAAAACTCTGGCGACATTACCTCATCGGTAATCGCTGTGAAATATACACAGATCACAAGAGTCTGAAGTATATCTTCACCCAAGCAGACCTTAACATGAGACAGAGGAGATGGTTAGAACTGATTAAGGACTATGATCTTGGAGTCCACTACCACCCTGGAAAAGCAAACATAGTGGCCAATGCCCTCAGTAGGAAACCACATACATTAAATGCCATAAACCGAGTAAACCAGCCCAAATTGCATGAGGTATCAGAAGGGCCTAGTTTGGGTTTGGTAAAGAGGGGATTAGTAGCCAACTTGGAAGTGACCTCGTCCTTCACGGCGCAGATCATAGGCGCCCAAAAGGGGCCATAAGAGCATAGAGGACATCAAGGAGAGGGTGAAACTCAGAAATGCAAGTGGTTTTAGGGAAGATCATGAAGGCACACTATGGTTTGGAAATCGGATATGTGTACCCGCATGTGAGGAACTCAATGAGTTAATATTAAAGGAGGCGCATGAGTCCCATTACTCCATCCACCCTGGAGGCACCAAAATGCACCAGGATTTAAAAGGAAAGTTCTGGTGGCCTGGAATGAAGCGGGAAATAGCAGACTTCGTCGCTTAGTGTGACACGTGCCAACGTGTCAAGGCAGAACATCAAAAACCCGCAGGACTACTCCAACCTATCAAAGTCCCCGAATGGAAATGGGACGAAGTCGGTATGGATTTCATTGTGGGACTACCGAGAACGAGAAAAGGGTATGATTCCCTCTGGGTCATTGTAGACCGACTCACTAAAGTAGCACACTTTTTGCCAGTCAAAACCACTTACAGAGGAGACCAACTGGCCAAGTTATATCTTGCCCGAATAGTTAGCTTGCACGGGGTGCCAAAGAAGATTATTTCAGACCGAGGCACCCAGTTCACCTCCCGATTATGGGAAAGCCTACATGAAGCTATGGGAACCTGACTTAACTTTAGTACCGCCTATGACCCGCAGACGGATGGACAAACGGAACGGGTAAACCAGATCTTAGAAGACATGCTAAGGGCCTATGCCCTGAACTACGATGATAGTTGGGACGATAGCCTGCCTTATGTAGAGTTCTCGTATAATAAGAGCTACCAGGCGAGTTTACAGATGTCCCTGTTCGAAGCACTGTACGGACGAAAGTGTAGGACACCCCTGAATTGGTCAGAGATCGGGGAAGGAAAAGTTTTCGGTCCTGACATTCTTCAAGACGCAGAAAAACGAGTAAGGTTCATTCAAGATCAACTAAAGGCAGCACAATCGAGGCAGAAGAGCTACGCTGACCCCAAGCGTCGAGATATCACCTTTGAACCCAGAGACTATGCCCACCTGCGAGTGACACCTCTCAAGGGAACACAGAGGTTCAATGTCAGGGGCAAGTTAGCACCCCGATTCGTTAGACCGTTTAAGGTAGAGGAAAGAAGAGGTCAAGTAGCATACCAGTTGGAGCTACACCCGGAACTGTCCGAAGTCCACAATGTTTTTCATGTATCTCAGCTGAGGAAATGCCTTGAGCCACCTATGAAACAAGTTCAGTACCAGGACTTGAGCATTGACAAGGATCTCACCTATAGAGAGCAACCTGCCAGGGTTCTGGAGAGTACCGAACGACAGACACAGAACAAGAGTATCAAATTCCACAAGGTCCAGTGGGACAACCACACCGAGGAAGATGCCACCTGGGAACGAGAAGACTTCCTGTTGGATAAGTTCCCTCATCTACTCCAGTCTATAGAATCTCGAGGACGAGATTCGATTTAAGGGGGGTAGGTTTCTCACATCCCGATTTTCAAAATTCGCATGCCAACATAATCTCACATATAGTTAGGGCATCCTCAACTCTGCATGAACCAGTTATATCTGAACCCGCCACACACACACTGCACATATGCAAGACCTAGCCCGGACACATACACTTAACTCGACATCTACACCCTATACGCTGGCATACCAGCGGCACCGTGCGCTCGAGTGACCCCAAGCCAAGATAAGAGGACTTCTGTG
This sequence comes from Stipa capillata, assembly GCA_019208055.1. NCBI lineage: Eukaryota > Viridiplantae > Streptophyta > Magnoliopsida > Poales > Poaceae > Stipa > Stipa capillata. Next base: position 230,641 of record JAGXJF010004548.1, on the reverse strand, counting down.
AGTCCCTATATCTCCTCCATACCTTGCCGTACCCCGAAACCCTAAATCCATGCCCGATTCCTTTTCTTCCTATTTAATCCAACTTCTCCCAAAAACCCTAATCAAGTAATCTATCACTTCTCCACAAGTCTAAAAATTCCAAGAAAATTCATAGGACACCCTAATATTATCCACGACTCAAATATATCATAATATCAGGGTACCCAGTTCAAAAATATTTACAAAGGGAAATAATAAACGTTAGAGCATAAATGCGCATTGAACTACAACACATAGGAATAAATTTCAGAAAAATTCTGATAAAATTCCATAGTCATCTTTACACCCCCAGGAGAAAGAATATGCAAAAATATGGACAACTTATGTTCAAGAATTTGGAGAAGCCAACATCGAACACTTTAACCCCAAAGGTTTTCCCGCATGAAATGATGAGCATGCATAAGGGGTAAGCACCAACTCAAATTCATGGAGTCTCCTTTCTGTCACCACAACCCACCTCCTCATAACTCTCGGCAGTAGGGCACCATTCTTGTCCTTTACCATTCAGCCCTAGTAGGAGGTCTTCATTGGCATTCGAATCTCTCCTGTGCCTCTACACTAAACGGTGCCAAATCTTTCCCATCTTCCTTAACACGCCTCCCCTGGTACCAGTGACATGGTTTGGCACCCTCGGGAGCACCAACGCACACCGTGGCATACCCATGCCATCAGGACACGCGCACTGTAACACCCCGAATTTCCAGAACCCGAAAATTAGGGCAAACAAAAATTTTCTCTTTAATAATGTCAGCTGGAAATACACCCAACTAAAACTTTAGTTCAAATCGATGAAGCTAAATATCAGAACGCGAAAACCCTTGCCCTTATTCCCGTCGACCCCCGTTTTGTCGAAAACCTAACACCCCGAACCCCGTCCGTCAACCCGGGCAACCCTGCTCAGCACTTGCCTTCGTGCGTGTCCTCTCGTCCTTGTATTTCTGCCACGACAGCCGTGGCAACTAAAACCGCTGTCCCGCTCTTGCCACGGCAGCTGCCGTTGCCCTTTTTCTCCGCCGCGGCAAGACCTCTGCCACCGCCGTTGTTATCCTTCTCCGCCGCAGCAAGCCGTTCCTGCTGCGACAAGTTCTACCGTCGCTACCGTGCCTCTGCCACGGCAACTCCTTCCCTGCCACGGCAATGCCACACTGCCGTGCCTCCCCGCCGCGACAGCCGATTCCCACCGCGGCAAGTCCTTTCCCCTACCGCGACAGTACCGCGGCAACTGTTTCTCTGCCGCGACAGCCGTTCTTCCTACCACGAACATACTTTCAGCATTCTTCCCCTCTAACTAATCAGTGCCACCCTCCGGAACCCGGTGCCACACACCGATTCCCATCTACCGATTCAATCCCGAACCCCCTCTCGAAACCCTAATACGACAACACTGTGCAACAGGACGTTTGCAACCGCGGCACCTTATCGTCAAATGGACCCGAGTCGAGATTCAAAGGTCTCACCTCGAGTTCCGTGCCCCTGCCTCACCTTGCCGCACTCCGAAACCCTGGATCCGCGCTTCCGATCTATTCTCTTCCTATTTAAACCTAGTTCCTCCAAAACCCTATGCCGTCGTTCAAACCTGCTGCAGTCCTCTGTATAAAAGTATCCATAAATTTTTCCAAGTGTATATGGGCACATACACCCTGAAGCCCTAACACATCCTCGCACGCATCCATTTGATTCCTGCCACCTTTTCTCTCTCCTAGAGCTTATACACGTATATGCTATCTCTGCTATGCGCATACACGAGTGTATCGGAGATATTTTTCCAAACCCTAACCTTTGACCTCCTTCGACCCTACTGCTTTTGTCACGACCATTTAGTTACGAAAATATGAAATAAGAATATTCACCCACTACTGAATATCCGAAACCCCGTGACAATAAAACGCATTCCCATTTGGCCCTTTTCCAAATAAGGTGATTTGATAAATCAAAGACTAGACGAATTTATGAACATTGTCAGCACATGCACTGCCGGTGCTGTGCCTCAGGAACACGTATAGCTGCAAGCAGGAACCGAAGCCTGACCAGTCAATGCAGCGCAACTAATTGCCCCCAATTAATTCTGATGAGTGATCTCCTCTGCATCTATTTCGTTCCATCACTTCCCAACCTCTGCACGAGCTGTCTTCTCTCCTTTTCCCTCATCACGTCAAGTCCAGTGCCTAGCTATTGCTGTATCTGCAGTTAGCCTTAATGCAGCTGGCTCAGCTGTCACTGAATTGTTCCATCCATGCACTGTCTCAGGCTCGAGTGAGTTACTTCACTTCTCCTGAGCTGTCTCATTCTCACTTAACTCCACGCCAGCTCAAGTCATTTCACCAGCAGCTGTAGCCAGGCATGCATTGAGTGACCAGCTACTCCTTAAGTCAACCAAGCCATCTACTTCTTCCTCACTCCTTCCAACACGAGCAGCTCCACTCCCATCTTCTTGCTCATCTTCCTCACTCTGCTATACTTCACCTGAGCCCAAGCCCGAGCAACTCCCGAGCTGCTCAAGCCGAGCTCTTCAACTCCCCAGCGCGCCTGTTTTCCCCTGCCGTGCGCCTCCTCCCTCTGGACCTCAAGCCACCTCGAGCTCCTTCCCCACTGGACACCAACTCGAGTTTCCCAGCTGGCTCCCTCCACCATTCCCCACTCCACTGCCGCCGCCGGCTCACGGATCCAATGCGCCGACGCTCCCTCGGCGCCCCCTGCTCGTCGCCGGTGGGAGAGCCCACCTCCCCTGCCGGAGCGCCGCCGCTAGCTCCTTCCACCGCCAGATCCAAAGCCCCCGGCCAGACCTTGCCTTCCCCAGGCCGCCGTCCGCCGGCTCTGCCCTTGCCCCTCGCACCGCTGGCCCTGCCCCGCTACTCGTCGCCGCCGGCCAAGCAGCCACCGAGGCCGCTGCTCAAATCCACCCCCTTCCCTCCGCTCGATTCCGCCGCTCCCAAGGCTTGTTCCGGCGGGCACTCCACCGGCCGCCGTCGCCCCGAGCTCCTCCCCGGCATCTCCTTGCCCCTCCAGCGCCGCCGCCGGGGCTACCGAGCACCCCGAGCACGCCGCCACCAGCTCCCTCTGCCTCACCGCCGCCGTGACCTCCGCCCCCAATCCCGCCGCCTCCTCTGATGCCGCCGGCGGTGAACCCCAGAGCCCCTTGCCGCCGTCGCCTCCAAGCCAGCCGAGCCGCCGCTCCTCGCCTACCACCGGATTCCGAGCTCCTCCCTCCCTCGGTGTTCCAACCTAGCGCCACTCCTGGCCCCCGTCCCGACCACCACTGCTACCGGTCTAGCGCTGCCCCGTTCAACCACCGGTGGCAGGCACTGCAGGTAGTGAGTCACCCGGTTCTCTCCCCGATCCAGTCCCTCTCCCCGTAGTGGTTAATCGAGTTCATTTATTAAGCAAAAGCCGGTTTAGGCTCAGCCATCTGCTGTCAACCAGGGCCCGCGTGTAGATTAGGTAAAAACGCAATACTCTCTGGGTTCTGATTTTCCTGTGCTATATGGCCGCTTAGCTCTGGTTCTCTAGGTATACACGCTCCCAGGCCAGCTCTTCAAGTATATTTACCGGTGCTGGACCCTTAGAAATATTTAGGGACAGTTGATTATAATGTAAGTTCAAAACTCGAATTCAATTGAAAGCAACCAGTGAAAAGCTTGTAAATCCATCTGAGCTTTAGAATCCTTTAGTAAGCAGAATATTAGCCTATGGTCCCAAGATACCTCAGCCTAATCAAACAAAGGAGTAACCCGTTCATTATATACTGTATTCGAATATCAGTAAAGATCGAGAGGAAGAAATGGCGGAGAGGAGTAGGGACCATGTGACACAGTCATACGTCAAGATATTCAAAGAAGACCCTGAACCTTTAAAGTTAAAACCTTAGAATAAGCGAAATGTGGAACAAGATATTCCTGGAGTTTCTGAGAAGTAAAGGATATGTAAAAGATTTAAAATCAACACATCTCATGTGTATATACGCATAGGTATATGGGCGGATGTGCACTTAATCGGAACTCACCCCTTGCTTCAAAAACTTTCCAACCAGCTGTTCTCTAGGCCCAACTAACATATGCGAACTGAAACGTTTAAATGCTAGCATGTTCATAGGCACATCAAGCCATGTTTTTCTAAAATGCCAAAGTTCTTATTTCATGTGATGTTAATTCCACCTTCCACCTTTGAAAACCTTAAGTTGTTCACCCTAATGTAAAGTAAATCCAAGAAGCCCTAGCCCCGCCGCGGGACCAAAAGGAGAATGCCCTTATTATGTTAACCTAAATCAACCCTTAGCCTCCTAAGACCCTCACCGATCAGTAGGTAACCACCCATGCCATGTTCGTATAACTTGGTGCTTTGATTGTTCATTCGGTGTTACCTTGCGTTTGTCCTCGCATCGTTGTTTATTCGATGTTTTCCAACGCGTAGATACGACGCTACGAGGTAACGCGTGGAGGATTCCGGATGAGTGTCGCATCGAATGCAAAACCGAGACTCGGCCAACGTGCCAGGCAAGCTATTTCCCACTTCGACCATGTCGAATCCCATATTTGCAAAGTGTATTTATTTTGATTATGAAACGTGCATGCTATGTTTATCAACGGTATTTTATGTAGTTAGTTACCCGATAGGTGCATTTGAGATAGGATTGACTATCCGACTCCTTGTAACCCTAGTTGATTCGTCGATTGGTTTCCGACCGACGGAAGTTTAAGGTTATAGGCAATAGCCATTGCTTAGCCCTGCTATAGTTAAAACTAAAGTTTTGACTCAACCCTCCGGGTACGGGAAACCAAAACCCGTGGATAACGTATGTTATCCGCGGTGGCTTTCAAAAGAAATGTTGCCAAAATTCAAAATAAAGTTGGAGATATTTGGATTCGGGTAGGAAGTAAGGTGGTTTGAAGGAAGACGAAGTAGCTGGAGGCTATTCGGTGCTTGCTGTTAAACTGGAGTCCTACTCGAATCAGTTAAGGACCGAACCTAAAGTGCCGCTGAATCAGTTCCCCCACCGTACGTCCACATGTCCTTTATGGGAAGGACTTGACTCGGTAACCCGCCTAATATTAGGGTTCGGACCCGTGGGAAGTAAGAAGTATGTGCTAGGTAGGACGATGGGCCCCTAGAGAATTCTCACGATGCTATTTGAGTCAACAGTCCCAGAGGTGAGGCCAAGGCGTGGGGATGAGAATTCGACACAAAGATGAGAATAGTCCCAACTTTAGGTTTGCGATGCAAAATGCGAAGATTGGGTAAAACATCTAGCGGGTCCGACTCTAGTGTGAAAGCAGGCGAAAAGTCTCGTTGTACTAGCTCTGGTAGTATACCAGGGCCCGGTATGCACAGGGCGAACTACATCTTGTGGGTAAAGCCGTACCACCTCTGCAGAGGGTTAAAAACTATTCGAATAGCCGCGTCCTCGGTCATGGACATGAACTGATAAGGCCACACGCTGGTTAGACTGAGCTTTGGTTGCGAAAGCTGGGAAATGGGATTAAGGACGTGGGCATGATGTGTCCACAGATTTGGGCAATTTAGGCCATGAGTCGGTGGTAAGGAAATTGCCGAAGGAGTCCGCCGTATTGCCGGGAGGGACCGGAATACGGTTAGGTGTTGGAAAGCCTAGTTATCGGGTAGGTGGAGCTATCCGATAATAGGTCGAGAGATGTGTAGCGGTGTATACCGCATGAGATGAGATGTGATGAGATGTGATGAGATGATTTCTTAAAGTACTATAGATTTCGAAATGCTTTTACAATCTATTTATGTGTATTTAAAATAAGAACTTACATTTCCGCACAAATTGTAACTTAGGTTAGAGCTATCCCTTGAACTATTCCCTGCATGAAATATAGCCGTATATTTCCTCCTGTGGGAATAGCTTGCGAGTACATTCAATGTACTCACCTGGCTTGTTGATTTGGCCAGACGAAGGATGACTTCAATTCCGAAGATACGAGTACGAACGCAAACGCTAGGGCGTAACCCCCAGTCAGTTGCCTGTCGGGTATGGCATACTAATGGGCCACCTCTTCATTGGATTTCCGCTGCAAGTTTATAGCCATTGGGCTACAGGTATCAGATTATCGACCATACCGGTCTATTTCATCGTTTACGCATGTATGACAATGATATACAGGTTAACTCGTGTGTATCGGCTACTGATCCAGGGACCGATACAGTAACCACGAGGGCTTACCCGGCCTAAAAACCGGGGGCGCCACAAGCTTGGTATCAGAGCCATACTGACTGTAGGTTAACCCTAGTTAGCACGGACGTTAGATGTAAACCCTAGGTGAAAACCATATTTTCATAAAATATACAAACTCATTTTAAGTGTGGGTTCTATCTTCTCAACTCTCTTAGTTCCCCTCTTACCTATGTTGCTTTAAGAGAAACCCTAAGTTTCCTCTACGCTCTCATCTACTTCAAAACTCCTAGATGATCCTAGTAAGGAAGCAGCGAGACCCCTACCGAAGATCAAGGAAGGTTGCATTGTCACGTCATCCAGGACACTCGTCGAGACTTGCCACCAATGAGTCGACACCAGCACTTCAACCCTTCCGACTCATGACGTCAAGAGCGTGGGAGTTCGCGAAGGAACCACCGTATTAAGTGGAAGAGACTAGTCAGCATGTGGCACTGATGGCGCATCTGCTGTCGTGTTCATCGCCCATGCCGCTTGTCCCCTTCGCGGTGCATCTATTTAAGCCGCTCCCGAGCTTCTCCAATTCCCGCCTCACCCTTCCTCCCTTCTTTAGCTGAAGTCAAGCTCAAGCCACCACCGAGCTCTCCCTCCTTCAACCTAAGCTCGCAATCCTCTACTCAGATTCGCGTCAATTCAAACCGCCCAAGCCATCCCGAGTTCCCTGGTCAAGTGAACCGAGCCCAGAGTTACTCATCTCTCCCTTGAACCTTTTTTCCCTCTCCGATTTGCCACTTTGCCACCAGTAACTATCGGCGGTCCGGGAACTAGGGTTCCCTAAGCCGTTGGCAAAAGGGCCAAACTTGATGCCACGTCGCCAAGGGCGTGAGAATCGAGAATACACGCTCGGGGGCTCGAGCACTGCGTCCGCTTGGCCCCTCTTGTTTTGGTCAAGTGGCCCACGTGCAGCGATCTGGCGAAGTTGTGGGCTCGGGGGTCCCCGAGCTCGGGAACCCCGAGCACCTCCTGTTTCTCCCACGGTGCCACGTGGCAAGGCGCCCCGAGCAACCCTCGGGGGCCCTTCCCCAAGCAGTCCTCATGGGTCCTTCGACCAGTACACGTGGCGGGAGTTCAGCGGCGCCCTCCGTAGGGCCCCGGCGGGCCCTTTCCGCGTGTCCCATCGGGCGCATTTAAGGCCTGTCCGGCGTATTTAATGCCTGTCAGCAGGCGTCCCTACTCCAGGCCCAAAGGGGGTGTCCCCTGGCGTGATAAGGCCTGTCAGTTATCATCTGACATGCTTTATGACTTTCGGGTGCGGTACGGCACGCCCAGGTGCATCCCTTGGGTCCGTGGGACCCGGGTGGTTGGTGCCGTGGCAGGGAGCTTGCCCGTTAAGTCTTCTCCATCACGTTTCAACCCATCATGAAGACCCGTTTCCCAAGGATGGCTTGTCAGCAAAACATCCCTTCTGCAGCAGCCTTCGGCGGCCAGCGTGGCGTGCCCACGCCCCCTACGTAAGCAGCATGCCTGCTGCATTTAATGCCCTTCGGTCATTGTGGTAAACCCCCGGGTATATAAGGGGAGAACCGAGGCCATGCAAAGGGTTGGATCTTTTTTAGGCTAAACTCCTCTCGAGCTAGCAAGAAGAAGAAGATCAGGGCTCCCTGCAATCGAGCCAGGGGTTACCTTTGTAATCTCTAAAACATTAATACACACACCAAAGTAGGACTAGGGTTTTACACCTCAACAGTGGCCTGAACCTGGGTAAATCACCGTCTCTTGTTCTATCATCCAGATTCGGCCTAGGACGACCATAGCTCCTGTTCCAGCACCTTCCCGGCCGAATCCCAAAGGGGGTCCTTTCGGACCACCGACGCCGGTGTTTGTACGTCGACAGTAACCCTACTGCCGAAGCACCGCCATCGCCCTGTCCCGGTCCCGAGTAACTGGGAGCATCCCGACCAAACAGGTAAGCTTCGGGAGCCTACTCCCGAAGGGAGGGTAAGTCCCACCGGTCACTGCCAGCGGGGCCAAACCGCAGGCCAAGCTGCTCTTGGTTCCAGTGGAGTCGTAAAATTACTTTGCACCTTCGACGTCACCACGCAAAGCAGTAAAACCAACCGGTTTACTCCTTTTAGAATTTGTCAAGTCTCTGGTTCACCCGGTTTAGGCTTAACCCGACCGGTTCTTGGCACTCTAAAACTAGTTCTGGAATCTCTAGATTAAATCCAAACATTTGATTCAAAAGAATTTCAATTTTTCAAAATACTTAAATCATAATCAGTGAGGGTTAGGTTTAGGGCATTTCTTCCATTTTCCTTAAGCCAACATATACAATATACATATATGTCATTTCTTGTGCAGCAAAAATAAACGTTGCAACCTACCAGAATACCAGAGTGTCCATAACCCCGACAGGCTAGTAGAGCACATGGTTTGGAGTAGGGTTCTAAGTATCATGGTCTTCCTCCGATCAAAAGAACACTTTCATTTTATGATGTGTATATCCCTTGCTCAAAGTTCTCTTTTCTTAACCTAAGAGCTGGGACCTTAACATCCTACCATTGACTTAAGGTCCGTATATATCCTTCCCAAGCTCCATCCTGGAATGCTTGATCATGAGTTCAATAATTTAAAAGTTAAAACGTCCATCGGCTTTCCAAAACCCTAAACCCTAATTCAACCACCCTAAGACCAACACCCTTATTGCTTCACCATGTTACATCATTCTCTTTTGAACATGCATGTTGTTTGGATTTATTGAAGTTGCCCTGTTTGCTTCTTATTCGACGTTTTCCGACGTGTAGTTGACAGAGTGAGTTACGTGCGCCAGGAAGAGCCGGAGTCACCCCCACGTCCAGAACAAGAACAAGGATCGCCAGGCAAGCACTTTCCACTTTGATCATGTTGAATCCCAGATGTGCGAAAACTTAATTATCTTGTTTACAATCCCTGCATGCTATGTGATTATCACCGTTATTTTATGCTAGACTTAGTTACCCCTAGTAGATGCATATATCTCAGGTCTGATGAAACCTTTCCTTGTAGCCCTAGTATTAATTGCTGATCATCGTACGTTCAGCAGAGTATCTAGGACTGTAGGCAATAGCCCTGCTTAGACCTGCTTAGAGAAAAACTGTTTTCTATCGGTGTGTACCGACACCTTCAGACATGGGATAAAAACCCACGGTTGGGCATGTGCCTTCCGAGGTGAGTGTTTGAAAAGAATGCTATTGTTTTCAAAACCCCAATCCAAAGTGGAGAATGATTTTGATTCGGGTGAGAATGTTAAGGGCCGTTTGGGGATGGTAGAGTAGCTGGTAATGATGTGGTTGTCTGTGTGACGATGGAGTCTTGCTCGAATCAACCAAGGACCGAACCTAAAGTGCCGTCAGACCAGATTCCTTATCGTACATCCACATGGCCTTTATGGGAAGGATTTGGCCCATTATCCCGGCAAGTATAAGGGTCTGGATCCGTGGGCAGTAGGAAGAGTGTGCTAGGTAGATTGGCATCCCTAGAGGATCTCCACGGGATTACGTGGGTAGAGTCTCTTAGTGAGCTCCACGTAATACGTGGGTAGAGGTTCGACACAGAAATGAGTCCACTTCTTCGGGTTGGGGTGTCGGGCTGCCCGGGCACAAGCGAGGAAATGGGTAGATTTTATCTAGCGGGTCCAACTCTAGTGCAGAAGCGGCTGAAAAGCCTCATTGTAATAACCCTGCCGATACACCTCGTGAAGTATATTCGTAGCGCTCGGCAACAAGGGGGACTTACATCTTGTGGGTAAAGCCGTACAACCTCTACATAGTGTTAAAAACTATTCGAATAACCGCGTCCTCGGTCATGGACGAGAACTGGTTAGGCCACACACTGGTTAGACTAAGTTTTGTTTGCAAAAACTTGGGCAAAGGATTAAGGACGTGGGCATGACGTGTCCACAAGAGAGCAATTTAGGCCACGCTGCAGGTGGCAAAGAATTGCAGGAGAATTGGATTAGCTGTGCTACCGGGGGGTAGTACGGGCTGGTGTTGGGAACCTTAGGCGCCGATAGACGGAGCTATCGGGTCAAGGCAAGGAAAGGAGGTAGCGGAGACTACCTCATGAGATGACATGAATGTGTGAAACTCTTTGATTTCTAAACATGCCTTTGAATCTAGTAATCGTATTTGTAGTGAAAACTTACTTTGTGCACAACATGTGACCTAGAATAGAGCTATCTCCTTTGAATCAAGCCTTGCATGAAATACAGCTGTATTACTCTCCTGTGGGGATTGCTTGCGAGTACATTCAATGTACTCACCTGGCTTATTGATGTGGCCAGGCGAAGAGAAATTCTTCTCCGACGACGACGACAGTGACTACGAGGGCTAGGGCGTCTCTCCCCTTCAGTTGTCTGTTGGGTAGGCATATTGATGGGCATCTACGCATTTCTATGTTTTCCGCTTCAGTTTCTGTTCAGCCAATCAGCTATGATGTTGAACAATGACCATAATGATCCATGTGTGTAAAAGACTCGGTATTGTATGTCAATGCTATCAAGTTCTTGTGTGTACTGGCTACTGAGCATGGGATCAGTACAGGAAGCGCAGGGGTTTATCCGGTCTTGAAACCGGGTACGCCACACGTTATCACAGTGCATGGGGATCAAAACTTGTCCCGAAGGATCGACGAATGAGCACAAGCCGTCAACTGCTACATCCACAACGTGCAACTAGAAGGGAGCTTGGCAGGGCCAGGGGCTCACCCCCTGCCGGGTGCAGTACGATGGACCCCGAAGCCAAAGCCGGATGAGGAGACGCGTGCCGTACCCCTGCACGACAATGCGCCAGATAAAACCGTGCTCCTCGGGGCAGATCTTACCCCGGAAGTGTCTGAGGATGTCCTCAAGGTCCTTCAGGACAATGCTGACATCTTCGCCTGGGAACGTGAGGATCTCCCGGGTATCCCACAGGAAATCATCGAGCATAAGTTGTACGTCCGCCCAGACACTCGCCCCATGAAGCAAAGGGTGAGGAAGATGTGCGCCGAGTGCCAGCAGGTGGCCCGCGAACAGGTCAACGAACTCCTTAAGGCCGGAGTCATCCAAGAAGTCTTGCACCCCGAGTGGCTTGCCAACCCCGTACTTGTGAAGAAAGCCAACGGCAAGTGGTGCATGTGCGTCGACTACACCAGCCTCAACAAGGCATGTTCGAAGGACGAATTCCCACTCCCGCGCATTGACCAAAGGATGAATTCCTGCTCCCGCGCATCGACCAACTCGTCGATGCCACATCCGGCTACGAGCTCATGAGCTTTCTAGATGCGTTCTCAGGGTACCACCAAGTCTGGATGGCCAAGGATGACAAGGAAAGAACAAGCTTCATCACGCCGTCCGGAACCTTCTGCTACGTGCGCATGGCATTCGAATTGAAGAACACTGGTGCATCTTTTGCTCGCCTGGTGAAAAAGGAGCTTCTCGCCCAGGTGGGACGCAACATCGAGGCCTACGTGGATGACGTAGTCGTCAAGAGTGCCATCGCACGCTCTCACGTGCAAGACTTGGAAGAAACATTCGGCAATCTCCACGCAGCAGGGATGAAGCTCAACCCTAATAAGTGCGTGTTCGGGGTGCAGGCCGGTAAGCTACTAGGCTTTCTAGTGTCCAAAAGGGGAATCGAGGCCAACCCGACCAAGATCAGAGCCATATTGGACATGCCTCCACCCTAGAACATAAAGGAAGTGTAGAAACTCACTGGGCGCCTTGCCGCGCTCGGACAGTTTGTGTCCCGGTCAACTGAGAAGGGACTCCCATTCTTCAAAGCTTCGTGTGGGATGCTGACAGCCAGCAAGCGTTCGATGAACTCAAGGCATACCTAACCTCTCCACCCCTGCTGCAAAGCCCAACTCCGGGAGAGAGCCCAACTCCGGGAGGGGCCGTGAGTGCAGTGCCGGTCAAGGAAAAAGACCGTGTGCAATACCCGGTGTATTACGTGTTCAAGTCGCTTCAAGGCACAAGGGTGCGCTACACCGAGCTAGAGAGGCTCGCTTACACACTCCTTATGGCATCAAGGAAGCTTCGGCATTACTTCCAGGCACACTCCATCCAAGTACCGTCTTCATATCCCATCGGCGAGATGCTTCGCAACAAGGAAGCCTTAGGGTGCGTCGGGAAGTGGGCAACGGAGCTCGCACAATTCTCCATCGAGTTCCTTCCTCACACGGTGATCAAGTCACAGATCCTCGCGAACTTCGTGGCGGAGTGGGTCACTTCCGAGCGCCCAGCACCCCCAAAGCACGCCGAGCCAGTGTGGACCGTCTGCGTGGACGGTTCGTGGTGCGCCAAGGGCACAGGCGCAGGGGCAGTCCTCGAGTCGCCAGACTGAGCGCACACTTCATTCGCCGCCTAGCTGGAGTTCAAAGCCACCAACAACATCACCGAGTATGAGGCTCTACTGCTTAGCTTGCGCAAGGCGCGTGCCGCAGGGGCCCGGCATGAACGTCATAACCCCGCAGGACTGGAGGACACCCATCGTGCGGTACCTCATCGACGAGACCGAGCCTGAGGATCACGTCGAGGCTCGGCGGCTCAAGGCGCACGCAAGGGGCTTTGTCATCCACCAAGGATCGCTATACAAGCGCGGCGTGTGCACGCCGTATCTCAAGTGTATCTCGAAGGAGGAAGCAGCCGAGTTGGTGCGTGACATACACGAGGGACTGTGTGGATCCCACCTCGCCCCATGTGAGCTGGTCTCCAAGGCCTTCCGTCAAGGCTTCTATTGGTCGACAGCACTACGCGACGCACAAGACTTGGTGAAGATATGCCCGGCATGCCAGTGGATGGGACGAGGCACGAGCCTCCCGACGCACAATCTGTAGCCCATCCCACCCTCGTGGCCACTCACGCGCTGGGGCATCAACCTAGTTGGCCCGTTCAGGACCGCGAGCCATGGCGCCAAGTTCGTGGTTGTCGCTCCAAGTGGATAGAGGTGGAACCACTCATCAAGATCACCTCGGCCTCTGTACAGAAGTTCGTGTGGAAAAATTTGATATGTCGCTTCGGCGTCCTGCGCGAGATCACTGTCAATAACGGCACCCAATTCGACGCCGAGCCATTCCACAAGTTCTGTACCTCGCTCGGCGTCAACCTCTACTTCGCCTCTGTAGCCAACCCTCGGGGCGAATGGTGCGGTGGAGTGCGCTAATGGCATCCTTCTTCACGGTTTGCGCACACGCCTCTTCGACCTCCCCAGAGGACGCTGGGCAGACGAGCTCCCCAACGTACTGTGGTCGACACGCATGGCAGCCAACAGAGCCACCAGTTTCACCCCGTTCAAACTGCTCTTCAGCGATGAGGCCGTCACCCCCGAAGAAATTAAACTGGGCTCCTCTCGCACCGAGACACCGCCCGAAGATGAGACCCGTCAAGCCTCTCTCGACGGCCTTGACACGTTGAGGCAGGATGCCACACTTAACATTGAACGCTATCAAGCGTCCATGGCGAAAGCATACAACAAAGCCGTTCGCCCGTGTCCCATCCAGGTGGGCGACCTCGTCCTGAAAAAGAAGGCAAACCTAGAAGCCGACGGGAAGCTAAGCTCCAAGTGGGAAGGGCCATATGAGATTGTCAGCCAGTCGTGCCCAACTTCATTTCGATTGAAGACCCTCGAGGGTGAAGAGCTGAAGCACAGTTGGAACACTATCAACTTGAAGAAATACTATGTGTGAAGCCGCCAGGGACTCGGGAAGACCACACTTATTTTGTAGGCCAACCACGGCCAGGACCGCTGCGTCGGTCCCAATGTTTACTTACGTTTTTTAAATTCCCCCAAAGTGCCGCTGCGTTGGCCGTCACTAGATTTCCCAAGTAGTGTCACCTTGTTGTGACCTCTTCACAAGTCTTGTAACAGATGCCAAAGTCATCTCGTGACATATATATACGTATGCGGCCACCATGACAGGTGTGCACGCCAAGTCTGAATACCCATATCACGTGCTCGCTCGAAAAATCTAAGACTCCTCGTGTGCACTGGGAAGCCCCATCTCCCCCGCATGAGTTGAGTGAAAAAGCCTCCTCGCGTAGGCAGGGAAAAACCACCTCCCCCACGTGAGTCGAGCACCTGGACCCCCTCGTGTGTGCTAGGAAGCCCCATCTCCCCCGCACGGGTCAAAAAAAGAAAAAAGCCTCCTCACATTGGCTGGGAAGAACCAAGTCCCCCGCGTGAGTCGAGCATCTAGACCTCTTCGTGTGCGCTGGGAGGCCCCACCTCTCCCGCACGAGTCGAACAAAAAGCCTCCTCACGTCGGCCGAGAAGAACCATCTCCCCCGCGTGAGTCAAGCACCCGAACCTCCTTGTAAGCACCGAGATGCGACCCATGCCCCGCGCGAATCGAGCATCATCGCTCCCCAGCATCAGCCGCCTCGCAAGCAAACAAAATATACCGATATGCACATGTATGTCGTAGGGCGAGGGCCCGGATTCAACACCTAACTATTTGATGCAGGAAGAGAACACGAGGTCATAAGGCAACTACTTGCGCCCCCGCCAAGCCGAGGGACGCAACGTTTTTTTATTGGGAGGCAAGGTACCAAGTACCATGCATAACATCGCGAGGGGCTACGCCCACCAAAGCACTCATGGCAGCAAGGGGCCAAATACCGTACACGACACTACGAGAGGCTACATCCACCAAGGCGCACTCACGCGCTAGCCAACTCGAGCACCTCCATCGGCAACTAGCAGCGATGCCGCATGAAGCCTGAAACGAATGCCATTAAGTCAGCGGCACCCCTCAATGTGCGCACATCAACAAGGGGCTCGTGTTGCGGAGCCACCTCACTCCCCACCAGGTGCAAACCCTACAAGTACCACAACTAAGAAACCTTGAGCTCACAAGTCAAAGTGAAGAAGACAATGATTTCTCAAAAGCTTTTATAAAACTATCACCAGGGCTACATACAAGTCAGGTACAAAAAGCACGACCACGTCGGCACAACCAAAAAGAAGAGCTCCCTCGCACTGAGCGAAGCCAGAAAGTCGACATAGAAGTAAACGGACAAAAGAAACCCGACGCTCCCAGCCAAAAGCTATAAAAAAAGAGAAGCTAAAGAGACCTCACACCTCAGAGGGAGGGCCAGAACCGACGCCCGCGCTCTCAGGAACCGAGGCCACTGCCCCTGCCTCGGCAGCACGACGAGCATCAGCCACGGTGCTAAGGTACGCCTTGCCGTGCGCTGCCCACATGGTAAGGAAGGCACCGAAATCCACCTTGACCTCCCTGAGGAAGCCCCAAAGGTCGCAGTACCGGGGAGCCTTGCCCTGAAGCAGCACGAGCAAGCCCGGCGAACCGACCCCAACGTGCCGAACGCACGAGAGCACAAGATCAGTGGTCGCCAGCGCACAGTCCTCGTTGCGCAGGCCCTCGCCGGGACGTATAGCGTCGCAAGCTGACGTCGCCCACTGCAGAAGACCGGCCGTCCTCCCCTCTCCCTCACCCGAGAAAGGGTCGACTCCAGCCTTGGAGGCCTCACACAGGTCACGCAGCGCCCCGCACAGGGTCGACGCCTGAGCAGAACCCTCACATCGATGAGCTCGCTCCGCCTCCAACGAAGTATGGAGGGAGTCTGCATGCCTCGCAATCGCAGCCAGGCACGTGTTGAGCTCTGTGTTCTCCCGACGTAACCCATCGAGAAGTACCTCCGCCTCGGCCTTCGCCTTCTCGGCATCATGCAGCGCCGTCATGACCCGTCCCAGAGTGGCCCACGCGCACGACACCTGCTCCACTGCGAACAAGCCATACGTCACGGAGAACAACATGAGTCAGATGAACGAGCCTACACAAGCAAGCGACCGAAGCACCAAAACATCTCTTACCTTCAAGAGGGAAGATCGAGCCGCGTCACACGTCTAGCCAATGGTCAATCCCTGGAACACGGTCTCCAGGTCGTCAACAGCAACCCGCTCCGTGACCTCCTGGTAGAACCCCGCCTCCGCGGCGGTGTCCGTGAAATGCGAGGGAGTGAGGCGCCCCGCCAGGCGAAGCATGCCCACCGCCCCCGAGAGAGTGCACCGAGTGCGAACCAGAGTTGGGGGCTTCAGACGCCCCAAGTAGCGCCAACTTCCCGTCGTTCCCCGCCACCTCGGCCGGGGCAGCCACCAAGCTAACAACCCGGGGCGATAGGATGATCAGGTCATCGTCAGAGTCAAGGTGAAACACCCCGGGGAGGGTATCGCGACACGCGCGTCACGGCCCTCCGGCGCTGCCTCAAGCTCGCTAGCGAGAGTGTCCACTCCTACGTCGGTTGCGGTCTGCGTCTCCGCCGCGCCACCCGTGTCGCCTTCATCATCATCCAGCATGAACTTGCCATCCCACCTAGTACCAACAAGGGGGCGGCACCGAAGAGGCCCTTTCCGATCCTAGGTCCCAAGCGGGGGAGGACCGGGGTAGCAGAGTCTTCGAATGCAAGATCTCCTCACACGACGACGCCGGAAGCCACGCCGTCTCGAACCCGCGGAGTCGGTGAAGTAGCAGACGAGCCAGACTTGTCCACACAGGAGCCCGACGCTCGCTTCGAGGAAGGGGCCTCCCTCGTCTCGCTGTCCCATGGACGTTTGGAGCTCCCCACGCGCATCTCCCCGCAAGTCAAGGGCCTAGGACGCACGGGTACCTCCAACTTGTAGTACGTGCACCCCCTGTTCTCCCGGCTCTCATGGAGCGAGTTGAGCAGCGTCCACTCCCTCACAATGAGTCGCTCCAAGAGCTCCGATACCATGTCCTCGGCGTGACGAAGCCCGACACCTGTCGCAAAGCGAAGGAGGGTGAGAAACCAACAAGATAAAAAAGAAAAGATAGAAGAGCGGGGGAGTAGGGTGTTAGAATTGAAGCAAGGAAGACATACCCTCCCGGAGGGGACAACGCTGAAAAGCACACCCGCTCCCCCCTACCCTTGAAGGGCAAGGAACAAGCTCCAAGTCCCACGTGGGTCAATCCCCAACAGACAGAACTCCTCGAGCACCTTGATCCGGGTCATCTCCGTGCTGGACAGGTCAGCAAGCACTGCACCGCTCACCTGAAAGGAGTTCGAGGCGCGGGTGAACCTCTTCTCATCATCGCGGAAGAAGAACATGCCTTCTCCCAATCGCCCCATTGCCCCTTGGACGACTGGGCTGGGTAGTCGACAGAAAGGCCCTTCCGCGGCGCGCGCTTCCTGAAGCTCAACGCTCCAGAGCAAGAGAGAAAATCACCACTCTTCATCTCGAGAAGGGTGATCGAGACCACAGGCTCGTAGAACCAAGCGAAAAGTCACGAGGTGGCCTTCATCTCCATGGTCCTCAACACCCACTCGAAGACCGCTAGCTTCATGAACACCGACGGGTGAAGGTCAGAGACCACGACGTCGTAGTATTCTAGGAGGTCATGGAAGAACTCGCACGCCGGCAAGCAGAGCCTAGCGTCGAACTGTGTGGCAAAGACAACGACGCCGTTGCCATCACAGCTGGCTCGCCTCACATCCACTGGGGGGACCATGCCCGGGCACTCCCTCTCCTGAGAAGCAACGAGAAGCTTGCCAACCCGCACCAGGGCGTCGACCAGCTCCTGATCAGCAGTGGAGTGCCCGAGCCACGAGGTGTACTTCATCCCCTCAACGAACTTGTCTGTGGCCATCACTCCCTGCGTATACAAGCGAAGATGAAAAGGTAACGGTACCACGCCGGTGGTAACTAATGAAGACATGGCACCGAGTGCGTAAGGAAGTAGAAAACAAAAGGGCACACATGACAAAGTGGTCGACCAACGAGTACCTCGCTACGCCGCTGCGTGAACTCGATTCCGCCATGGCAACAGAGTGTCTGGAGCTCCGCGGCACGCCAGGCCCAGGGGTCTAGTGTCGAGCCCTCGAGAGTGCCCGCCCGACCGCCTCGCGATCCTATCGCCGCCTCGTATCGCGGTGGGGCTGGACGTGCCTAGTCGCTCCGCGACCTTGACGAGGAAAGTTGTCCATGTCACGCCTGCTCCTTTGCTGCTCCCGTGATGGAGACCTCGAGGACCATCTACGTCAAACGGGGCTACGACCGACACGACGAGCCCCGTTGCCGCCTGCACGTCGCATCACCTCACTCCCCACGGCCTGAGCAGGGGGCCTTGCCAGCGCGCCCTCCGCATCGCCCCAAGTGGCCACGGGGGTCTTGAGCAAACGGGACCACGATCGATGCAACGCGGTCGCTGCGATGGGTCCCGTCACTATCTCCTCGCCGGTCGGTTCCAATGGCCGCAAGTCAGAGAGAGGCAAAAGCTGTTGGACCTGCTAAGTCTCTGCAAAAGAAAGGAGGAGCTGACAAAACGAGAGAAGTCATCTTGTGGAACGCATCGAGCCCAGCGGCTAAGGCATATGCGAACACAGTGTCATCATGGCATATACAAGCACTACTTCGTCAATCATGCTAAAAAGGAGAGTAGCGATGAGAGCATGACATGTATGAGCATAGCATTGACGAGTCCACGTCGTTCGGCACAGCTTAAGTGAGCATGCCGAAAAGCAAGAAAAAGGGGGGAACGCCTGCATAAGCCATGACGGGGAGCTCTCATACCAACTACCCGGGAGATGGTCGCAAATTATTTATGAGGCGTACGGCGACAAGAGAAACACATCTGCTATCCATTCACTGACACATGCCCAAGATCCATCTCATACATAGCATGTGGAGAAAACAGTAACAATCCAATGTCTACACGTGCAGCCGCTTCACATGCCAAAAAATAAATTATTACGGCAGCAGTTCACGATACTAGCACCCGTGCATCTCATACATCATATAAGCGACGCGTGCCCCGGAACAGTTACCCTCGAAGACCGGCAGCAATGGCCAAAGATGGCAATGGCTCTGGCAGTGGCAGCCGCATGGCCCCAAGGCGAAACGGTGGCGCTGCAGGGAGCGCCCGTGGTGGCCCGGCTGGACAGCACAGCGAGGATCCTCCACGGCGACTCGGCGTGGAGCTGTAGTGGCACCCCTCCTGACCCGCAAGAGAGAAACGCGAGAGGGCGGCGCGGTGGCGCGTGGGGTCAAACCCAGCCCCGTTGGCTTGTACGATGGTGGCGAGCGGCGACGCGGCCTGGGACGGCGGCGACAGCGAGCAGTGACCCCGCCGACTGGAGCGGAACGAGGGTGCGGTCGGTCGAGGTGTCCACGATGGCCCGACGACGGCGGCATCCGGGGGCAGCGTGGCGGCTCGGCAACCGGTGGCGGCGGAGGCTCCCGCGTGGCTAGGGAGTTCGGGACGGCGGGCCTAGGGAGGCGACGCTGCAGCCGCGGTGAGGACGGGCGACCCGAGCAGCAGTAGGCGGGGAGGGGAGTCAGGCGGCGGCAGAAAAAGGAGAGCCGGGGTGAGGAAGGCAACAGCGTGGGGGGAGCCGGGGTGAGGAAGCCCGTGAGGCGGGTGGCCGGCATAAAAAAAGGAAAAGAAGAAAAGAAAAAGAAGAAGAAAAGAAAAAAAAGAAGAAAAGAAAAAGGAAATAAATATATATTAAAAATTAAAAAAAAGAAGTTGAAATGGATGGGAGGTTTTGGATCCCGAAAATTTCACTAAGTCCCCGATCTTAGCTCGGGATCCCTGGCGTTTGCATTTCGCGACCCCGGGAGCGTCGTAACAACCCAGAGCTCGTCGGTCCAGCCAGCGCGCCAACACCGCCAGGATCAGTGCGCCGGTCCGGACGGGCATTGAATGACCGCCCGCACCGGCGAGGGACTACTGTTGGGGAAGGGGTCCCCGCGCTACCCGGTTTTGACGTTTTTTCCATACTTAGGGGAAATCTCTTGACCACGTGACCCGTCGACGGCAAATTTGTGACAATGCTGAGTCTACGACGATGCCGCCTCCATTACAGCGCCAAGCCCGTGACGGCGGCAAGTTCGCGACGGCGGCAAGTTCGCGATGACCGGAAGCCTAGGGCGACAGGAAGATCGTTCCCACGCGGGGGGGGGGCATGACGAACAGGGCCTGCGGAATATTCCTGGAGGAAAAGACCGGTTCGTCCTCAAGGGCACTAGTGCATCTAGGGGCAAAATTGTAAACAGCCTGAGGGTGTTTTTGTAATCTTTCCTACCCCTCTGTTTTCCCTATAAATAGGGGGCACCCCTTTCATTCAGGGGAAACCCAAAAATTCTAAAATACAAGTTTGTTTGCTCCTCCTCTCCTCAAGTTCGCAACATCGCAGTGAGTTTGAACGTCTTCGCGTCGGGCAGCCCGCGTGCGCGATAGCGGTGTCTCCGTGACGTAGTTTCCCGTGCAACCCTTGTAGGTCCGTGGAGCCGTGCGGGGGTGCCACCAGTTTACTGCCTAACCCCGTTGCTACGACAACACTGCTTTCCCATCCACTTCAAAAAGCCTGGGGTGTGATCGCTATATGTGTGATATGGAACATCTGGCTGTCAAGAAATCACAAAGTGTTTGACAACGTTGAAGGCATCCCTCACCGTACAGCAGCAAACATCAAAGATATGCTACACTTATGGATCAAACGAACCAAAAAGGAGGATCAGAAGAATAGTTTTGCTTCTTGGATGCAGAGCTTCGAATCTCATTTTATAGTTTTTTAGATTCTGACTGTCAAGAAATCGCAAAGTGTTTGACAACATTGAAGGCATCCCTCACCATACGGCAGCAGACATCAAAGATATGCTACACTTATGGATCAAACGAACCAAAAAGGAGGATCAGAAAAATAGTTTTGCTGCTTGGATATAGAGCTTCGAATCTCATTTATAGTTTTTTAGATTTGTACCTTCGCTTTATGCATGACTATGCATTCTCCCCCTCTCTCTCACACGATTAATCGTTAACTGTTCTAAATTTTTAAAAGCTTAGGTAGGGTTTTTTTCCCTCCCGTTTCCCTATAAAAAAAAACAGACCGCCTTTCAAAATAGCCATCCATCGGCGCCACCTTGTCCCGGCCGGGAAGTTCCTTGACATTTTACAGCTTCCATCGCTTCCTCGCAGTTTGAGACATGGCTAGAAACCTAGAAATTAAACCTGGCAGGTTACCTCTTTCGGATCTGAGCAAAAAGATCTTCGGTGGTATACGTACCATCCGATTGATCCTAATCTTAAGCATTAACTGGTTCGGAAATGGACGGACACGCGTCCATGCAAAATCATGGAGGGCACTGGTGTTTATGTTATTCGATCCTTCGGATATTTATCGCGAACGATCGAGAAGTGGCTGGGAAGTCGACCAATAGAGTATATATGGAGGGCCCGTCTAAGACACAGATGACTCAAGAGAAAATGTATTTTAGTAGATTTTAAGAACCTTAATTAGATGTTCATTCTAGTTTAACATGAATCGCAAAGTAAAAATTGAATACCCATAGAAAGTGACTGAAACTTAATCCGAAACCAAGCAACTGAACGCTAGCAATTCTGATACATGTAGCATCTTTTCTCCCGGACCGGCCCGTTCCGAGAGGACTTTATATATCCAAGTGTTTTGGAGCAGTAGTGCACCGTCCTAAGTCGTCCTAACCGAAATGAACACTTGTTATTCATGCACAGCATTTTGCAGCACCTTCACTAAAGTATCTGTGTAATGCGCGCTAGCAAGGAGGCAAAATAATTCCCAATTAACCTCTCCAATTAATCTCTATAGATGCTTTTTGCCCTACGTAGGTGAGTCCTTTGGATAAGAGTGAGTGGCACTGTGGTAGTGCAACCGAAATGAACTACCTCCCAATCATTTACAGCATTAGTTTCCGAATAGCAGTCGCGTGCAATGATACGACGGAAAGATCTCCACGCACGGTACCGCGATGACAGAGCCCCGGCTGGGAGCTCGCCAGCGCAGCGTCCATGGCGTCCACCGGATTAACTAATCGGTGGAGTAAACTTATCAGGGCGGCATTAAATTAATTAAGTTTAGTTTGCTCGGTCGCTCGTGTTTGGTGCAGAGATGGTCGAGAACGAAAGCGAGGGAGCTGGCAGGACCCGAGCAGGGGGCAGGTGGACGTGGCTGGAGGAGAGCGCACGCGGGCTCCACGAGCTCGGTGTCGTGGACGCGCTCCCGTTCACGAATCGCAAGCAGGGCGTCCCCACCACCACATGCATGCAGCCACAGAAAAATATCATCTTCGCTCCGCTTGGGTCGTCGCTCCTCCTCTTGTGTGTTGGTACCTCTCGTTTCACGGTACTTCCCTAGAACGCACACACTGTTTCGCACGTACTATATACGGAGTATAGTCTTACGTTACGCTATCAATCTTTTCTTAAAGAAAGTCCCTGCCTTATTATATTATAAAAACACAGTGGGGATCAACTGCCTCACGCGAGATTACAACTTGATACAAAAGAAAAAAGCATAAAAGCAAAAAAAGTTATAACACTGCTCTTAAAGTACACGTGCACAGACACCCGACAAAGAGAGGCATGCGCCTGATACATGCGCCTGAGGCACATACGCTGTAATCTACTACCATGCATGCTCTCAAAGAAAAAAAATCTACTATTATCATGCATGCACGTACGTACGAATACGACGGGTTCTGAACCTGCAAATCAGTTTTGATCTCCACTTCTTCCGACAGATCCTGAACCCGTTGGGGCCTCGACATATTCTGATATTCTAAGCCACGTGCACGTCTGCAGTAGGGCGGTGTCCAAGCACGTGGGGAACGCATGATGGCAACCAGTCTAGTCCTGATACGCAAAATCCTGGAACACGATACACCAGCGCGCACACAGCCACGACGTGCCGCGCCACCATTGGCGAGCGCGGGGCAGCCACCCTAGAGACGCCACAACGTGTAATCCTGGCCTTAATGCTGGGTCCGGCCGCGGGCGAGGCTCCAGCACACACATATCGATCGATCGATCAACCTCGGACGCGCGGACCCGATCGGTCCCTGTGCCGGGCGACCTCCACGTGGCACGGCACCGCCACAATCTCGCCGCCACCTGTGCGGCCGCCTGCCCGCCCGTCGCCGCGCGACACGTAGGCCACCTCCGACGCCCAGAGCCGGGTGGTATATATACAACCCGGGCAACGCCCCTTCTGGCTCTCTCGTCCACAGCGACTCCAGCTGAAAATTTTCAATCAATCAACAACGCACTCGCGGCAACGGGATTGAGCATCTGCTGGCCTCCACGTACAAAGGAGCGAGCGTATAATATACGTATACGTACGTACGTGTCGCGTGTTTGGCATACGGTATTAGGGGTGAGGAAGGGTGGAGATATACATGGCGCCGGCGGCGGAGACGACGAGGATGGTGGCGGGGTTGGGAGCGACGGGGAGGATGCCGTCCATGGAGGCGGAGCCCAAGACGCTCACTCTCGAGCAGCTCAAGTACGCAAGGGTACGTTCGTACGTCCTACGTGACAACTCTGCACATACATACATGTATATGGCTGGGATACATATATACAGCCATGTGTATATATATGTTGGTCTGTTCCATGCATGCATGGATGTTTTTGTTCGACCAAAATCTCAGCCACCTTCTCTTCTGACGAATTTATCCAGCCCGAAAGAAATCATGCAGTTCTCGATCGCCCTCTCCATCTGATTTGTGGAATTTATTTATGCTGTTGAATCTTGTTAAATTTATGAAATAAGGCATATAAGGAAACAAAATACGCTAGCCTCATAAAACGATCTAATCATACATTTATTACAAATACTGCAGTACTTTTTTGTAAGAATCGATGTACTTTTGTAAAAAATATTTCTGAATTAAAAAACGCACATAAAAACTATTTTTAACAATATATATCACCTTTTTGCGAATAAGAAACACAAATTACTAAAATGTTCATCGGTGGAACGTCTCTTGCTCCTGAAACTATTCAAGCGGACATCTTTTCCACGTGTAGCACACCGATTTCTCCGTAGTGACGAGGAGTGACCTTCCTGTAAAGTTAATCTCTGTTACTTAATTATGTTCCTCCACGCTACTCCCAAATAAACCGTCGAAATGATTTACTACAAATGACAACAGTACACACGCACGCACAAAATGTCTAGACTTTCTAGATCTTTAGAAAAAACGCTTTATTAATTTTTACTTAGCTATAAACTTAATTAAGGTGATCTCCTTTTGATTGTGAACATGTAATCTTTCCATGGTCAAAGAAAACATGAACTTATACTGTTATCTAAAAATTATTGTGCGCGTACTCCATAAACAATAGTTAAACTCTACAAGATTCTGTTGTGCTGAAGCGTGAGAATTAGTTACTTAGAAAAATCTTCATTACTAATTGTAATAAAAAATTCTATTACACCTCAAACATAGATGCTTTGCAATATTCACAAAGAAAAATAATAAACTTTTCTAAAAGTCACCGTAACGTCAAAATGCACGGAGAAATTAATCAAGCAACTGACGGAAGATGCTTACATGTGCAAGTAGTGCAATTGCTGCATGCGCTGTACCGATGCTGGGGTCTCTATCAGTCGCCGTGTACTCGCATGAAACGTGTGCCTCATGTGAGCACAACAGAGAACAGACGTGACAGGGACGTTGCCAACCAATTTAATTCGGTCGTTACGTCGTCCGACCGTATATTGATATCAGTCCATCTTACTTACGTACACTTCACGTAT
Organism: Stipa capillata; assembly: GCA_019208055.1. NCBI lineage: Eukaryota > Viridiplantae > Streptophyta > Magnoliopsida > Poales > Poaceae > Stipa > Stipa capillata. The sequence goes on along the minus strand of JAGXJF010004548.1, from coordinate 205,901 downwards.
GTAACTCGGACGTGTGCACGGACCATACGTGTACGTAGGTTTCTCGAGAGGTACGTAGCTTCAGATGTGAAAAAAGAAAGAGAAGTAGTTATTTGTGGTTTCGTTTTTTATTAGGGATTGTTCAAGTCTCATATATCATCTTTCTAGGTCCTTTGAACTGAAAAATACGGTAATATTTGGTTAAATTATACAATTTTATGACTACAAATTGTTGGCTCACTGAAATATACGAACATTTCAGCTAGGTTAATCGTTGGTTATTATATTTCAGGAGGCGGCGCTGTACGTGCTGAGCACCAAGACGACGGAGGAGGCCATCAGGATCTTCACCGAGGGGCTGAAGCCCGTGCTGGGCGTGAGGAAGGGCTCGGCGACGGACTCGTCGGACGACGACGTGGACATCGACTCGTCGGAGGATTCCACCCCCGCGCGGCGCCGGCGCCGGTGGCGGCACCGGCTTGCGCCGCCATGGGCGCTCAATCAAGCGAGACATCGCCACTGCACCCTTCTAGTCGTTTATTCTTCGCTATGGCAACGTAGCAGGAGTATTTGCCTTTCTTTCCTTCTTTCTGTTTTCCTTTTTTGCTGGCCTGGTTTGTACAGTTGTGGAGCCAGTTTTAGTTTTAGCTATAGCTAGCTAGCGCGGCAAATTTTGGGGAGCGTCTTGGTCTTTAGAGGCTGCAGAGACGTGAAGCTAGCACGCCTAGCTAGCAGCAGTATGCGTGGCCGCGCGTGTGTATCAGCTGCTAGCACTGTACAGTATATCTTCTCTTTTCTTGGTTTCCTTGACGGCCGTGTTCCGTGTTTCTCACAAGGTGGGGGCAGGCACGCATGCATAAGTTGTGTTCTGTATCACGTACGGCTGAAATAAGAAAATTTTCTTCTGGTACACTGTGCTGGCTGCTGGTCAATAGCAGATGAGCAAATTGATCATTTTTTATCCTCTAGAGACGTATAACTCTGTTATTTGCCAATCTTTACATCTTAGCTGATTATTTGCCCCTCCTCAATTTTTCTTGATTATTTTCCCTTTTGTAGTAGTCTTCTCGTTGGTTTTCTTTTCCTGTTTACTCTTTCCATATCTGAATTTCTCCTTCTCGTTTTACATATAGGAAACTTTTCCAGTTTCTTAGGAAAAAATGGTGTGTTACGTGAACTTATTGGAACATATGACTGCCTAGATAATTCACATTTGCGATACTTTTAGTGGTAGCAAACGTATTATTTTTTCTTTCACGCTCTCCATGTTATCTAGATATGAATAAAGACATGTTATATATGCAGGATATCTTTTAGTGTCCTTTTGAGTAAGTAATATTCCGTAAATGTGAAAAGATGTGGTAATCAAAATTAAACTAAAAAAAATACTTGCGATGAGATGACATCTAGTATAACAGATAGAAAGGCGATCCCTTATAAAATAAAGGGATAGATTGCCCTCTCTCCCTTCTAATTTAACAAAATTCATATCTTGCATTTTAGATGCCCTTAAACCTGGGATACATATATAATGTATCCACATATTCTAAGAAGTTGTTTGGTTGCCATCTTAAGAGAATTTGCCTAGTTGGGAGCAAGTCGAAGACTAGCCTGGACCTTGTTTGGTTGTCATCCTGAGTATCTTTCTCTCTAGCCTGACCTGAGCACACCGACACACAATTAGACCAAAATTGAACGCCTGGTGCAAGCACATGTTGTCAGGGTTGCCTGGTTAGGAAAAAAATCACGAAAATCTTGGCTACCATTAGACACATCTTTTTTTTCACACATGGAGTACTCAAATCAGGAACCAAACAACCCTTAAATGCAAAAGTATTCGATATATAGCATCGATATCAATACATCTTTCTTTTCTTTTTGGGTCTTTTATCATGCTGATGTAAAAGTCTTTGAACATTCTAAATTAACATTAGATTCTGGGACATTTTATGGTTGAGATAATGGAGGCACCCAACCATATGTAAGTATAAATTGTTCTTTGCAAAGGAACTTAGTTTATACATCACATGATTGTTTTTCTTGATCAAATCTCGATCGATGTTATCTACTAGATCAATACAACCGCAAATCAGTCAAAAAAAGTTGGCCACAAATTCAGGTCAACTTAGTCGAGCTCCTCGAGAAGGTACACGAAATAGGGGTCACTACCGCGCATTAATTCCGACGATATTACCTGTTCGACGCAGAAGAGACGGTCCAGATTCGAATCCTCTGCTTTTGGACGGATAGCAAACGAACAAATCAGATATTTGGAGGTTCCTCGCCCCGGGGAAGCCATGTACTGCTACCTACGAGGCTACGACGCATCTCCTCAATCAACTGATGCAATTAGTTTGTTTCTTAGATGACGTAATTCTAGTATCAATTACTCAGGGGACACAAAATGTCTTCGGTTAGTGCACTCTTAGCTTTGACATTTTTATTCTCATGGAGCACAAGTGTAGAAAAGACCTGGATCAATTCAAAAGATCATCAGAAGTACAAAAGATCCCAAACATAAAGAAAATTATAACGAGGTCCCTGGACCACCAGACGACTGCTACCACCGCCAGACCGAGTCGAAGTCGCGCCACTGCCGTTGCTTCCCTACCGGAGCCAGCCTGACCTTGACGAAGACAGCCGGGAAGACCTCGATCATGTGCCCCTAAGGACCAGCGCCCTGGAGCCAGAGCCGCCGCCGCCGAACCTTTGAACCGAATCGCAGATCCAGATAACAGATCTCGCCGGCGGCACACGCACGACAAGAAACCCTAGCCTTACGAGGGAACGGCAGGACATACCACCAAACAAAGAAGAAAAACACAAATCCACTAGCTCCTTACCGCCACCGGAGAAGGCAACGGCAAGCCAAGGTTGGAGCCGGGATACCAAAACTCCTCCCACCGCCGAGAAACCCGACAACCCGCCGGCGGACCAGAGAAACAAAAGGAACCCACAACCTGCACAACCGGCGGAGGCCACGCTTCCCCCCGCCTCACGGTGCCCGCAGGCGCCCGGAGAGGGAGGAGAAAGCGGCGGCCCCGCCGGGAGGGAGGGATGAAAGGGTCGCCAGCTAAATCGCCTCTCTGAACTGTAGCAGGGGAAAGTGAGATTTTTTCACTCATGGAGCGCGAGTTAACTCAGTAAGGTTTTATAGTTGATCTTTGGTCGTAAATTTTCTTATATAATACTATATTTATAGTTAGAAAACCACAATAAGAAAAAGATGCGTATCACATGAAAATGCATATCTTTTTGAAAATTTGAAAATACCATTTGAAGAACACATGAAATTTTTTCAAAATTCTCGAAAGAAATTGTATCACTAGGGAACAGTGTATTGTACATCTGTTCAAATTTACAACTTCAAATACTATTATGTTTGTGAAATATAAAAAAGACAAAATGAACTGTAAATATTATTAAAACTTAATTTTGCTGTTTGCTACTATATTATTCACAGCCGATTTTTTCTATTCACAGTGATTTTTTCTCTTTTACCTCAGAGAGTACACTGAATTGAAGTTGAAGGTTTGCATGCATGTACAACACGCTCGTCACTGATAGTACATTTTTTTAGATTTTTAAAAAACTTGCGCGTGTGATTTTTAAATGATATTTTTGGATTTTCAAAGAGATGCTCATTTTCACATAATATGTGCTCTAGGAAAAAATGCTTTAAATATGAATTCAACAAATCAATTTTTTGCCACATCACCCATGTATTGTTGGACTGTTGAACTAATCATTGATCAAAGTTTTATAATATAAACATTGATAGGCGTAGACTTCATACAAAAAATGGATATAGAGAGTAACTTGTGTTCATCCTTAAAATATTATTTTTAAAAAAATTATCCATAAGAAACTAGTGTAACAAAAGTCATAATGCCCGGAACACAATGTTGAGTTGATGTCGAATATATATACACATTGGGTTACGTCTAGATTTTGGGATGAATTAGAGTTAAGAATAGACTAATTCATATGTGGATAAGATATGGATAGAGTTTGAATTAAACTCTTGTGTCCTGAGCCTCCTATATAAGGAGGACTGCACCACACGTTGTAACCTGAACTACAGACGACTTTTGACAGTAGGGTGCGGTCGACTTTGTTGGAGGGCCGGCAGACCTTCGGCAGGAGAGGTCAGACCACGGGTACCACATAAATGCCCGCATATTATCAATAATATGCGGGCGAGCGTTCAGAGAAGAGCTCTGGAGATACAGGCTTTGGCTGAACCTCGTTAACAAACATCTTATCCTCGATGTTTTTGATCTTATATGTTTATCTCCGTAGATCCAATAAACTGTGACTTTGGGAGATTGACCCACGACATCAAGCCTATGGAGGCTAATTCCATAACACACACTGATTTGGCCTTGGATCGGGGTATTCCTTTAGGTATTTCACACCAACTCCAGTGCTTGTTACGTTATGGCAAGATCGTGATCACCAACGCTCTGCTGGCCGGTGTTCATGTTCTGAACGAGACGAAGCTACTGCCGGACAACTCATTCGAGCTACAGTTTAGGGGGAGGGAGACAAATATAGCCGGCACTCTTTTGTGCTAAGAAGGCCCTTGGTAGTCAGCATAGACTCTTCCCATCTTGTTTTGCTGTAACCCTGGAATTCCTGTTTACCATTTTACAATCAGAAAGTAATTAAATCCATAGAAGAATAAAAAAGAGCAAACTCCTATTAAAAAAAATGTCGATTGCACCTAAACCGGAAGGAGGGGAGCGACCAATCGGATGGACCTATGCACCCACAAAAGCAATTCACTATGTTGATTTTTTTTTCCAATTTGGTGGTTGAACTCAATATAGCTTTGATCCATCTCTCAATCAACTCTTCCACACATCAGTTTTACAAGAAAGTATTGCACATATGTTACTTGAAAGTAGGTTTATCCCTTGAAATGCGTTGGTAGCGTAGCGTACTGACCTGTAGCCGATCCAAGATACCAGCAAATTTCATAGATTTTGTTTTGGTCTCCACATACTTGACGTATTGGCTTTTGAGGAACCGATTTACATGACTATTTTTATTACTTCATACTTGACGTGTTGGATTTTGTGAGGAACCGATTTACATGACTCTTTTATTACTTCATACTTGAAGTGTTGGCTTTACTAGGAACTGATTTACATGACTCTTTTTATTACTTCATCTATTTTGCTATATCTGTGCTCAACTCATTATACCTATAGATCAAGGAGACACTAATTCTATGAAAAAGTAAATAAGAAATGGTTATGCATGCCTCTCTTAAATAACATAAACCAATCATTTCAATATTTTTAAAGGAATTTAATAGAGGTACAGAGTAGAATCACGCAAATAACTACACTATTGATTTTTTCATGGACAAATAGTTTGAAGTGGAGTATTCCGAGGCTGAGGATAAATATAGTGAAATGGTGCGAGTAGTCGCATGTTAGGGCAATCCTAGTGTATTATGTCTTAAACTGTATAATAAGCATTAAATATGTGTTTAGATACAACTCTCCTAGTAACTTGTATCTCAGTGTTATATCTAAATAAATTGTTATTCAATATATTTTGTGAGAGAAAACATTATAGCTTGTCTTGAATTTTGTATTAAAATACTATATCAAGATTAAGATACAGTATTTTTCTAAATTAATTTCTCACATTAATATTTTGCTTAAATTATATGTTACGATGGAAGGAGCAAGAGCCGTGGGAACCAGTCGCGGAAACATTTCCTCGCGGCAGCACAGAGACAGAGACCGGGCGGGGTTTGGCGGCAGCGTGGCATGGGCCTGGAGACGACTACGCGCAAGCGCAAAAACTAGCTGCCTGCTTTATGGCAGCTTTCCTGTGCGTGCCCGTGTTAATTACTAACTGGGCTTCATTTCGAGTCCATGCTCCTTGCTCACTCCAACAACGTTCTGTGACGGAGAGGGTCAGCAGAAATCACACTATACCTTCTCTCACTAAGAAGCAGAAACCTTCCCTCAAAAGCAAACAAACCTAAGAAGCACAAACCACAATAAACCACTTTCACTAAAATCACCCATTTAATTACATGAGGCATATCTGTCACTTGTTGGCTGTCAACCTCTTTATGTTATTTATGGTGCACATTAAAATAAATTCATACCATCGATTATCTCTTAGACTAACTCTACATAAAAAATTAGTACTAAATACAGCAGAGTACAAAGACAATGAGATTGACTCTGGAGTTATTCCTCTGTTTTTAAATAAAGAGGCTTTTGACTTTGCACAATCTCCAATATACAATTTGGGCCATTATTTTTTGGATGAATATGTAAGTAAAATATTATAAAATTTTATATTGTGAAACGGTTTTTTAGTGATAAATCTAACGGTACCGTTTGCATCTAACCAATCTAAGTTGGTTTTGATTAATTAGTGGTTAAAAACAAAAAGTTTGACTACACACTTTTTAAAAAGATTATATTTTAAAATAAAGATGTATATTCTTTGTAGAGTCTAACTATTTATGAAGAATCAATTTTATTCTCTCTTTTTCTTTCTTTTTCATTTTAGTAATTCTACGTGGTAGAACAAATGGACGTCACGTCTTCTTACACGTCTTCTTACATATCCATACTCTGTTAGCCTCAGATATCTCAACCGTGGACCATACACCAAACATAGTTCCTTTTTAATTACTTTTACTTTACTGCATGCAAACGCACCAGCTCAAAGGATCAAACCTGTCGACCGTGGAGTACTGCGAGTACAGCACTATGGCGACCAAGCCTACGCTCTAGCCCAAGCAAGCATTCATATATAGATCGCTACATAAACAGACAAATTAAGCCATGCCGTGTTAGTTAAGTCTCTGCATCATTCTATCTCGCCAACGGCAGACAAACCCCCGTGCATGAAGACGATGAATTCACCCGAGAATTGAGCGCTACTCCATCGATCAATCCAATCCTACTAGCTAGTACAATATGCCAGCTGAGATAGTACTTAATTTCCTAGAGTAGATTAACAGAATAGCGATCAATCCAATCCTACTAGCTAGTACAATATGCCAGCTGAGATAGTACTTAATTTCCTAGAGTAGATTAACAGAATAGATTCTCCAATCGAAGGTTAGTGGTTATTGCAGACTGCAGACTTAGCAGGTTTCAGATGGAAATTCCTACAAACCACAAAAACTTATCCAGTCTCAACTTCAAAATGTGTTGCGGTTATAGGCACGGTATGTTTGTCGCAGTGTTTAGTTTCCAAAAGAAAAATGCCCTGTTCACAACGCGTAATTCTTTTTTACACGACATTGATATTTCTGCGGAAATCCTATGTTCTAAACAGGCACTGAACTAGTGCAGGCTCTGAAAACAACACAATTAGTAGCGGAGCAGTCCGCGAATCATGATTTCAATCAATTCGCTACGAAAGCGTGCTTAATACAGAAACCTGATATTAATAATATAGAGTACGGAGTACTCTGTAACAGTAGAATGGTGGTGGTTGCCAAAACCAGCTAGTTAGCCAATTAAGCCAAGCAGAGCTTAATTAAACTGCAGCTGGCTAACCACTGTTTGGCCGGTGCATTATACTCTCACTCGAGGGCCTCCAGCATTTGTATAACGTGGCACAGGACAGGTGTTGGATTGATGGCGCATGGCATTATCTTGGAATGAAATGTTTGGTACAGAGAGAGAGAGACGTTGGCGTGCATGATTGTGGTACGATCCGATGGTTGGAATGAACATGACTAGTTTAAACGGATTAATCATGCGTGGATTAATTAGTTTAGGGTGGCCAGGCCCGTTTGGGTTAGGCAGCAAACCCATTGCTGGTGCAGCTGGCGGCGCCCGGTGACTGCGGCCACGGGCAGGGATGTGGCAACGGGGCGGCGCTGTTCCCCGCTGCGACCAACGGAGTGTCCCCGCCACAAGAACACAAACGGGGAGGAGTCCATCCATCCTGCTCCCGTCGTCGATGGGAATGAGGTCCGTTGGGCGCCCGTAACCGCTAAAAATTGCGCTAGCTAGCTGAGCTAATTGTTTTTTTCTCTCCGAAAATGGCGGAAGCACTGCACATTTTTATGCATAGAAAGCGAATAGAAGTATTTACAGGTTTTTAAGTAGTTCTAAGACTATAGCCTCGCAAAATTGTTTACAACCGTTGGTGAGTTAATCCACGCTAGGATTGTCCTTTGCGGCGTTAGTGCAGAAAGCGTTGCATCTCTGTATGATCTCTTCTCGGATCAAAAGGACTACCTCCCTGGATGTGGCCGCTTTTTTTTAGAATATCCTCCAGTTTCTTTCCTTCCAGCTGAGCTAATCATAACTAATTATGATGGTCGTATAGTAAACAAAAACCATATCAACTCGCTACAAAGATTAAACTGTGAGGAGGTATATGATCTAATTGTGACCATCTCTCGTGTGTTATACAGGGTCCTCGCAATCCACCGAGAATGGTTACGGGGATTTAACCTGGTTCTTATCTACACAAGGCAGAAGGATCTGATTCTCGTCCCTGAATAGTGGAGTGGGAGGGGAGGGAGCGGGATGGGGACACATTGTCATCCGTACTTTGAGTCACGGGTTTAATACTTTCCCAAGGCCATCACATGTTGAAGAAAAGCTTAAAAAGAGAGCCATAAAGTTGGAATTGATCTACATGCTGATGTAGGGACAGCAAGGGGGTCACTATTTCTCGACGGGGAGGGCCAAGCTACAAAATATTCCCAAAATTACGGTAGCTGCGGCTTCTAAACTTATTTTGGCCCTGTTTGTTTGGGCTTTTTCTGGCTTCTGCGCTTTGGCTTCGAAGCCAGAAAGCACCTATAAACCTGCTTTTGGTTTTTGGCTTCAAAAAGCCTGAAACAACTTTAAAGCACCTATAAAGTTGTTTCAGGCTTTTCGAAGCCAAAAGCCAAAAGCACCTAAATAGGTGCTTTTCTGGCTTCGAAGCCAAAGTCCAGAAGCCAGAAAAAGCCCCAAACAAACAGGGCCTTTATAAGCTAATATGTAAAAATCGTTATAGAAAAGTTAGCAGCATGTTTGATAAATCAAATTATAGTCTAATTAATCGAACCGTCACTTGACAAATCGGATCGGGGCTGTGAGCAAGCAGGGAGAGAAGAGGGCAGGAGCAGGTGAGGAGAGAAAGAGAACGGGGGAGAAGGAAGACAGTATTAGGAAGATCTTTTATTCGTACGTGGGCCTCAGCGATGCTAAACATCGAAGCAAGAGAAGCTAAATCTACGTAAGAGATTATGAAGTTTTTTGGTTTGATGCCTCAAATTGACTTGCTAATGGTTAGATAAACCAATTTTGGTCAATCTAATATTTAACAGTTTGCTTAGGAAGTGATAACAATCCAATCGATAGCCAAATTGTTGAGCTTCCTCGATATTTAGCAAGTCAATTTGGAGCTGCCAAACAAGCAGACTTACTTTCTCGAGGAACCGATTCCATCATCGTGTATGTTGGTTTTAGCCGGCGCATTGTCACTTTTATATTCATGCCACTCAAACTTCTTAATCATTGACTCTATATGTCTGTAATGTCTAAACTCATCGGCAAAAAGTAAACTTTTACCTATAAGAAATATTACATAAAATTTACATAGACACATAGAACTGAGATGAGAGTTATATATCATATGAATATTTACTGACATATATAACAAAGACAAGAGATTAAAAGGAGCATCGTATGCAATAGTGCAGACTATAAATGAAACCGGGAGAATAAGATGGAGTTTGAAACATCGAAGAAATGCAAAGGACAATTATTTATGATAATTAAAAGAGTGATAGTGTAATTAAGAAGATAATTAATACGTGGATGATTAACATGTAAGATCTAAGTTATATTTTTATCCACTAATTTTTTTAATGATCTGGATTGATCGGATCAAATATACCTCATGCTTTTGTTTGACACCGAAGAACATATGCGAAGTGAACCATCCGCTAGTAAAACTTCATTCACAAACCTTTCAGCAAAGAAGAACTTCATTCACCAAACTCCTTAGCCCGTTTGTTTACAGGAAAAGCAGAGCGATTCGTGCGAGAAATCATTGGATCATGCGGCAACGGTAAGAAAGTGATTAATTCAAGTAGCTTAGCAACGAGAGGAGATTAGGAGAGCATCACACGAAAGCTTTTGCGGCTTAACCGAAGGAAAGGGAACTGGCGCGAGGAGAGCAATCAGGCCGTTGCCCACAAAAGCTGCAACGGCAACTTTGCTTCCCGCTTTTCCTGTACACACCTATTGATAGCCCGCCACGAAAGCATAACGATCGGCACACCCCGCATCCTTACCCCGATGTCTCACACGTTCCTACCTAATGTAATTAGAATATTTTAAGAACTATGCTCTAGTTTGCTGGCTTGTTATATGCTGATGTACTTTGCTACAATCAGTGTAATGCGTGAGAAATTTCATTCATCAAATTAAAATTAACAATAACAATGTGAGAGTAAAGTCTATGTGGATCCTTTTCTTGAGATTTAGTCAACATGCATCATCGATTCTTGGGGACATCAACATTCTTCCTCATAAATGTCATCACACAATGCAGGGATAAGGAATCATTAGTCTAATGTACAAGATAATACTACGCGAGTTTATCTATATGAAAAACTGAGGTATTTCATTCAGAATGAACAATCATAAAGTATAGTTTATATAGATTGTCACCTATAAATAAATTATACTTAACAAAAAGGTACATTAGACTCTCAACACAAACCAACCACAAACATACAATAATGACCAACTAGATAAATAATCATCACAATAAGAACAAATTATATATCGAAAAAACACAAATATAACACATTTTAATCATTGAGAAAACAATAACCAGCATCACAGATGCACACGCCTTTATTGTTCAACCTTGGGGGACACCTGGTGATGCAACCTAGCAGATATCGCCTTATAAACTCCTCGCACAGCTCACACCTACATCATATGCTCCCTTCCGCCTCCTCCTCCCAAGACGCCAACTCGAGCCAGCCACCGCGCCCAATGCCGACGACGAGCTCGTCGCCGGCGGCGGCGCAACGCCGCCGGAGCCGCCGCCGCCCACCCCCTCCGCGCAAGCCCTGGTGCTGCTCCTTCGGCCTCGATCCCCTCTCCGCCACCGGCCGGAGCCCCCTCCCCGCGCCGCCGCGAGCCAAGCCGGCTGCCCCGCTTTCCCGCCGCATCCGCTCCCCCGGGCGCGTCTCCCCCATCGACGACCCGTCCACCGGCGCCGCCGCGGCGTGTTCTTCCGCGCGGCTTTCGTCCGTCAGCGAGTGCCCGCCGCCGCCACTGCCGGTGGTGGAGAGGCCAAGAGGGACTCTGCGGCTCAGGATGGTGGCCAAAGGCGTGATCTTGGAGGTGGACGAGGTGGAGAGGGTGCGTAGGGAGAGCAGGTTGGTCTGCAAGGCTCTCGCGAGAGGAGCTGGCGGCGGCGGCGGCGGCGACGAGGTGGCGGTGGAAGGAAAGTGGAGGTGTGGGCGGTTAGGGAGGTGGTGGAGATGATGTTGGAAGGAGAGAACGAGGCCGCCGCGATGAGGAGGCTCGCTCGCGGCGGCGTGGAGCGCGCCATCAGCGTGCTCGAGGTGAGCTCTCTCATACCATGACCCGTCTGTTAGACGCGTGGAAATGGAGAAAGGTTGCAGCTTTGTTAGTGAATTTGTGTGCAAATTTTATACCTATGCTTGCTGATTACATTTATATTTTGCTCATGAATTGCAAAAATATATGGAAGGTTTCAACTTCTGCTTTGGTGTGTTACTCTGATGAGAAGTGAATTGTTAATATTGTCCCTTAGGTTGTGAGGTTTGGTTGTTGATGACAGAATTAGCAGCATAGAAAATGGTTCCTGATTCTTCAATGTGAAGGCTGTTTAGTTTTTTAGCCATGTTGTGTAAATTTACGATTGATCATCGTATATTCCTGTGTGTTTCTTATTGGCTCTACTTTCTAATTGTTGATTCATGTACTGGATTCCTTGGACAACTGTAATTGTAAAACATCCCAACATGCTATTTGGTAGTAAGTGGTAACAGAAATAGGAAAAGGGGACACAACTGCGAAAAGGAAATAGCAATAAGAAATGTCGTGTAAACTAAAAAAGTAAATTGATTTTTTAATTTCAAATGATTTAATGAGTTTTGCACTCATTCTTTCCTTCTTGGAACATCTCAAATCTACTATATTATTAAAACAATTTAAAAGGACCTTCTAAATTCGCTTTGAGAGGCTAGGAATTCCACATTAATTGGAGGAAAAAGAGAAGGATCTATAGCGCTTATTTTGGTGGTTGCATACTATAGCGGAGCAGATTAATCAGATTTATATTCAAACCATTTCAAATTTATATGAAATATAAACTATTTTTTCAATTATAAGCATGACACTTGCACAGGGAAATTTGAATAGTTTTATAAATTATAACATTGGTACTTTATTTTTTCTCCTCATTCCCTATATTTTCTGTTGTTATTTTACTTTCATATTTAGTTTGGTTATTCTGTTCCTAAATTCTAGGTTTTTTTTCATGTTATTGTTTCTGTTGTTATTTCCTTTGATATGTTGTATTTTGTTTAAAAATTCAGGTTTAGAAAATTAAAAATATTCTTGTTTTATTGTTTACCTTTTTTGCTTAATTTTTATCTATATTTTAATTCTTACGAAATTTTTTATCATTCATTTCTATTACCTAATTGAAACTATTTGATTTACTGAACTTCCACAATTATTTAAACCCAGAAAATATCTATTTTTCTTAGCCGTTCTATGCTGTAACTGCTGTTGTTTCTACATTTTTCAGTGTTTTCCTGTTTGCTCTGTCGAAGTTTATGTTTCCTCATGCTGGAACATTAATGTGATTATGGATGGATCTTACTGAACCTTTTTAAAATTTGTCGGATCTGTTTTAACGAATTAAAACAGTGAGAATCTGTGAGTTATGGGGATTAAAGGCAGACCAATTGAGAGAAATAGTCTTATTTAATTCTACTAGTTAGAGCAATGAATATGGTCCATAGCTAGTTAATTTGTTGGTTGATGCCTGACTGCTGGAAACTAGAAAGGGTTTGGTTCTCAGTTAATTGAGGCCTTGAAACACTGTCCTCACTCTGGAACATGACTTCAATAAAATTATAAATAATTGCAGAATTGAAAAAGAAACATCCTTACTGGCACTTGCATGAGGTGGTGGTTGTTTTAAGTTGGTAAACTTAGGTAAATACATAGTTTAGGCGAACTCCTTAAATACCTTGTCATAAAGCAGATCACATACTTTGAAATACTTGAACTCTTATGTTGGTGTAGATTTATATTTCCTAACTGAATTAATTGATTAAGTTCCACCATCTTCCATTCCTGTCCTCATGGATCACAACAATGAGTGCTTGTGTTATGTGGATTCTTATGTTAAAGAGTCAGGCAACGAACTCAGCTGCAGTTGAACAGCAATCTAATCGGACAGTCAGCATACTATATCATGTACCCTCAGAACGTGAGTACTTATCGAATTGCTTGTGAGAACCGATAATTCTTCATTCAAGGGCAATCTCATCAGTTTTAGACACCTTCTGTTGATGAATGCACACCTGTTGCACTACTTTTGGAACAGTAGCAGATGCATGTTGTTAAGTTTCGTAGTTTCACCTGGCGAAAACATGATAATAATGTATGCAGTTTTGCCATCATGGTACAATTGTCCTATTATAAAATGTAAATTGCATGCTTTGATGTAAAGGAATGAGCAAGCCAATATCAGGGTAAGTCACTTTGATGTAAATTTCAGAAGTTGCTCATGTACTTCTGAAATACGTTCTTATGATCTTCAAAATGGCTAATGACACCCAACATTTGTGAATATAGACTCAAGTCCATACTTTAAGGTCTAGTTTTGTATAGAGAAGTCCATATCACTACTGTATTAGTTTACTACTTTAATATGTATTGTTAATTGTCTCCAAATTTAAATTTATTTTTATCTGGAATACAACATGTTTTTCTTAACGCCTGAACAAATTTCTCAGGTATCCTTCTCACTTATGTTTGACAGAGGAGTTACCAGCTGCCTGAAATATCTCGAGGCTGTCCCATGGAACGAGCCAGAAGAGGAGAAAATTAAGAGCTTGCTTTCTCAGTATTCTTCCAACGAAGCAGCTTCACGAGATATGCTAGCAAGGTTACAGCCACAAAAGCCCACCTCATCTACCGAGCTGGTAGTTGAACTCATACAATCCATCACACAGGGGACCAACAATAATGCTCGCAAGGAGCTGCGAACTCTAGTTGATAGCATCTTATCCAGGACCTCCATCTACGTAAAGGGTGATAAAGAGCTGGACAAGACGAGCATTTACCATATCTGCCATTCTTGCCTGAACTGTCTAGTCGAATTATTTGAAAAAGCCTCTGATCTGGGCCCTGCTGACCAAACCACCATTTCAGTTGGAAAAGGACCACTGGAGATGATATACAAGCAAGTTGAGGACCTCAACTGGTTGGTGCAGATTCTAATAGACAGGCAGATGGGAGAGGAATTTGTCGATTTATGGGCCAACCAGAAGACCCTCGCTAGTATGCACGACCGGGTGTCACCGATGGTACGCTACGAGCTTAGCCGGATTTCGGCTACAGTTTTTATTGCCATGGGGAGTGGAAAACTCCACTGTACCGGTGAGAAAAGGTTTAGCATCTTCCAGGCCTGGTTCGGGCCAATGCTGGTAGATTTTGGTTGGCTCAGGAGGTGTTCGAAGGGTCTCAACATGATGGCGCTGGAGGAAGGAATCGGGCAGGCGTTGTTGACACTCACACTAATGCAGCAGCAGGCGTTGTTCATGGAGTGGTTTGAGGCTTTCGGTCGACAAGGCCGGGAATGCCCAAACCTAATGAGGGCTTTCCAGATCTGGTGGCGACGATCATTCATAAGACCCCTAGGTTGTAGCTGAGTGTGGTTAATTCGTGCAAGTGTGGTTAATTCGGGCAATACGTCACTTAAGTTATGTGATCGCGTATTATGTTGTTTGATATTTTGATAATGAAATATACGTATAGCTCATGTGTCAGATCCTTGACAACGTCTCTGCCTCGCTGATCTGTATCTGCAATTCTTTATCTCTGCTGGGATGTAACAAAAACACGTTCATTAGTTGCTCCATACTGAACAGAAGGCGTTTGCTGCGGTTGTTGAGAAGTTGATCCATGTTTGTTGTCCATGGAGTAAGTGTTGTTAGTACAAGTTCATTAATAATCTTAAGTGTGATCAGAGTTTGTGGTCCAGTGGTGTGAGAATTCTACGTGCAGATACATGAGAACTGGAGCTTGCAGTCTTGTACTAATGTCATTTAGTGCTTTGTATTGTATCACCAGAGAGAGATTTATTGCACCGAAATGTTTGTACTCCACTATTGTATCTGCTTGGCTGTTTTCTGGACCATCATCACGGTGTCATGCCAGCATCTACCTGATCTTTATGTTTTGCTTTCATCTTCTGAATTGTGGCATGAACAGAAAATTTGAGACAGGGTGTATGTTGGATAATACTCAAGTGCCAAACAAGAGTGGTTTGCAAGGACTCAAATTTGGAGACACATCTCATGTTGTATGGTAATCTTAAATTATTAAATTCATGTACCATATGGCAATGCACATGTTTCTAGGACAGCTTGTGTGTAAAGAGATATTTTATGATAGAACTTATGTGGGTTTAATACTTTAATTCCCCCAGCCTGGTTTCTGATGGCTTTGTTCATACATCAGCTTCTTACACATAAATAAATGGAGTTGATGGCATGCGTACATTTCACAAGCAGAGAATTCTTTAAGGTTAGCCAGGTGGCTGCCATAAGAAGCTATTCAGTTCCATTGGGTGAGATTGTCAGTACTGAGCAGTTAGTTATAGGTATCTGTTAGAATGTCATGGACGGAAGAAACCAAGTGTCCAACCACTCGTCGCTTGTCTCTTGGCGGCATTTGTTGCTACTGCTGTGGTCACCAATGGTTTTTAATATGGGCACTCGTTGATCTCATGAAAAATACTTGGAATGGATGGTCTGATGGTGCAGATGTTAAGGTATTTGATATCAATTTAGCAAACTAAAATTGGATCTGGTGTAGAGTTCAAAAAGACATGCAAAGGAATCAGGTCCTACTCAGACTCCCTGTCGCCCATTTTAGGTTGAATGTACTACCTTTGTGTATTAAATAATATAGACCCTATATTTCTGAACAGAGAAGTATCTGCATCATTGCAAATTAGTTGTGACCAAACTAACAATCAAAATACTTTATTTTTTGCAAAAAAGGTGGGGAATATCGAAACATATGAGCTATCGCTCAAAAACCGATTATTTCCCTTGTGCCAGCCGGTTTCTTAAACCCTAGTACGAAGTGATGCAACATAAGATGTGTTATACTTGCAGCATATTAATATTTGTCATATGAATTGCACATTAATTGGTGTAGGGACAACAGCTAATTACCACTGATTATTAATATTAGCTACCACTTAAATCGCCTCTACTCGTCCCTAGTTGTTTTCGGTAGCCGACAACCATAATCACTACTTAGGTCGATGCTTGTGAAACCACAAGTTATCACCAAACTTTCAAAAATTTGTCCAACCAGTATCACGCGTCGCATGGGTTATTTGTGACTTTTTGATTTCCCAGCTGATTTTATCGTGTAACCTTTACCATTGGGCAAGTGTTAAGATAACCGTGAAACCGCTTACTCCCGGCCACTAAGAACAACCACTAATGATCTTCCAAGCAAATATTGCCAATCAACATCTAATAAAATCGCCTCTATGATTACTTGTCATCACCGATCACCACCGGAACATAATAAGGCCTCCGAAACCGGATGGATTCCCTGCCAAATTCTATCCTTAAAGATGACACTACTAGAGAAATCATTTGTACAGACGGTTCGGAACTCCCGTGCGGGACGGTTTTCCGAACTGTTTGTACGAAACAGTCTATACAAATCAGGTTTGAACCGTCTGTATTTGGAACCGTCTGTACTAGCACAGACGGTCCTAGTTTGGAACCGTCTGTACTAATCGATTAGCACCAGTCTGTGATGTCGTGTTATAAAAATAAAAATATAACCCCTCGTGCCATGTGCCCAATCCTTCAGCCGCGTCTCATCCTGCCGTCCGCGTAGTCCCATCCAATCGCTTGAATTAAATCGCACAATATGCTTCCAGCGGGTTTCGATCCCGCAACCTCGTGTTGTCCAGCAAGGGGAGTTGCCAGCTGATCTAGTCTGAGTATGTGATACATATGGGACGGTTTTCTTCTTAACTCATGCCTACGACTAAGCGGGACGCTTCTAGTACAGACGGTTCTAAATTTGGAACCGTCTGTACAAATAGCACAGACAGTTCCAAACTGAGAACCGTCTGTACTGTTCGATTTGTATAGACGGCTCCAATTTGGACCCGTTTGTGCTATTTGTATAGACGGTTTCAAATTGGAGCCGTCTGTGCTGTAGCTCCAAGTGCTAGTTTGAGTCGAAATTCAACTCTAATTTGAGAGGTTTTAGTAAAACAGTCATAACTTTCTCCTACGATGTCCGTTTTGGGTCCACGACCACTCAAATCGAAGCTAACGATGACGCGCATCTGAAAAAAATACACGTGTATACACTTGTACGCATCTTGACCCTCAAAATTCGGATTCTAAGTAGGACTTTTTGGCTCCGGAAGTTTTTTTGTTACTTTTTTTGATCTTGCGGAGGGCATATCTCCTGCACCCGGACTCCGAATCGGGTGATTCTTGTTTTCCTAGTTAGCTTGAGTCGAGGACTTGCTTTCCACCTTGATCCCAGCTTCTGCCGAGCAATTTCGTCCGGGCGCCGTTTTCAAAATCTTTGATTTCGGGCCAGGATTTCCACTAGTCGTTTCGTCGACTTTCTCGGAATTGGCTCAAAATTTCTGGAGACGTAGAAGACTTTGGCCTCCCGCTCACAGCCGTGAAAACCGTTTGACAATCGGAGCTGTCAAACTCTCTCCCTGACGCTGCCACTTTCCTGCCGCGGCAAGAAAATCTGCAGTTTTTGCTGCCGCGGTAGCAGAGATCAACTAGCCTTGCTTCATCTATTTGTACAGATGGTTCCAAACTGGAACCATCTGTACTGTTCGATTTGTACAGACGGTTCCAAGTTTAGAACCGTGTGTACTGTTTACAGATTTGTACAGACTGTTTTAAACTTAGAACCGTCTGTACTGTTCGATTTGTACAGACGGTTCCAGTTTAGAACCGTCTGTATTGTTTACAGATTTGTACAGACGGTTCCAAACTTAGAACCGTCTGTACTGTTTGATTAGTACAAACGGTTCCAGTTTGGACCCGTCTATGCTATTTGTACAGACGGTTCCAAATTGGAACCGTCTATACTGTAGCGTCCCGCTTGTTGGGAACCGTTTGTACTCATTTTCTCAGACGGTTTTCGTTTAGAATCGTCTGTGATACTATTTGTACAGACGGCTTCAAAAAACCGTCTGTACAGGGGTGTCCCGTTAAATGAATTCTGTAGTAGTGTGACTTAGTGGCGTTGTTTCACCAATTTCACCAAGATAACTTTCCTTCATACGGTCTGAATTTTAGGGTCATAACTTTTCTGCCGAAGTGTAAAGATGCTGGGCAGATTCAACAATATAGGCCTATATGCTTATTAAATGTGAGCTTTAAAATCTTCACAAAAGTGATGACTAATCGCTTTAACGGAGTAGCGGATTGTGTTGTTCGGCCTACTCAAACAACCTTCATGCGCGGGCAAAACATCCTTGATGGGGTTCTTGTCTTGCAGGAGTCTATACATGAGCTCTATCGGAAGAAATCTGGGGGTGTGCTTTTCAAAGTGGACCTCGAGAAGACATACGATAAGGTTAAATGGCCATTCCTATTACAAACTCTTCGGATGAAGAGTTTCTCTTCACATTTGTGCAGGTGGGTCAAGTGTATCATCTAGGGAGGGAATGTGGGTATAAAGATTAACCAAGACATCGGTCCGTACTTTCAAACTAGAAAGGGACTACAGCAAGGAGATCCCCTCTCTCCAATCCTTTTTAACATTGTAGCTGACATGTTTGTGGTTCTGATTGGTCGTGCTAAAGAGGACGGGCAAATCAGTGGAGTGGTGCCTCATCTTATAAATAACGGCTTACTGTCAGGGCTAGAAATAAATTTTCATAAGAGCGAGATCTTTTATTTTGAGACTGCACAAACCGCTTGAGACCAGTACACTAGTTTGCTTGGGTACACACTATTTCATGTCTTCTTATATGCATCTTTGCCCTTTTGGCTTTAGTTAAATCAGGGTTATGACCTATTATCTTGCAGTTTATGTCCGTGCAATTGCATTCTGTATAAGCCATGTTTTGCGTTAGTCGCCTCCTCTTCTATTCCATCCTTCGACTCTTCATCTTTAAGTGAAGTTAATTCACTGATCAATCATTTTCTAAAACAACGATACTCAGATTGCAGAGGTGATCAATTGTGTGAAGGATTTGATTTATTACAGCAGGCAGACTGAATCTGGCCCAATAGGTACGTAGTTACATTCCCTTTTTGCCCTCTATTTTGGCCTAATCTATTTTTGCTTTGTATAATACCTTCTACTTCAATAATGGAGTAAGCCATTCCCGCGCCCCATTTCGTGAAGCAAGTACTTTTTGTTTTTGTGGATAAGGGAGAGTTTATGAATTATACGCATGTGTTTTCAATCCTTTGCGAGGAGCTCCGAAATACAATAAGAAGCATGAAGCCCCACACCGTGGAATGATATCTGATGAGACGGTGGCCCGATCTTTCGATGAGACGAAGGTAGCTATCGATTTGGTGGAGGTTAACCTTGACGATCCGACTATACCGTATCCGACGATACGCCTTAGCAATCGCTAAACCAATTTCTAATGGTTATTGACCTTGCCGTAGGCACGATCAACCTGAACAACGAAGTTCGAGTTCCTGCAAGCAACCGAAGAACCAGCAAGAACTATAATAAATTGCAATCTGAAATTGCGAGTATTAAATTGGCACAAGATAGAAGAAAATGTATTGGGGATTCCACTAGCGATCTAAGTAAGGTGGTAATCCTACACGACTTGTAGATGCGATAATGTAGCAGTAGCTAAACAACCCAATAAAACCCAAAAACTAAAGAGAGAATCTTAGGGGGTATATACAAACAAGAGGTGATCTGTTACAGAGACAGTCCTAGACTGTTTTGGCTGTTGCGATCGGCTCCTAAGGAATTTGGATATGGGGTTGGACAGGTTAGAAAGAGCATGAGATAAGCTTTCTAGAGAGTCTAAGATCACCCAAATCGGAGTCCGTATGCTTGAGATAAAGACGTTTGAAGTCAGGGTTGTCTCAGCAATCCGAATCAGAGTCCAGATCTTGTGGAACTCTATCTCTAGCTCTTCTTGGACCAAAAGTGACGTGGAAAGACTCCTTGTATAGCACCAATTCATGTGGGAAATCTTCATGGACATGAACTTCATTCCTTCCTCTTCCCGAGAGCTTGAACTTGAAACCAGATCTTGTTCTTGATGATCTTGACGAACCTCCGTTTGTTCTTTATAGCTTGAGCAGCAGATGTAGTTGAAGTAGTGAAGTAGAGGTGACAACGGGTATATCCATGGGGCCATGTCCTCATCATCCCTGCCTGGCAAATTTAGCAAGTTCATGAGCCACTCTATTACACTCCCTTTTGACCTTTTGAACTTTAAACTCAGGCAGTAAACGAAGAAGACCACAAGTTTTCTGGTAAAGATCCCGGAGTACACTACGATCATCCATGGACCATCGCAAAGCTTAGACTACTGCAGCACAATCCGATTCAACAATAGTGGGCATGTTGATCCATTCCTCAAATGTCACATGCGCCATAAGATGAAAATAATCTGGCCCCTTACCTCTGTGTTTACTCCATCGAGCAGTAGTAACAACCAGTCTGGCCCTGTTCTCTGCCAGGCGTTCTCCGGAGGAAGGCGCCAGTGTTTGTGTAGCTCAGTTCGGAGCGCGACAGACTTGGTACATCTCACTGTCGCATGAAACCCATCTTCGTCTTCAGAACCGCATATCGAACAGGTTGGGCTATGGTTCAGTGTGCTCTGCCAATAGCTATGAAGTGTGGTCAAGCCCTCATGTGCCAGCCTCCACCCAAAGACCTTGATCTTGTGCGGAACAAGAGCTAACCAAATATTATCCAAATTTTTCTTCCACTCTCTGTGCTAGTACTGCTTTCGCCGATGCTCCTTAGGGATACTTTTGCTTCCAAAGCTAACTGATAGGCGCTTCTGACGGTGAACAGTCCACTCCTCTCGCTGGCCCATGCCACAAAGTCCTCTCCTCCTCTGTGAGGTATCCGTAACCATAGGATGTCATCACCGTCATAGGCATAGAAGATACGAAGAATCATTTCTTCATCCCATGAACCATTAGATCGCATCAACTGGCTCACCCATTTAAGTCATGATCGTGTCCAACGGCTCGACACCTTCATAGTCCCTACACGCGGCAACCAATTATCACGCCAAATATTTATTTTTGTGCCCGACTGAACCCACCACACTAGACTGTTTTTCAATAGCTCAAGACCATGCTCGACCCCCTGCCACGATGCCGAGGCCCCAGAAGGAAATATCGTGTCCAGTGCATCTCCATTCAGGTAGTATCGTGCTTTGAGGATTCTCGCACAAAGACTATGTGGGTACTGAATTAGCCGCGAAGCTTGATGTGCTAATAGAGCTTGATTGAAAATTTCCATGTCCCGGAAACCCAAGCTGCCATACATCTTCGGTGCCATAAGCTTTTCCAAGCTAGCCAATGAACCTTATGTTTATTGCGCTCAGCACCCCATCAGAAATTGTAGATAAGTTGGGTTAACTTGTCACACAGCCTGATCGAGAATTTAAACACCCCCATGGCATATGTAGGAATTGCTTGCAACACGAACTTTACCAAAACCTCTTTTCCACCACTAGAAAGATACTTCTCTGTCCAATTAGGAAACGCTTTGTGAATTTTTCTTTCAGTGTCTTGAATTTCCCTGCCTGCATCCGACCCTCGGCGTTGGAAGCCCCAAGTATTTTTCTTCAAAACCCCCACATTCAACTTGCAAGATGTGCTTAAATTCTTGTTGAGTCTCCATGGAACAACCACTCCCGAACATAAGGGAGCACTTACTATTATTTATCAACTGACCTGTAGTCCTTTCATAACTCCGGAGCGTATCATTAATCACCGTAGCTTGTGCTGCATTGCATTTGAATAAGAGCAGGCTATCATCCGTGACTAACAAGCGTGAAACACCAGGAGCTCTTTGGCTAATTTTCAGTTCATCCAGCCGGCCATCAATAATTTTGTGCAAAAAGCAGGATAGATCATCAGCAGTAAACAGGAATAGGTATGGTGATAGGGGGTCACCTTGCCGTAATCCGAGAGTAGGCTGGAAGGCATCCAAAAGATTTCCATTGAAGCATACCGAATAGCATACCGTGGTAATACATTCCATAATCCACTTCACCCAGACAATGTTAGAACCCAACTTTAGCATTGTTCCCTCCAAAGCCTACCAATCCACCCGATCATATGCCTTGGCAAGGTCCAATTTGTGCCCACAAAACCTTGACTAGTCACCTTCGCATTTTTTAATAGTATGAATACACTCAAACACAATTAAAGCGTTATCAGTAATCATGCATCCAGGGATAAAAGCACTTTGTGTTGGAGATATTATTTCCTCAAGCATTGACCACAACCTGTTGACAAGACATTTAGAGACGACCTTATAAAGAACATTGCATAAGCTTATAGGCGAAAAATCCTTTAGATTCTCCTGGTTCTTCTTCTTTGGGATTAGAACGATTGACGTGAAATTAACTCCCTCCGGCATCATGCCGTTCATGAAATATTTTTGCACCGGTTTCACCACATCCTCCTTTAACAGGCTCTAGTTTCTTTGTAAAAACCAAGGCAGACACCCATCCGGGCCAGGAGCCTTTAATGACCCGATCTGAAACACAACATCTGGGATTTCATCATTAGTAAAAGGCTTATACCTCATTCATCTCCTCTAAAACCTTCGGTGTTTCCATATCTAATAGTTCTTGCGGCACAACACTCTCATCCCGCATGTATAGAGCCTGAAAAAATGCCATGGCCATAGATTCCGTCGCCACTGTATCCTCCACGAATTGCCCGTTTGCATCCTTTAGTTGAGAAATCTTGTTCTTTTTTACCTCCATGATGCTTTACCATGGAAAAACGTCGTATTTCTATCTCCTTACCGCAGCCAATCCACACGGGACCATTGCTTCCACAACATTTCTTCCTTCAAAAGAAGTTCATCCATTTCCTTTTCAGTAGCCCGCATTGCTGTACCACTTGCACACAGGTCCCCGCGGCATTCCTCTAAACACTTCCGCAGCCCAGCGAGCTTCTTTGTGATGGACCTAATTTATTGATTGCTCCAATCGTGAAGCGAAACCATCATTGATTTCAGCCCAGCAGCTACACCAACCAGCTCACCAGTGGAGCTCGTTCGAGCCCAATCATCCTCGATTTTAGCTTGAAGCGTCACCTCCCTTTCCCAAAACAATTCATACCGCGTCTCGGCTATCTGCTTCCGCTGCCGGCCCGTTCCCACCATTTCAAGCACGCCTTGCCATATCTTCTCATTGAAATCCCCAGTCATCAGCCATGGCAGCGTGGAATTCGGCTTGAGTCATCGCAGCAAAGCCCACATGAGATGTCGATCCTGAACACAAGGTTCACCATAAACAAAGGTGCCTCGCCAAGCTAAGCCAAAACCCTCCTCCACTTGAACGTTAGTATGCTGCTTACTGGAGGAAAGCAATTGCACAGACACACTCTCCTCCCAAAAAAGGGCCACACCGCCTCCTTTGCCGTTGCCATGACTGGAACACAGTACTTGAGACCTAGTCTGTATCTCAATAGTTGAACACACTCCCCCTCCTGACAAGTTTTAGAGAGGAACACCAATTTAGGAGTTAGGACTATGTGTCCGCGCTGGGCAAGCTCCTTAACTATCCAAGGGCACCCCACTCCTGGTAGTTACAGCATAGAATACTCATTGCGTTCGCTAGCACTCCTTAGAGCCTATCGATATCTCATCAGACAAGCTCCTTAACTGTCCAAGGGCACGCCACCCCTGGCAGTTTTAGCATAGAATACTCATTGCGTCCGCCAGCACTCCTTAGAGCCTGTCGATATCTCATCATTGTTTGAGATTGAGACGCCATCCTTGTCCTTCCGCAGTCATTTCTTATCTTTGCCTTTCTGTTGTCATTTGTGAATCCAACTGAACCAGAGAGGAGCCCGACTCAATTTGGTTCACAAGTGTCCCCACGTTCACTAGTCCTTTAATTGACAGTAAGTCATTCTTTGGGCCGTCACCCGCAACACCTGGCTGCAGTTTTTTCCTTACCTTGGGATCAGCAACCCCCAATGCACGCCCTTGCTCCAATGGGCTCGAACCCGTGTCCTCAATCTCATCTTCCATGTCAAAATTCTCCGTGGTTTTTCTACTACCATCTGAGGACGTAGGGGCATTGTCACGGCGGCCTCTCACCATGCTGACTCTTCCTTCACAGCATCCTCTCCCAGCCGCCCTGCCGTTGCTGTGCCTATCCAGTGGAACCATCATCCAATCACCGTATTGGAAGGACGCAACATCATGTTTACCATCACCACACACTCACTAGCCACGTGGCCAATGACACCATAGACTACAGTAAACCTTGGAAACTTCTCGAAAAGAACTCGATAGGTACCCCGAGGGCCTCCCTTTACAAGCCAGATATTGATCACACGCCCACGAACAAAGTGTCCGCCCGTCGCAAGGAAGCTAATTCCACATGCACCAACGTACCAACCTTTTGGGCCATCTGTTTCACAATATTTGTAGTCCTCAACACCATAGGAATATCATAGATGCGAATCCAGACCACCAAGCTCTCCATTGCTATGCCTGCTGACTTGGAGAAGCCGTCGTAGTTCTCTACCAACACCCTGACACCCGAACAATGCAATGTAGAGATTCTCGCCCACGACCTCGAAGCTAACCTCCTTCGCCGACCCCCAAGCGAAACGCATGCCAGAGAAGAAAGTTGTCTGGCTGTACAGTTTTGCTTTATAAATGCTGAGCATAGCTAGCCAGTGTGCCCCATCCGCCAAATCCTCCACCTCGTCCTCTAGAATCAAGTCTTCCGCCTCCTCGTTCTATAGATCAAGCTTCTGCAGAAGGTCATCCAAAGCTTCATCACCCCGAACATCACCCCACCACCACCGTTTTGATTAGCCTGCGCCGCCACCATGAGCACTGTCAGACAAAGGGCCATCTGCGCCCCCAAACGAAGAACCCAGAACCCACCTGGCAATCTCATACGCACGCAACAAAAGGATCGAGTGAGAGTAGGAGATCCGTGGACTCCTGCAGGATCGCCACTGGAGGATGTTCAAAACCCTAGATGGGTCGACCCAGTGAACATTTCCTCCTTTGCAGTGATGTTTGTGATGTCTGAACTGTGGATTTGAACTTTGCAGCAATGTTTGTCATACTATTTCATATGTGATGTGTGTCGTGAATGTGATACGTGATATGTATACAATATGTGTGATATGTGATCTGCTCAGTGTGACATGTTGTGATTTGCTGTGAGTTATGAATTGTTTTGAATTGCAGGGATACTCAGAAATAAAATAAAAAAAAACAGTATCTGTACAGTTTGCCGAGTGTCACACTCGGCAAAGGCAAATATGCCGACGGCAACACTCGGCAAACAATACACGTGTCGTAATTCTGTGCAGTCTGGAAGCCATAATGCATCCGGTTTGCCGAGTGTAAAAGGTATGGCACTCGGCAAACAGCCCCATTTTACCGAGTGTCAAAGTCCGCCGCTCGGCCAACTCTCAAGGTTTGCCGAGTGTCCCCGCCGAGGCACTCGGCAAAGACAAGCCACGTGGCCGCACCTGCGCTCTCCTTTTTTCTCTGTTTGCCGAGTGTCTCCACGCAGCTCTCGGTAAATTATATACGTTTTGCCGAGTGTCGACACTCGGCAAACCGGATAACGGGCAGTTACGGCCGTTTGGTTGCTTTTTTTTGCCGGGTGCTCGGTGTGACCGTCGGCGAAGTGTTTGCCGAGTGCCCCGATGGAAAACACTCGGCAAATAGGCCTTTGCCGGAAGCTTGTATGCCGTGAACCCTTTGCCGAGTGTTACACTCGGCAAACCTTTTGCCGTGTGCTTTTGGGCTGTCGCCGTGTGTCTTTTGCACACGGCAAATTTGCGCAATCCGGTAGTGGTCGCATCCTGCTAGTTCATGGTTGGCTTTTTCGTTTGCTAAGGCGCTCTTAATTAATAATTTATTAATATCACTTTTCTAATTGCAAGTTTCTTCGGCTCCATATGACATCTAGAACACTTTGTTTTGCAACCCATATATTTCTAACACTATGATTTTGTCATCTTGGATTAGAGCTTCGGTACCACTAGAATTGATATAGAAGTAGTCAGGCAGGATAGTTGAAAACGCTTTACGGACATTTTGCTATTACAATAAGAACCAATGTGATGATGGGAGCACTCTCTAGGATTATTTTTCCCTCAGCTTAGTATAGATTAAGAATTTAAGATGGTTACACAGTTTAGTAACTAAGGGACTTGTGTCCCTTGGATGCAACTCGGATGGCTGAGACAAAATGTGATGACACTAGCATAGAAATAGCTTTTACAATTGGTTCAAAATGGTCGTCTCAGCCGGTTTTGGATCTGGCTATAAATCAGGAGAGCTAATAATGTATGTTATCTCAGCCTCGGAGCCGGTTGGGATAACAGTACCTCAGTCAGTTCAAGATAAGAACTGACCGAGATACTATATTATCTCAGTTGGTTCCGCCAACAGAATCAACTAAGAAAATATAGTATATCAGTCGATTTTTTTGGGAACCGATTGAGTTAATATACTATCTCAATCAGTTTTACTAACAAACAGACTAAGAAAATATGTTGGATTGGCAGGCAAAAATTTCAAATTTATGCCTGCTCTGGAACAGAAAATACAGTATATATACCCAGATTTCCCTAGAATTCACAAATGCACAGACATTCAGCTACACATGCATGCACATTGACATTAACATCACATGCACATACGCAACGACAGAAAGTACCCAATACTAATGATAATATATAATGTTCAACTATAGAGGAAGTATGCATAATAAGTGTTTAACGACAGAAAGTACATATAACAAGTCTTTAACTACTCCTCACCAACTAGACGCTTGAAGGGCTCCACTTTGAACATATGGCTAGCATTAGGATTTTGGGCACAATGACATCAATCTTTCTGAAGTTAACAAGACCACCACCCCATATGAAGTTCTGGGCAGTAACATCGCAAAGCAAGTCTTTAAGCATAGAAGTCGCATGGAAGCCACAATGAATGCTGGTGGGAAGTTCTTCTCCGTTACATTGGCATAAACAACCAACTTAGTTGGGTTAAAGAGCACCTTCAAAGTGTTCTTCATCACCTGTCACATCATAATGAGATTACATCTCCACTTAATAAGCTAACTCTGGAATCAACTGAGCGGCGTTTTTACATGACAATATACAGGACAACAAAGGCCAGCTATAATATGGAAGCATGCAGTTCCTACCGCCGACTATCTCTTGCACCTTCATTTCTCTGGGGGAAAGAAAGGTGATCACATGCAGATGGCGCCAGTGGTCATCTGACACTATTTGAGTTCGAGGAAATAGGCACCATGATAAGAAAGATATTATAATGTTTTGCAATGAATCTAGTAATAAAATCCATGCATGAAAAATAAAAATATTATGTATATGCTATCAAAGTTGTAGAAGGTTGATAGTACGCATTCTTGAACATCTAAAAAAGAAAGGAGACCAGAGCAATAAAAAGTTGTTCTTGAGCCTTGCCAATAGCAAACAAGCTTGGTCCAATACCAGTAGCATGCATGCTACATCCCTTCATCTACGGTGTAGCTGAATTCTTGAGACGTATTCACGGAGTTGTTTACTGTGCCTACTCTAACTTTAGCACTAACAAAAAGGAAGAAATTGGGTTTATGTGGTCAGGTGTCCTGTTGATCCATATATATCTACATTACCCACGAAATGCTGGCTGTCACGAGCACACAGCCATATGCTTCACCTGATACAAGTTGTAGCATGGAGGCAGAGCTTTTGTCCTGTGGGTCCCACCGTGCCCTCTCTCTCCTTGTCCACTCTCCCTCCCTTTCATCCCCAGGCGAGACACAACCAACGCTCCAGCAGCGCCCCAACGATCCCCTCTCTCTCTCTCTCTCTCAATGCCATTGAACGCTTCTCATCACTTCTTCCCAAAAGCAAAAAAACCAGAACCAAGCAACCCCATGTTGCATCATTGCAATTCTTGCAAGTCGATCTTCCAACCCATCCAAATACTTGTGGCATGCATGATTGAGAGAGATCCGTAGGGGGAACATACGAGGAGTCACGTGAGGGAGGAGGGAGAGGGGCGCGGCCGCTCGTCGTGGTTGCAGTTGAGGCCCCTAGCGCAACCGCGGGAGGAGGGGGGGGTGACGGTGGCAAAAGGGGAGGAGGAGGGCACGACGGAGGAGGTAGGGATCGAGGTCGAGGGACGGAGGAAGAGGCAGAGAGAGGGCGACGAGCAGAGGGAGCGGCGGCGGGGCGTGGGCTGAGCGGTTGGCAGCAGGAGTGGAGAAGAAATGGGCCTCACGGGTCAGACAGGCCCTGCAGGGCCTCAGAACCGACTTTTTCAGGGTTTTAACGAGCCTTTGCAGGGCCTACGGGGCCCGCTGAAATCGGGCGAAAAAATGGGAGGCTGATACGTGAGGCCGTGAACAATGCACACGCAGGCCATCTGACGTGGACACGCTCCCCTTCCGCCCTTTCTTTGACGCTTAATTAGGTTGTAATTAGAATTAGAATTAGAATTAGATCTTTGTTGAATTGGCCTTCACATCTTTAGTTTCTCAATACTCTTATCCAAATTAGAAGCATATGAAATGTAAAAAATGTCGGTCATGCAGATTCATTTAGTGCTTTCAAGTTAGGAGTTTTTTTAAATAATATTTTTTATTCAGAAATTACAAAAATATTACCATACTTCAAAATTTTGTAAAAATGACCTCAATCGCCGCCTAGTATGGCGATTAGGTCCAATCGCCATCTGATGTGGCTATTACGACCGGTATCACCACACGGACTAGCGATTCATTATGTAATCGTCAGTTGCAATGGCGATTGGTCAGAATCGCCATCTGTAGTGGCGATAAGTCAAAATCGTCACCTCTGATGACGATAACGGGTGGCAGTGCGGTCGCAATCGCCATACCGCGTGGTGATAGCACCACATAGTCGACCGTTGGGCTCGGTTAGCGAGGCGTAGGGTGGCAGTTACTATCAATCGCCAACCCGCATGGTGATTGGCAGTTATCGCCATTGCGTGTGGTGATAAGGGCTAATCGCCATACCAAGTGGTGATTGAGGTCATTTTTGTAAAAAAGTAAAATATGATAATATTTTTGCAATTTTTAAATAAAAAATATTATTAAAAAAAAACTCTTCAAGTTAGAGTGCATTTGTCCACAAGCAACTGGGCAATACTATCATCCAGTGGTTTGTCTCTTGCAAATCTTAACATGTACCATCATGATTTGTTTCAGATAGCTTGCATAACTTCCCTCGAAGGACGGCTTCAGGGATGCTCCCCTTCAGTCGCAGCAGCATCTTGAGGAGCAGCAATATGTTCCACAGAGTTCTAATCAGAGTGGTCAAAATTCTGCTCCTACAAACGGGATGCAGGATTCTGCTTCTGGCAATGCAGATGTTACATCAAACAATTCTCTCAATCGTGCGCGGTCTACATCTGCAACATCATCATCTGTTGCTGGTCTCCTCCAAGGTTCAATAAATTCCAGACGAGAACATCCAAGGAGCAGTAGCAATGGTGTAAACAATGCCCTAGTTGCCATGGCCATCTGAACGAGCTCCATGCAGTCAAATGGACCTGCATCTTTTCCTTTCCGTGTCCTCAGCATCAAATAGCAACATTATAGGATCCAAAAAAAATAAAAATAGCAACATGATGCCTGCTCCTCAGCACACAAGCCAGTTGAACTCGCGAACTACATCGTCGCACTTACCTCCTATGCAAGCACCTGCATGTCTACCTCAGGAAGCTGGCCCAAATGAGTCCCAAAGCTCGATCAGTCCAGAGAATCTTGCAAGGGATGATGATGTCAACACAGATGAATGGTATTGGACCAGTGGGAAGTGATATGAAGAGAGCAAATGCCATAACCCTTGGTCTTAATGGGGTTAACTCATTAGTTGGCAACCCCATGACAAATAGCTTGGGAATTAGTGGAATGGGATTTGGGGCGATGGGCGATGGCCTTGGTCCATCTGCAGCAAGTGGAATGAGAACAGCTATAGAAAATAATGCAATGGCCATGAATGGGAGCATTGGGATGAACCATAGTGCACATTTGTGTGTTGGTTGGTTTGTGAAAAAGTTCACTTTCCTCTAAATTATTGACTTGGCTCACTCCATCCCTCAAATTATTTTTGGATTCACTTAACCCCTTAAACTATTTGAATTCTGAGCACTTCACCCTTCACACCTAGTAGTTTTTAAAAAAAATTCATGCATGCAAGTTGTGGGGTGAAGTATATATATGCAAATTTTGATTACAAAATATGACAATTTACGACCTATGAGAAAATAGTTTTTACAGCAACAGATTTGCATAGGTCGTAAATTGTCATATATTTTTTACCAGACTTTACATGCATATATAACAACTCCACATTCTACATTTATGGATTTTTTCAGGTTTTTTAATAACTTCTAGATGCGATTTTGTTCTTCTAGAAACTACCCAGGAGTAAAATGCACCCAATTCAAATAGTTGAAGTGGTAGAGTGAGCCTAAAAATAGTTTAGGGGGTAAAGTGAGCTAAACCAATGATTTAAGAGAGGAAAATTGACATTCATTTTCCTTGGTTTAAGAGTGTGACCATTGTGCTTGTGTAAAGCAATAATGTACTTGCTCCAATGCACTTGTCCAGGTCCACTGAACAATTGCAATGAATTTGTAATCATCACTTTATTTTGTGTTCTCCTAGTTGCAATGAAATGCAGCGTCCCGTGCCATTTCATTGAAAAGAAGGGAGGTGTATAATATTCAGGTACCGAGTCGGATATCTAAATTTCCTTATTTTCTCTCCACCGTCATCGCCCTCTTGCATGTCTCGGGCCGCTACTGTGAACGATGTCTCCACCATCCTCGGACACACCAACCCTCCCCTCGTCCTTCAGCACCGTCACATATGATGTCTTTCCCGGCTATGACTAGCGGCGCTATCGTTGCTGATATATGGTCCGAGTTCTACTAAGAAGTAGGAGACTAGTAGTCTAAGAGACGTTTGGTTGGTGTTACGGTTTATTCCAAGAATTTTTCGACCGCATGGTGATTATTTATAGTTGAAGGAGTTGTATCTATCGCTATTCATTTGCTAGAAGAAGGCAATTATTCTCAAGATGGAGATTTTGGTATATGATTTAAATTCTAGTGAAAATATCAGGCCTGTCAGAACGGATGGCGGAGATTGATCTCATGTGGAGTTTTGCCTCAAGGTCTATGGATTCTTCTAATTGATATATTTGTTTCTGTATTCAACTCAAGTCAATCTTATCCACCATATGTACACCTCTTGTAAGCTGCACAGGATGTGTTGGTGACTCATTGTAATATATTGTGTTCGTAGCTCTCCTAATATAATAAAGATCACGTCATGCACTCATGGTTTTTTGCAGCAAAGGTTTTCCATGTAAAAATTAGTATATCCCTGTTAATCTACTTCTTTTGCCTGTTGATTTCTAAGAACTGCATTGCTTCACCGCACTGCCTCCACCGCCGCTGCCCACCGGCCTTCCCTCAAAGCCTAACTAGTCGATCACGATATCTGGGCCAATTTTGCAGGGAAGGAGATAGGGACGAAGGGCAAGGAAGAAATTGAATAAGCTCAAAAAAATTCAAACAACCGAATAAAAAAAATACGTTCTCCAACGTAGCTAGGACTGGGACAACAAATGGGCAAATGGCCGCTATATGAACGGTACTCCATGAAGGTCCATACTCCATACTTGCACGGTTAGTTTCATTGGCATTTTCACATCTGTGAGACTCTGACCAATGTCAATTGGTGCATACATATATGCCTACTTTGTAAACACCTTCCTTATTTTAAATTTCGACCTTCTGAATGATCATATGAGGGAAGACTGCTTTAATCTTGCATCTGATTAGTGCCAGGTGAGTTATTTAACGTTACAATGCACTTCATCAAGCTTAAATAGCGAGAATCTCCATTCCATAGGTTCTAGCTTTTCCGTCAATTTGAAGTTACTCTGCGGATCATCCAAGCACTGAAATGATTTTGATTGTTAAATATAAGTCTGAAGTTACTACCTACCGTACAGATCCCCGAAACAAGAATTGCACCGTGCTTAGGATCAGAATGTTCGAACACAAGACACATAAACTAAGATTGTATCCGCGACCAGAACAAAAAAGAAGTGCGCACGAACACAAGGTCACAAGGTTCGGAAGACCACAAGGCTCGGAGTAGCATGTGCAAGTGAAGCAAATTTAACATACTATATATATAAACAGTTGAGTTATTACATCCGTGACGATCATACAAGGACGAATTAACAAGAATATTCTCGTGTACACTTTGACAAGAATTTCAACACAGAATTTAAAGTTGCTTAGGTCTTCAGGCTCATCCAGCGTAGGAGAAAAACTCGTTGTGACCCTCAAGTTGATCCAGCGTGAAGATCGGCCGGGATTCCACCCGCTTGTACCTTCCGAGAAGCTCCTTGAGTTCGTCCTCTGCTGCCGCCATGGTGGACTCGTCGTCACTCGTCGAGACGGCCTGCTGCTCTGGTTGCTCGCCATCAGCCGGAAACATGTCAAGATCGTCCAGTGTGAAGATCTCGATGTCCTCCAGGTTGAAGATCGGAATGGCGAAAATGGCCTGCTGCTCTGGTTCCTTCTCATCAGCTGGAAGCGTTTCCTCCTCTTCTTCTGCCTCGCCAAGAATGTCCTCCAACGAGCTCGCGAACTGGTCGACGTTGTTCTCGGCTTCCTCCTTCTCTTCTTCCCCGCAAACACCAAGCAGTTCATCCAGCGAGCACGCAAACCGGTCCATGTCGCCGTCAACTTCACCAGCGGCAGGGGCCTCCGTGAACGCAGCCGGCAAGGAAGCCGTTGGTGGCGCGGAGTAACCCTGCTGCACCACCGGAGGGGTCGGGACGGCAACTCGCGCCCGCTTAGGGCACGGTGGATCGACGGCAACCTGTGCTGGCCTCTTGGGTGCGTGAGTACTCGCGCGCTCTGGTTGCGGCGCGGGTGCCGGCACCGGCTCCGCTTCTTGTTGACGCAGGTAAGCGGCAGATTCTTGGCGGGCAGCGGAACCGGCATTCGGAGACAAGTAGATCTTGCACATCACTTTCTCCCCATCGGCGACGACGGCTTCTTGCAGGCAGCACCGGTACTCCTCCATCACCCAGCCGGTCGTCTCTTTGCCCTTCTTGAACGAGAGTTTCTTGGTCTCGCCGACCTTGATGCCCGCATCGTTCTCTACGTCCTTGGTACTCTGCGAGACCCAGGTGCCGGAGCCGGCGCCGCGCGCGCTCTTCTTGCCGCTCCCTTTCTGGCGCTTGCACAGCGTGAAGAAGAACCGGTCATCGCTCTTGTTGGCCTATGGAACCGGAGCGAACTTGGCGGCGAGGTCCTTGGGCTCGCAGCAGTAGACATCGGCGCGGTGGATGAGCCGCTCGGCGCCGTGCGGCAGCGGCTCGCCGGAGATGAGGCGCGGCAGGTAGTACGTGACGGCGTCCATCGGGGAAGGGTTGAATCGGTATAGCTGGAAGACCTCGTCGATCCCTTCCATCGCCATGGATGATCGGCTCGCTGCTCCTTCTCCTCCGATCGAAGCGTGCGAGAGAAAGAAGAGAATTGAGAGCGGCGGATGGGATCGAAATGGAGCAGAGATATGGTTTAGGACAGAGAGTGGCGGCGCCTTGCCCCGTATTTATGAGGATCGCGTATACGAGTACGAGCTCCATACGGATTGGCCAGTCTTTTTTCTGAAGAGATCCGAGTTACTTCGAGGAGCCACCGTCTTTCTTTGGAAGAAAGAAATGCGCGTGAACGAATTCGGATTCCAACTTCCGCATGGATAATGAACGCTGCAATTCTACCGCGGCCTTCTGCTTTATGACTGACCAATCTGGTACTCGTGCGTTCGTGTTCTATGCCGCTTAGAGTAAAGAAGGGCGTTGGCTGGTGAAATGGTGAAGCAATATTCAGAGTAAGTATTGGCGGAGCTTCTGTTCAGGAGACTTTCAGGACTTGAAAACATTTGTGTCGCAAAGACGCAAACATTAGCGGTGTTCTAGCTCGTAATCCACGATCTGCTCCTGTTCTGGATGCCATGCCACTCTCTTCGTTGTTTGTTCAGTTCCATCTCCTCTTCTTGCACCGTTCATGTTCAATGTAAAAAAATGCACGAGCAGTCGACTTCAATTTTAGTTCTATAGTCTCTGAGAAAAAGAAATTAACATTTCGTTTTGTTTCAACAACGTTAAGAATATCTGTATATGTCATGGTAGCAGTAAAGCACGGAGGTAATTCCAGAGTTCCGAGATGCACTCGTGCATTTTCAAAAAAATTCAAAATTCATACATATACATCATGCTATAAGGTGGGCACTCGTAACACAAAATATACAAAATACAATCAACCGTGGACCATATTAACGCATGGTTTCTATACACGTCTTTCATGAGAAGGGTGTTGGCTTAGTGGTGGGAGCATAATGGTGTCTCCATGTCGGTTTGGGCACTACCGGAATAGAGATGTTTGCCGTGTGCAAAATACTTTGCCGAGTGTTTTCCGTCGAGCACTCGGCAAGGACAACCATGAACCGAGTTTACAACAAAAACACTCGGCAAAACCGCCACACTCGGCAAACCACATCTTTGCCGAGTGTCCTCTATCTGACACTTGGCAAACAAATTCTTTGCCGAGTGCCTGCCACAGGACACTCGGCAAAAAGGGAGACACGTGTCCTACCTCGCCGCGGTTGACGGAGAGGCGACGGCGTGGTTTCTTTGCCAAGTGTCATGTAACAGGCACTCGGCAAAGCAGTGACCCCCGTTAGCATTGTTCATTTTTGCCGAGTGTGCGCCTTATGACACTCGGCAAACTATATTTTCTCCACAACACACGTTTGCAACTTGGTTTTGCTTGATGTTTGTTGTTTGAATTATTTTTCAACAATTTTAGATTCCATACTTTTAAATCGGATCCGTTTGATGTTGGTTTGGGCAGTGAATAGTGCATGGTCTATAATTACTTTGTAGTGTTACGTTTTGTAGTGTTCCTATGCCCTACGAAACGACCGAACCAATTTTTGCCTCTTTTTGAGTTGGGCATGTTTTCCTATGCCCTATTCTATCACTAACAAAGAGGAAAGTCATATAAAGTCACCATTTTTGATGAAAAGCTAGCGTGTCTCCGTTGCGGGGCCCACGGGAGGGGGACGCATGAAATCATGCCAGAAACCGTCGGAAACAAGATGATTTTTGGCATGGAGTCCTAATATGGGTATATAAGGTTGGTGTAAAGAGTGCAAGCCAATAAACAACCTTGAAGTGGCACCTCCTTCACAAACAGGACTACCTCGCAGGAAGTTTCTGGACTTTGAGTGGAAAACTCCCCCTTCGAAGCGACTGGACCAACTTTTGTAAGAACTTGGCCTCTTTTTGAGTTGGGCATGTTCCTATGCCCTATTCTATCACTAACAAAGAGAAAAGTCACATAAAGTCACCACTTTTGATGAAAAGCTAGCGTGTCTCCGTTGCAGGGCCTGCGGGAGGGGGCGCATGAAATCACGCCAAAAACCGTCGGAAACAAGGTGATTTTTGGCATGGAGTCCTAATATGGGTATATAAGGTTGGTGTAAAGAGTGCAAGCCAATACACAACCTTGAAGTGGCACCTCCTTCACAAACAGGATTCGACAAATAGCTCGGCACTCGGCAAACAAACCAATTTGGGGCCACCCAGCTCCTTCACAAATTTGAAAGAAAGAAAGAATTATGAAAGAAAAGAAAAGAAAGAGAAGGAAAGAAAGAAAAAAAGAAAAATACCATGTTGTTTGCCGAGTGTCTCTGTTTGGACACTCGGCAACCATCTAGGCACTCAGCAAACATACCAATCTAGGGCACAGCCGGATCCTATGTCGTTTGCCGAGTGTCTATACATCGGGCACTCGGCAAACAGGCCTATTTAGGGCACTTGGGCGCTCGGGCACTCACCATTTTGATTCGCCGCCCCGCTCGCCACCGCCCGCCCGCCCCGCCCCGCTTCGCCCCACCCGCCGCCGCTCCGCTCCGCTCCGCCCCGCCCCGCCCCGCTCCTCTGCCCCGGCTTCCCCCAGATCTGCCGCCCCGCCCACCGTGCCGCTCCGCTCCGCCCCGCCCACCGCCCGCCGCCCGCCCCAGGACCTCCGGCTTGTCGCCACCTCGCCGCTGAGCCCCTCCGCTTCTGCCCCGGTGCAGCGTCGCCCGAGCTTCCCCGCCGCCACGCCCGTCGCCGTTACATCTAGAGCCGGAGCTCACCCTCCGCCATCCGGTCTCGCCGCCCCGAGCTCCCCCGCCTCGCCATCCGGAGCTCACCTTCCGCCACCCTGACCCGAGCCACGCCGCCGTGCCACAAAGGCCCCGTTTGCTTCGTCGTCGCCGACCGACCGGCTGGGGCTCCCTCTGCCGCACCCGAGCAGCCCCACTAGTCGCCCTCACCCTGCCGGTCCCCCTCACCCCCGAGCAGCTCCAGTCGTCCTCCGCGCAACCGCCGCTTCCACCCACACCACCACCGTCGCAACTCATTGGCAAGGTGAGCTCTCCCCTATTTCTACACTTGTTTGGCCTAATGGCACTGTTTATGTTGGAGATCAGTGCTAATACACTAGGTGAACTCTGCTGTGTATTGTTTCCTCCATTTTTTTAATGTTGATTAAATCAGAATATCAGATTAATTCGGTATTGTTGATTTTGGTTGCCATGGTTGTTAGGTTAGGTTTTGAACCAATGAATTTAGAACAAGGAGGAATTTGTCTGCAATGCTTTGTGTTTTGAGTTCCACGAGGAATCTGGCCCAATCTATATCTTTAGAACTTTACATCATTGTGCTTTGGAAATTTTAGTTATGCTTTGGAAATTTTAGTTAATTAGGTGATTCAATCAACTAACTGGCATTGAAAAAATATTTGTTCAGAATGAGATTTTGGCAACCGTTTAGTGCTTTGATTGGCTGGATAATAGATGGTTGTCATCGCCGCTTTCGTTTTGGTGCAGGAACGTGAAAATCATCTATGTAGTTGACAATTTGATCACCTAGTGGAAAATCTGACTATAACCAAAAGAAAAGTAGTTGCTTGTTAAATAGACACTTCCTATAGAAAACGCATGAATTAATCGTGTATCTGTGATCTCCATGAGAATATATATGGATTAGCACCTATCTTTACCTATTAGATAGCTGATGCATGTCTATTCCCGAAATATCAGAGGATGGATGATCGTGAGTGGATGTACACTGGCCGCTCTAGTTAGGGTTTGTTGACCGATGAATGGATCCAGAAGACCGATGAATTCTTGGAATTAGCATTTGCTAGTGCTAGGGGACCTCGTGGAACTTGGTGTCCTTGCAGTATTTGCGAAAACGCGCGTCAACAAACAAAGGAGATCATGGGTCAACACCTTTGTAAGTATGGGTTTATGCCACACTATACCCGGTGGACCTACCATGGTGAGTCCGAACGTGTCAGAGAGGAGGTGGTGCGACAACGCACCGACGACTATGATGCCGGGGTCGGAGACATGCTAGATGACTTTCATGAAGCACATTTTGATGAAGCACATGTGCCACCTATGGAGGAAGTGCCGGAGCCAACCGCAAAGGCCTTTTATGATATGTTGTCTGCGGCACAGCAACCCCTTCACGGGCATTCCAAGGTTTCTCAACTGGATGGCATCACACGCCTAATGGCTGTCAAGTCCCAGTTTAGCTGGAGCCAAGAATCTTTCAATGTAATGCTGACAGTTGTTGGTAGCCTTCTCCCGGAAGGTCACATTCTGCCAAAGAACATGTACGAGTCGAAGAAAGTCCTCCGTGCACTTAAGATGCCATATGAGCAGATACATGCTTGTCCAAAGGGATGCATCTTATTTACGAAAGAACACGCGGACGCAAAGTACTGTGTGAAGTGCAATTCCTCTAGGTATCTTGAGGTAGACTCTGGTGATGGTCAGAAGAGGCAGCTCGCAATCCCCGTGAAGATCCTTCGGTATTTTCCATTCATACCGAGAATCCAACGGCTTTATATGACTGTGGAATCTGCCAAACAGATGACATGGCACAAAGACAGGCGTCGATAAATCCTGACAAGCTGGTACATCCATCGGATGGTGAAGCATGGAAGAGGTTCGATCTGATTCATCGTGAAAAAGCTCTAGAGGCTCGGAATGTACGAATTGCGATAGCAGCTGATGGGTTCAATCCATATGGTATGACGACTGCCTCATACAGCTGTTGGCCCATGTTTGTTATTCCCCTCAATCTCCCCCCTGGCGTCATCTTTTAACGACAGAACAAATTCCTATCGCTAATAATTCCAGGGCCTGAATACCCGGGGAAGAATATGAGTGTGTACATGGAGCCGCTGATGGATGATTTGGTCCGTGCTTGGGAGGACGGGGTCTGGACATACGACCAAGCTACAAAGACAAACTTCAAAATGCTTGTTTGGTACCAGTACTCCCTGCATGACCTACCGGCGTATGGGATATTCTGTGGCTGGTGTGTGCATGGGAAGTTCCCATGCCCAGTATGCAGGGCGGCTCTGAAGTTCATTTGGTTGATGAAGGGTGGCAAGTATTCTTCCTTCGACAAGCATCGCCAATTCCTTCCTCTTGACCATCCATTCAGACAAGACGTGCAGAACTTTACGAAAGATGTAGTTGTCGAAGGCTCAGCACCAACTAAGATGACCGGTGCTGCGGTTCGTGCTCAGTTAGACGCTTTCAAGCCCAATGCCCAAGGAGATGGTTTTGTGGGATATAGTGAGCAACACGCCTGGACTCACAAGCCATGCTTGTGGAATCTCCCCTACTTCGATGATCTCCTTCTTCCACATAACATTGATGTAATGCACACTGAAAAGAATGTCGTTGAGGCCATTTTTGGCACAATCATGGACATTCCTGAGAAAACGAAGGATAACGTTAAGGCTAGAGTCGATCAAAAGAGATTATGCAATAGACCAAAGCTAGACATGGCCCCTCCCAGAGGTGGGAAATCGTGGACGAAGCCGAAGGCCGATTTCGTTCTTACAAGGGCCCAAAGGAGGGAAGTACTTGAGTGGTTCCAAACCTTGATGTTCCCTGATGGGTATGCAGCGAATCTGAAGAGGGGAGTGAATTTAGCTACTTTACGAATCAACGGGCTCAAGAGTCATGACTATCGCATATGGCTTGAGCGGCTACTGCCGGTGATGATTCAAAGCTATGTCCCCGAGGGTGTTTGGCTAGTGCTGGTGGAGTTGAGCAATTTCTTCCGCCAGCTTTGTGCTAAGGAATTATCTCATACCATGGTAGCAGACATGGAAAGACTGTCGCCTGTGTTGCTCTGCAAGCTGGAGAAGATCTTTCCACCAGGCTTCTTTAATCCGACGCAACATATGATTTTGCACCTCCCGTATGAGGCACGAATGGGGGGCCCCGTGCAGGGCCGTTGGTGCTATTCAATTGAGAGATTCCAAAAGATTCTTTGAAATAAATGTAAAAATAAATGCAAAATTGAAGCATCCATAGCTGAGGCATACATCCTGGAGGAGGTGTCAAACTTCACGACAAAATACTATGCTGACAATCTTCCCAGTGTGCATAATCCACCCTCTCGTTACAATGCTGGCAACCCCGAAGATGAATCCAAGCTTAGCATCTTCAGAGGGAAACTAGGCAGTGCAAGTGGTGCGACTAACAAGACATTGCAACATGAAGAGTGGCGCACTATTATGTTGTATGTCTTCACCAACCTTTCCGAAGTGGAGCCGTACATGCGGTAAATGCTCAATAAATTATTTCTCAACTAGTCAGAAGTTTGTGTCTAACTTCACTTGTTCTCATTGCTATAGGGAATTCAATGAGCAATTCTGGCATGAATCAAGGGAACCTACCCTCGAGGAAGCTTCGGCCCTTCTTAGAGATGGTGTGGGAAATGGCATGCCCGATTTCATTTGTTGGTTCAA
The DNA here is from genome assembly GCA_019208055.1 of Stipa capillata. Classification (NCBI taxonomy): domain Eukaryota; kingdom Viridiplantae; phylum Streptophyta; class Magnoliopsida; order Poales; family Poaceae; genus Stipa; species Stipa capillata. The sequence continues at coordinate 165,486 of JAGXJF010004548.1, read as the reverse complement.
ACAAAAAGTACTTTCTAACTTGGCTCCTAGTTAGTTTGACATTTCAAGTTGGTCTTACATGCGACTAATACACTAAGCTATCCCGCTTAAACTTGTAGGGAACAACCGATGAGTCTATGAGTGCCGACTTGAGACAAGTTGCTGATGGTTGTGCCTATAGGGTGAGGTCATTTAAGGCTTACGATGTGAATGGATATCGCTTCCATACAGCAAGCCACGAGCAGAGTCGGCCCAATCGAAAAACAAAAAATACCGGAGTTTTTACTCTAGGTTCAGATAGGGTTGAGTACTATGGAAGAATTGAAGAAATATACGAACTGAATTTTGATGGGAGCAAACCCCTGAATCCCGTCATCTTCAAATGCCATTGGTTCGATTCAGAAGTAGTGAGACGGACCCCTAATTTTGAAGGAGGCTCCGACAGGAATTGGAGAGAAGGCAAGAGGCCGAGAGGCTAGCGCTCGAGGAGAGGATGGCGGCAAAACGCCCAGTGGAACGATCTTATGAAGGGTGTTTATGCTGCAATTGGCCAAACTCCGCCACCGATGCCAACCCCTCCTCATCAACATACTCCACACACTCCCCACACTCATGTGAGTTCGTTTATAACCTTCTAATCACCATTATTGCCCTTCCTATAGCCATAGAGTGTTGTGTAACTATCTCCTCCTTTGTGCAGCATCCATCAGCGGGATCGAATGATCCTGGAGCTGGATCCTTGCAAGCAAGCCCAAGCAACCCTCGTGGTACTCCGTCGTCAAGAAATTTGCTCCAGTAAACTTGAATCAACCTTTGTCTTTGTGAAATGTTTCCAGTGAACTTTAATCAAACTTTGTCTTTGTGAAAGCGGGATCGAATGATGTTTCCAGTGAACTTTGAATTATATTTGTGATATGTCATATGTGATATGTGATGGTTGTGATACAAATGTGATATGTGAAATGTGATGGTTGTGATATGTGATATGTGATATGTGATATTTGTGATATGTCATATGTAAATTGTTTTGAATTGCAGGGATTTTTGAAAATACAAACAAAAAAGAAAATTGATGTGCACTTTGCTGAGTGTTACACTCGGCAAACTCGGCAAAGATGCCACGTGGCGCAAGCCTGTGCAATCTGGTGTTTGGGCTCCAAATTTGTCAAGTTTTGCCGAGTGTCACAAGTTTGGCACTCGGCAAACCGTGCCACGTGGCGCAAGCCTGTGCAATCTGGTATTTCGGCTGCCAGATTTGTCACGTTTTGCCGAGTGTGACAATTGTGGCACTCAGAAACCTTGCCACGTGGTGCCCCGGCAACAAGCGACGTACCGACCGATTCAGACAGTTGTTTGCCGAGTGCTTGGTATCGACACTCAGCAAAGAGGTCTAACGGGCGTCCTGGCCGTTTACTCGCTTTTTTGTGCCATGTGTCGGTGCTGACACTCGGCAAACTGTTTGCCGAGTGCGTGATAGAAAACACTCGGCAAACAGGGCGTTGCCGGTAGGCTGTACGCCGATACCTGTTTGCCGAGTGTTACGCTCGGCAAACAGATTGCCGAGTGTGTTTCCTCCTTCGCCGTGTGCCTTTGGCGCACGGCAAAGTGATGGAATCTGGTAGTAGGGTGCGAATACTATGAGTTAACCTTGTTGGTTGTTTCCCGAGTAGAATATCAGTGTCTCTCATTGCTTTTAAAAATGCCACGGGGTCCCTTCCCCGGTGGTCGAGTGATCTTTTTATACTTCCCCTTCATCCCCTATTTTTGCGTGTACTTTTAAATATTTTGCAAATGTACACACTATACACTATTGTATTTTTATGAGCTAAAAAAATAAAACACACGAGTGCACGTTCTCAAAAAGAGTTGCATATGCAACTATGTACGCAAAACCAATGTTCGAAAACATGTCTCTTTAATTAGCAATATTTGAATACTGCTTTGAAAGCACACTTGACTGGTAACACCCTCTTTGAGCTGAGTGCTCAAGTTTAAGATAACCAGACCTAGAGTGCCGCAATGTCAAACTCTATATGTCCTCAATTGTTAATAGCATCGAGACAAAAGGTCGTCCCTCCCTCTACTCCAACCACCGTACCTCTCCGCTCTCTTCCCTATCCCCAATCTTATGTCGCCCACGATATTTTTGGTAACTCCAGCGACCTTATCTGATGTGGTTGCCACTGCAGGAGGTTGGTCAACTCAAAATATGAAAAATAACGGAGGGGCATCCGACAACGGCAACATTCCTCTAAAGGCATCTATCCACAAGAATACGAGACCATGGAGGTGGTGATTGGCTTTATGTAGAACACGTGACACCGTCATCGGTAATGGGAGGGAACTAGAGCAATGCAGCCAGAGTGAGCAGCAGTGTATCACAATAGAGCCAAGGGCAAGTCTAGTGCGTGCCGCACCCAAAGTATCAAATTCCATGGCCAAGTTGTGCTCGGGCCAAATGGGCCAAGGCGTTCCTAGGAGATGGACTTCTTATCACTCCCCTCCTCCGCCTCCGACGAGGATGCCGGCGTGACCCTGACTGTCACGCCCAGTTTTCCCGATCTTGATTTCGAGCATGTCATCGCATGTAGCTAGGGCATTGGCATTAATCACAAACTCAATACACCGAAGACCCGCACACACGCACTCCAGTCAGACAAAACCCTAATACGGCAAGTATCATAAAATGACATACACCGTATTCATCAGAGCACCGGCGGTACCTCATCACCAAGTAACCCTAAGCCGAGACGGATGACCTACCGAGAATTCCGTATACCCTCCACCCCTTGCCGCACCCCCGGAACCCTAATTCCAGCCCTCGATTTCTCCCCGTCTCATTTAAACCATTTTCTCCAGAAACCCTAAGTGCGGAATCTAACGTTCCTCGGCTCCTCAGAAAATTCCAAAAATAAATCGTGGGACAATCCAACAATACACTTAATTCAGATATGACATAAAATATTAGGACCCAACTCACAAATATTTACATACGAAATAAATAAACCCTAGGATTAAAACCAGTGTTGAACTGGAACCCATCAAAATAATTCTCCAAAAATTCTAATAATTTACCACGACGATCCTTACACTTCCTAGAGTCCAAATATATGAAAACATGGGCATCTCCAGTTTAGAAATTTGGATTGACCGCTATAGAACACCTAGGATAAAAATCTACCGTTGCATGAAATCGTAAGTAAACCCTAACCAACATATGCTGGAAACCTCGTGGAACATTTTACCATCTTCACCCATCCAGCTAATTTCCTTAACCCCTCGGGCCAGCCCCATGAGATGTCCTCCCCATTTAAAAGTTTAGTATGGGCACGTCAAGCCAACTTGGCATTCGAGTCACGCAGACGAACCCGATTCCTTGTCGGTGCCTAATTTCCATGTTCCTTTAGCCACATCTTCTAGTACTTTGTACTGCATGGCAAGCTGGCAAGCCACCAGGACACTTCTTGTTGACCTCCTCTGATTCATCCCCATCTCTCAGTGTATGCCAGGCGTGTGGGCAAACTCAAGAATCCCTGCCTAACCTTCATGTGCTCGCAGTCCAAGCCCTTGACATGTTTGGACTCAACCCGAGCCCTCTGGTCGTGTCCCGTCGCCGGTCCTGTGGGGATGCAATCACCAGGGGCGCGCCCACCGCTCAGCTCCCATGCCGGCCGCTGGCTTCGGCTTGCCACCACACCACCGATGTCCGGCCACCTTCTGTAGCCACAACCCAAGCTTGACCCTGTCTCGTCGCCGCCCTTGTAGAGGAGCAGCGCCATCCATCTTCTCCGGCGATGTCCCATCCCGAAGTCAAGCCAGCTCCTGCCATGGCCATGGCCAGCTGACCTCGCCGTCCAATCATCGGGTGCAAGCTGGTACGGCGGATGCCCCACCCATGCCACACGACGTCTGGTCGCCGGTCCCGCCCGAGCTCGCCCCGACCTTGTCCCGGCCTCCCCTTGAACCTCTCGCCGACCGGGCAGCCCTCAGGAGCAGGCCCTGCCGAGCTGTGCATCAGCAGCGCCCCGACCGAGCAAACCTCGCCGTCCTCCTATTTAAAGCGCGCCCGAACCCCACTCCTCTTCAAGCCATCGCCCTTCCTAGCTTCAATCCTTCTCCATCTTCCACCCGAGAACCCGCCTCACTCGAGCTTAGCTCCCGCTACCAATTCCCCAAGCCCGAGCCCCAACGCCATTAACCTCCATCCCGAGCTAGCTTCTCCCCTACCGAGCCAGACGCCGCCGCTCCCCGGACTAAGCCCTCTGCAAGAGCTCGCCCGAGCAACCCTAACCACTACCTGCCTCAACCGCCCGCCGCCGCAACCGCTCCCCTGTCCAAACCACCGAAGGGATTTGGTCGGATTCCAAGCCGAGCGTGGTGAGTACGCTGATGCGTGGGCCAAGGTGAGCAAGGCCCACGTTTGGGTAAGCAGCAGGCGTCGGGAGCCATTTCCATTTTCTCCTTGCTGTTGCGCATTTATTCGGTCCAAACCCGGCTGCCGCGTCCAGTGTTCCATTGCGCGGACATTTAATCCCGTTGCCGACCGGGTGAAAACGCCCATGAGCTGTCGGGTAGCACATTTAATTAGCTAACCGGTTTAGCAATTTAAGCCTCTGGTTCACTCGGTTAGGACCAATTCGATTGGTATTTCTCAACTCCAATCTCAGTTCCAGAACTCTTGAGCGATTTATAAACTCCTAGTTCAAAATATATCAAGTATCTAATATGTTTAAATCAATAATTGGAGAAGATCAGGTTTAGGGTTTTTTTAACGTTTTAAAAACCAACATATGCCTTATATATATATACTTTATCCTTTAGAGCAGCCAAAAGGGATCCCTTCAACCAACATCTTAAGACACCAGTAGCTCTATAGGTAAGTGAAGTGGAATAAAACATTAAAGAACATGGATTTCGTTTCTTTCAAAAGTCCTATCATTTTATGTGATGTGCATACGTATACCAAGCACCACGTTATTTCTTATAATCGTAGTTCCAAACCTTGGAAACCTCAGAGCTTTACCATTAGTGTGGACCCATATAAAATCCTCATAGTATTCGTCCGGAGCTATCCTTAAACCTACTGTCTATTAAAATGGATCGGCGACCTTCCTTATAAAACTCTAAAACCTTAATCCCACTAAACCAAGCTCAAAACTGCTATCTACATAATGGCACCTCTCTCTTGATCATGCATATCATCTAGTTTATTGGAGTTATTTGAATTTCCCCCTTATTCGATATTCTTTCGGCGCGTAGTTGACGGAGCGACGCACGTGCGTCAGGAGGACCCGGCATCACCCCCGTGTTCGGAGCAAGAGCAGGAACTGCCAGGCAAGCAATCCCACTTTGATCATATCGAAATCCCATATATGCAAAGTTATGAATATTTTGTTTCCAAACACTGCATGCTATGTGATTAATATCGATATTTTATGTAGAAATAGCTATACCCATTAGTTGCACAATACCTAGGTCTGAATACCCCTCATTGTAACCCTAGGTCTAATTGTCGGTCGTTCACGACCGTCGGATAATTAAGGCTATAGGTGTTAACCACGCTTAGCCTTGCTATAGTCAAAAACCAAGTTTTATTCATCCCGTTGGGATATGGGGAAACAAAACCCTCGGATGGCATGTGCTGTCCGAGGTGACTTTCACAAATAAAGGTTTATCGAAAACCAAAAGAAAAAGGAGATGGTTTCGATTCGGGTAGGAATGTTAAGAGATGTTCGGGGATGTAGAGCATCGGATGGAGCCATGTTCGTCCGGGACGACATGGGGTCGAGAAATGGAGTCCTACTCGAATCAGTTAAGGACCGAGCCTAAGTGCCGCTAAACCGGTTCCTCACCGTACGTCCACATGTCCTTTATGGGAAGGACTTGGCTTAGTACCCCGGCAAGTATTAGGGTTCGGACCCGTGGGAAGTAGGGAGTTTGTGCTAGGTGTTTAAAGTCCTAGAGATCCACCTACGCCGGGCGTGGGGTGTTGATGCGACACAAAGGTGGGGAGTCCCATTTTTGGTCCGGGACGCAAAAGTGGGTCAACCACCTAGCGGGTCCAACTCTGGTATGGAAACGAGCGAAGGTCTCGTTGTAACCACCCTGCCAATACACTCTGTGTAGTGTATCTGTTAGCGCTCGGCATCAGGGGTGAAATTACATCTTGTGGGTAAAGCCGTACAACCTCTGCAGAGTGTTAAAAACTATTCGAATAGCCGCGTCCTCGGTTATGGACATGAACTGGCAAGGCCACACACTGGTTAGACTAAGTGTTGTTTGCGAAAGCATGGGAAAAGGGATTAAGGACGTGGGTATGATGTGTCCACAGAGGGCAATTTACGCTACAGGGTTGGTATCAAGGAATTGCCGGAGGAGGCGCCAGTCGTGCTATCCGGGATAACACGGGACTGGGCGCGTGTAAGACTCGCTGTACTACCGAGGGTAGTGCCAGCTGAGCGTTAAGTAGAGAAGCTAGACGTACCGTCCGGGGTAGTATGGTCTGAGCTATCTCGAGGATCGATACTAAGGAGGTAGCCGGGTCTACCTCAAGAGCTTTCTGTTCGTTTTACGTTAAACAGTTTTACTAAATTGCTTTTGAATCTATTATTCAAGTATTTAAATTAAGAACTTACTTTTCCGCACAACAACCAACTTAGGGTAGAGCTAACACTACCTCAGAAAACATCATTACTGACGGGCGAAAACCCGCAATCACTGACGGGTTAAGCGCCCGTCAGTATGCTCCTGTCAGTGGAAGTTTCACTTCCACTGACGGGCCGAAAGCCCGTCAGTAGTGTCTATCACCACTGACGGGCCGCAATTTGGGCCTGTCAGTGGTTTATACCTCCACTGACAGGTTTATATATTTCTGCCCATCAGTAGTTCTCTTTTAGGGATTAAAAAAAATAAATTTTGGAAAACCAGTAAACAATACATTCATTACAATGCACTGTACAGCCAAAAAGGTGGAGAGCAACTTAGCCTGAGATAATGCTAAGCCTAAGCTACAATGTACAGAAGTAAACAGAAAACATAACAACTGTACAGAAGTATGTCATCATGACTTAGTAGTAAGTAATGATCAAGGACACAAAGCAACCAATTCAGCACTTGCTAATACATGCATACTCAATCTAAGAAAAATGGTTTTATTCCTCAATCAAGTTCTTATTTAGAACTTCCCTACAGCACAAGTTTCCTAGCAATTCTTTTGCCTCCTCCAAAAAGCCCTCATAAGCAAGGCCTTCGACGAGAATGATGTAGGTTGATTCATCAGGCATGCAGCCATCGGACACCATATAAGCAAAAAAATCAATAGCAAGAATTGTGTTATTAGCTGCATGAAATAACATTTCAAACAAGCTTCACAACATTTATAAAAGCACAAATTTCCTCACCTCTGCGGCCTCTCCTTGGAAAAGATCACTTGGTAGGGCGCCTGTAGTTGCATATAACTCAAGGTAGCGTTTTATCTATGCAATACAGCAAACATACGTGATGAAATAACACAAACAGGACAATATCATGAGGAAAATGAGCACCTGGTACAAAAGGAGCCTAACTGATTAGACATGGTAGAATGTGCAACATCCTTACTTTACGATGGTTGTTTGGGTGGATCCTTTGCGCTGCAACAGGATCAATGTCCTTCAAACGTTCATACCCACTTCCCTCATCATCATTAGCAATACCTGCATAGCGTATTTAAGATATAATAGACCAGAAATATAACAATTGAAGGTGAATATTGAACAAGGACACTAAGAATAAAAAACAAGTGTTATGGTTTCGTTATCCACCTATATCATCTAGGTGGGCACTCAAAGTGCAACCCTGCATATCTTCTGCCATATCATCGAAGAGGAATGGGCTAACAAGAGCCTAATGTATTGTAAGAGCACAAATAAAATAAAAAATCCGATACACCTGCAGACATGCCAAATATAGTGCCACTGAGCTCAAACCGAACCAAATTGATTTAACAAATACACAAGAATACTATGAGAAGCAACATCCATTATTGACTTGTAGTAATTCCAAACCTGATTTCTTGAAGCAAGGGAAGCATCGCTCACATACTCTTCCATAGTTTGCAAGAATGACGCAGGAGGCTGTATGTGTCACCAATACACCATCAATAAGCTAGTCAAATAGAAAAACAACGAAGAACATACAAATGATCATGGGAACGCCAACCAAACCTGTTCAATTCTTAACATCTTCTCACCACGCCCAATATGTATGGTTTTACACACCTCATAAAATTTGGAAAGTTGTTCAACCTGCACAATCCAAAAATAAAGATAAATATCGAAAAACACCCACATGATCCAGCCATTTAGACTGCAATTTCTGGTGTTGTACATATTAAATAATAATTAGTTGCCCAACAATAGAGAAAAGAGCATAGCAATTCACCTGGTTAATTGCTCTTTTGTCAATGTCAAGGGCCCTAATAGCATCATCCCTTTCCATCTCAAAGAACTACATTGTGCAGAAGATGTCAATGAAATAAGAGATACAGAACATATCTACAAGCTCATTTGAAACAATAACTCAAAAAATAAAAGCTACAGCAGCAGGGTACTAAATTGATCTAACGAATCAGCCACTGAGCAAACCAGATCGGAGCTAAACCCACTCTAAAACCTTGTAATCCACCAGAGGAGAAGGGGGGCTCGGGGAGGAAGAGGAGAAGGGGGGCTCGGGGAGGAAGAGAAGGCGGGCGGGGGCACGGATCCGACGGCCGGGGGGACGGATCCGGTGGCGGAGGGCGCGGATCTGGAGGTGGAGGGGCCGGCGGCGTCAGGGAGGAGGCGGACGCGGCCGGAGGCGGAGGGAGAGGAGGCGGAGGGGGCCGGCGGCATCGTGGAGGAGGCAAAGGGGAGAGGGGCGCGGGGAGAGGGGCGGGGAGAGCGGCGGGGCGTGGGAGGAGGAGGAGGAGTCGGTGGCTGGTTAGGGTTAGGGTTAGGATCTTATACACCGGTGCTAGCTGCTGGGCTTTTGGGCCGTGGACGGACTGAAAAAAAATGAAAAGAACTATCATTGACGGGCCAAAAATGGAGCCCGTCAGTGCAGATCCGATTTTCACTGACGGGCACGCGCTGTGCGCCCGTCAGTAGAAGTTGTTCATCAGTGAAAATGCTAAGTTGCGCTTCTCGTCCCACTTTTACTGACGGGCGGATATTATGCCCATCAGTAGAAGTTGGAGGCCTCATTTTGCACATCACTTCTACTGACGGGCACTTGCTCGCCCGTCAGTGTTGCCTCTAATTAGCGACGGGTCTCCTTGTGCCCGTCAGTGATGATCATGTAGCAGAAGTGTTTTCTGAGGTAGTGTAACCCTTGTCATATCCCCGCATGAAATACTTCCGTATACTATTTCCTTTGGGGATAGCTTGCGAGTACATTCAATGTACTCACCTGGCTTGTTGATTTGGCCAGAAGAAGAAGAAGAATTCTGCTCCGACGAGGAAGATTCCGACTTTGAGGGCTAGGGCGTTTCCCCAGTCAGTTGCCTGAGGGTTTGGCATATTGATGGGTCTATTTATGTATCTTTTATGTACTTCCGCTGCAAGACTTTGAATTCGGCCAATAGGCCATATTATGTTAAAGACTCTAAATGGCTTGTATTGTAAAATAATCGGTAATGTATGACGACATTATCAAGTTGTTGTGTGTGCCGGCTACTATTCCAGGGACCGGTACAGTAATCACAGGAGCGTTTCCGGCCTTAAAACCGGGGGCGCCACACTGACCCTCCCGGCTATGCCATCTGCCACACCGTCTGACCTACATCTGCCTTTGTCCTTACATGCCCCCTCCCTGCTTCACACCTCCACGACCCGCACGCCCTCCACCGCAATCCCCTCTCTACCCTCCTCCTCCTCACCCACTCCCTCACCAACCTCCACCTCCTCCCAGGCCATCGCCTCCGCCCCTCCTCCACCCCGCAACTGTCCCCTCCCTCCCCAAACCCCTTCCCCCTCCTCTTACCCTCGCCCGCCGCCTTCGACCTCACGTCCTAGTGCCACTCCACGCCCCCAATCCATGCACATCAGCCCCACCCTTCTCCTCGACGACACCTAGAAGCAGGCCAAGGAGATACATGTTGCTAGCCTCCAGTTTCTGTCTTCGTTCACCATCCCGTCTCCCTGCTTGTTGACGGCGCCATGGATGGGGATAACATGTTTGGGTCGGAGCTCGTGGTGAAGAGGAGCCATGCAAGGGGTGTGTGAGCACGATGGAGGCAATTGCAAGGGTGCTGGACGGCATGGAGGTCGAGGAGACGATTGTGGGGATGCTCGGGGCGATGGTCGCCTTCCCGGTCAAGCATTTATAACACCAGACCATGAAGCCAAGAGTGAGGGTGAGGAAGAAGAAGGATATCAAGAGAGAGGAGGAGATGAAGAGGAATGCCGGTTTGGTGTGACTGAAGTTTTGCAGATTTAGGTTGCTCATTGACGGGTCGGTTCCTGGTAGAATTTCTCACCTTGGAGGTTATCAGCCTATCATCATCACCAGTTGCCAAGGTTGGATGTTTTGAATGCTGGTAGTTCTTTACCTAGTTTGATACTTGATGAGACCATGACCCTTATAGATACACCCACAGCTATCTCTTCTTCCACTATGTCCCCGGCTCGAGCTATGAAGAACAAGAGAAGATTCATCAAGGTCTTGAAGAGCTGGATAGGATTCAAGTTCAAGCTCTCGGGAGGAGGAGGGGCTACGAGTGAAGACTTCCGGACCTTGAAGCCCCCATGATGACATGAAGATGAGGGCCAAAGAAGCCTACTTCAAGATCAATTGAAGCTTTGGTCAAGTGCAAGAAGAATAAAATTATTATATAGTCATTTGGGTCGGCTGTAAAAAATGGAAATTTGCCAAAAAATGAACTAGCCAGTTTAAACTTTAGTCGGCCGGTAAATCGACTAAACCGACATAGGCCAGTTCGACTCCATGTCGGGCCAGGGGTGTGTTTCCATCTATAAATAACCCCTGGCCGCCACTGAATTCGTCGAGTTTTGTTTAGTTAATAACTTGTCACTTGCATCTGCGTGTCTATCGATTGTGTTTAACAACTAGTTGTCGTGACCGCTTATCGGAACCCCACGTTATCAAAATAATTCATCCATATCTACAATTTCAGATTGCTACTTCATATTTCTTGCTTGTTTTTCGGTTGCTTTTAGAAAATTAAACCTCGTGTTCAGGTTAGCTGTGCCTCCCGCATCGTCAGCTACCTCCCAGAGTTGGTATAGCAATCGCTAAGGTGCATCGTCGTACGGTGTAGTCAGATCGTCAAAGTCGTCTCCATAAATCGATTTGTGTTCTCTTAGAAGATTGGAACACCCCAATGTTTATCAGGTGGTATCAGAGCAAACTAGGTTTACGCGTTGAGAACTTTACCCAAAGTTATTCTTTTTGTTTCCTCCTATCGTCCACATATAGCCAAAAGAATCCAAAAGAATAAAAAATTTATCCTTGTCCAAACCAATTTGAGCCTGCAATTTTCAATCTAATCTTTGCATTGTTGAATTTTTGTTGAATTCATCATGCCAAGTTGCTGGTCCTAAATTGGTTCGTGCTAGATTTCCCTACTAGATCAAACTACCTTTTGTGTTTCTATCAGTCTATTCGTTCTCCGTGATTTCCGCTACAGATTTGGTCTCATCATCTGGTTCCATACCGCAGCACCACCACTATCGCCACCGCCATCATCATCTCGACATCAATGCTACCGCCAAAGAAGAAGCCTCCACGAACCCATCTCGGGATCGGCTTGGAGGATTAGAGGAGGTGAACCATTGTTCGGGTGAGATCAAGTCGGCACAACACAAAGGAAAAAAAATCTCAACTCGGAATTCAACTTGAAGTCGGTTTCGAGACCAACTCACTCTAGTTGGTTAGACTGCCCTAACTTGCCGGTCAAACTGCCCCTGCCACCGCTAGCACATTGAAGAATAAAAAAAGAGTCAAAACAGAAGGAACAAAAAAAGAGAAAGAGTCAAAAAGAGGGAAAATCTTAACACGCCCGGCCGGTCTGACCACCCTCCACAACCGGTCTGACCAATGCCACCCGGACAGTTCGGGTTAATCTCCGGATCTGTATGGGAACTCCTGGACCTCCACCCAGAGGGTCTGGATCAAGGTCTGGATTTGTATTGGATAGCCCGGATCTTCACCCGGAGGGTCTAGATTCTTCACTACCATATATATGTAGTTTCAGTATCTGAGCTTAAGATTGTTTTAGCTTGTACTAATCAAAGTCCAGCAGTTAGGGTTAGCAATTTTGAGCATTTTTTCAACTTGCATTGCTAGTTTATTAATTTGCTAACACTTTCTACCATACTTGAGTCTACCTATCTCCACTTTTCTACATCGGACAAATATTTGTTCACCTGGCAATCGCTTTATCCAATCTTTGGAGGTTTTGACACTGTTGGTTGTGGATCACCACTTGCTGCATAGTAAGAACTTGTAAGAATTTTAATTTGGCTTGAATGATGAGAGACTTCCCACCACATCCTAGTATTTGATAGGAACATTATACTTATGATTTTGTTTCTTGTTTTCTACTAACCATGACAGGTCCTGAAGTTGTCAGTTCTTGGGCTAGATCTATCATGGGTGTCGATGTTGAAATCCGGCGATAATGAATGCGGGGTAGCGTACGCACAGCAGATCTAGATGGGTGCACACGGGAGACAAAGTTTAGATAGGTTTAGGCCCTCAAGAAGAGGTAATACCCTACGTCCTGTGTTTGGTGGATGATATTACTTGTATCCCGAGTGCCATAAGACCTCGAGAATAGATCTCTAGGTCGCTAAGGCTATACGTGTATGAAAGTGTGGAAACTTATGAAAGCGTGTGTCCCGATCGAAGGATCCCTACTAGGCCTTATATAGGCGACTGGGGTAGGGTTACAAGAGTCCGGATCAGTTTACAGATTGGTCTCTTAATTGGTTACAACAGAATCCGGGATTGCCGGATAAGTAATTATTCCTATCTTGTACTCCAAGTCGATGAGGCGCCCCCGTGTAGAAGTCAGATTCCAAGTAGTCGGCCCGGCCTACCCTACGTCCAGAGGGCCGGTATTGTTCTTCTTGACGATACCCGGGTGCTATGTCATGTCAGTAGCCCCTGAGTCCTTCACGATCTGGCTGCAACTTGTCGTTGTAACGTCCAAGCCGAGTGTCTTTGCCTTCTTCCTGAGCGGCATCGGCCTGAGTGCGCCCTATTATGGCCTGCAGGATGATTGTAAGGGACTCATAGAACTCATGTAGAGTAGAGATAATAAGCTGAGTAATATTCACCCGTAGGGCAGGATTATCATGGCGGGTGAGTCAATAACGGGTAAGTTCTAGTGGTATCCGGTCATTTCCAGCGGATGGAGACCGGCCGATAGCCCAACGGGGGACATACCATGAATCCCGACTGAATTCCTGAGTGGTATCTGGTTTCCCGAGTGGTTCGGGTCCAGCTAGTGTCCCTCCGGGGGGAATACCCTCGAAATTCGTGTCAGAACCAGAACACATGCTGTAGCGCTTCGGTCCCGAGTGGCGAGGCTTCATTCTGGGACTTTCCACTGAATCCAGAAATCTCGGATCCCAGAGATTCCAGGGTAAGGTTCTCAGAATATCCGGGTGGAGAAACCGGTAGCTCTGAGTTGCTCAGTATCCGACTAGTGGCCCGCTGAAGGCGCACCACAACTGCCCTTCACTCGGGTGTATTCAAGTGATTGCGTTCCCCTAGAGGCCAATCCTCAAAACCCTTCAAAACCATAACGTTCAGCTCCGAATTGTTCGGCAACCGACTAGTGACCCGTTAAAGGTACGTTATAGTTGCTCTTTATGTGGGGTGTACTCCAAATGGCTATTTAACTCCGGAAGGCCGACCATTGGAAACCCCTAGCCAAAACCGTGCTGGAAACGATAACGCCAAGTCATGGAGTGGTTAATTTGTTCCACGCCCCATCACGTCGCGTAACGGGAGCCGAAAAACCACGGCGTGGGCGCGAAAAATGCCCACAGAGGTCGAAGGGACGCCTTGTGCGCGCGAGAAGACCACGATCGTGGGAGCGGAAGAGTCGCGCCCCTCTGTTGTCCCTCTTTATGAGACAAGGGAGGGGAAACCGCAGACCACTTTGCCCCCATTCGTATTCATACTTAGCCTTCTTGCGCCCTGCTTGCCTCTTTGCCTTCCTCACGCTCCACCGCCCTTGAGAGCACCGCTGCGAACCAAAAACCCTAGATCCGATTCGCCGGCACTGGATGCACTCTCCTGTCTGGGCAGCAGATCCAGTCGAAGAAGAGGAGGACGCGCTGGTGTGGGCAATCCTCGGAGAAGGAGACTCCTCCACCAACCCAATGGCTCCTTGGGTGAAGTCTACGGTGACCGATACCCGGCTGAACGCTCTGGTGACCACGGGTGTGCTGCCGACGAAGGAGCTAGTGGAATGGCGCGCCGTCAGTGGGAAGAAATTCCCCACTCCAAACACCGGTGAGATTGTGGTCCACTCCGCCTTCTTTCACCGGGGGCTCTCAGTGCTGGTCCACCCTTTCCTCCGAGGGTTACTCTACTACTACGGAATGGAGCTCCACAACCTCAACCCCAACAGCCTGCTTCACGTCTCCACCTTCATCACCTTGTGTGAGTGTTTCCTCGGAATCGAGCCGCACTTCACACTGTGGAAGCAACTGTTCATCGTGAAGCCGCAACCGAGCAAGAGCAGTCCGACCGTGGTGGGGGGTGCCGGGTTCCAGCTGAGGCCCGGGGCCGTCAAGCTCTACCTGGAGCTTCCCTTCCAGACCTCCAACAAGGGATGGCACTCGGACTGGTTCTACATCTCCAATCCGGCACCATCTCTTCCGGGGTTCGGGGGTCAGCCTCCCGAGGTCCAGCTGAGCTAGACCGATCTGCTGCTGGATCGGGAGCAGCCCGGGGTCATGGTACTTATGCGGGCTCTCTCCGAGGTGCTCAAGACCAGCGTCTCTGGAATCGTCGTTGTCGCCACCTTCATCCGTCCCCGAATCCAACCAGTGAAGCTAAGGACGCATTCGATGTATAACTACACCGATAGCCAAGACGCGACTCGGGAGTCAACCGATGAGCTCTTAGAGGGCGAGGCGCGACGCCGGGTCGGAAAGCTGATGGCCCAGGGGACAAACCTGGACATCTCCAGGTGGCCGCTGCCCTTCAGTCGTGCCAACCCGCCGAGCTGGGTGAGCGACCACTCTCCTGACTTTGCTATTTGCGATTCGAGTTTTGGCTGAATCTTTATTTGGATTGCATTTGTGCACCCCAACCTTGCAGGATCTGTTCGGGTTCAGTTCCTCAGCTCCCCTTCCCGAGAAGGAGATATGGAACCAGCCCCACTATGCCGACATCCCCAGCAGTGGTTAGCCGCCGCAGGGAAGCACCCGGCTGTTGTCCGCCGGTGCCGGGTCGTCGAACGGAGGGGCGTCTGTGACGGAGGAGCCCAGCGCTCCTCCACTGGTTGTAGCGGTAGCTCCTGAGGAAGAAACTAGGAGGATGAAGATGGCATTCCTCTTCGCGTACAGCGAAGGAGGAGGACAGCCACCGGCGTGGTCCCAGGGGGACAGGACGGCTCTTCCACCCTGCCTGCCCCGACAGTTCCAGTCGCCGCCGTCGAGGAGGCCCCTCAGGCGGCTGAAGAGGAAGTCCCTCCCAATCGGGGAGAGAAGAGGTCTGCCGATGCTGCCTTCGGGGGGCAGAGTGGGGGCTTCGCCGACTCCCCCAGTCGCCGCACCGAGGCAGCCAGCGTCGGGACCCAAGAAGCGCGTTCCTGTTCCCCGATCCGCCAAGTAAGTCACCGATTGATCACTTCCTGTTTGTTTTGTCTTCGTAATGGAAGGAACTGACGAACTGGGTGCTTTTGTAGGTCGCAGAGAACGGGGGATATCCCGAAGGCCCCGTCGAGTGCCGCAGGGTCCGGCCAAGGGAGAAGCCAATCGGAGCTAGAGGCCCACCCTTCGTCTCCTTCAAGGGCGGCCGCTACTCCGTCGCCACGGCCTTCTCCTGGATGGGACAGCGCGCCCCCGACTTCTTCTGCTGCTCCTCAGCTAGAGGAGCCCAGCACCAGAGCGCCGGCCCCGGCTGTGTTGGCGAAGGCTAGCTCGAGTCCGACGGGGACCACCCCGCCGGACCGCAGGGGCAATAGCGCGTCCCTGGCTTCTTCTGCTGCTCCTCAGCCAGAGGGGCCCAGCACTGGAGAGCCGGCCTCGGCTACGTCGATGGAGGCTAGCCAGAGTTCGGCGGGGACTGCCCCGCCGGACCGCAGGGGCAACCTAGTGCTCCTGGTGGAGGAGGTTGACATTGGTTGCGTGCCTCCTCCTCTACCGGGATCCCAGCTGGTGATCCAGCCACTGCGGGTCCGCCAAACGGACCCCGCGTGGCCGGGTGAAGTCCTCCGGGAGGTCGATGACGTCCGGGAAGCGGAAGAATGGGGCGAAGCGATGGACATCGCAGCCCAGCTCGGCGAAGCACTCCCATCGCTGGTGAAAATGGCGAAGGAGAGCGCCAACCTGCTGAACGGCTGACTGTTGTCGTTGTTGCAGGTAAGGCTTTTGCCTTTGCATTTCTGTTTTTTGTTTCTCTTTTGTCTGTGAGTGCACCAATGGTGCACCCATTGGGGAGTAGCCCTCGAGCCTTTGGCCAACTAGGATAGTTGATCGCCTCAGCCAGCGGAAGGCCGAGTGGGATCATTTGAAGGGGACTCTCCAAGCGACGCAGAATCGAGTGCTCGCTCGGGAGAGTGAGATTGAATCCCTGAAGAGGAACGTCTGCCAGGAGGCCGCCCGGGCTCGAGGTAAGGAGACCGAGCTTCTCTGATTACTTTTGTCTCTTGGTGCTGAACTGTCTCCTACAGCTGCGGAGGATGAGGTCTCCAGGTTCAAGGTGGAGCTTGAGGTGATGAAGGCCCGCGCCGGGCAACTTGCCTCTGCTGAGGAGAGGGCCTCCAAGCTTCAGGAGGAGCTGGGAGAGGAGAGGGCTCGCGCCGGGCAACTCGCCGCCGCTGAGGAGAGGGCCTCCAAGCTTCAGGAGAGCTGGGAGCGGAAAAGGCTCGGATCGAGCGTTTGGAGAAGGAGGCGGTTGTCATGGACGGTAGCCTGAGGCGGGCTCTGGAAGCCGCCAAGGCGGTGGACAAGAGGGCCGCAGACTCTGCCGCTAGTATGTCCTTGACTCAGGTTTTGGTCAGTCGGAGTCCACTGAGCGTCCCGTTGACGCCTTTATTCTGCCTTTGTAGCTTTCCAAATTTACCTCAAGAAGGTTAGCGAGTCAGCTGAATCCTTGAAGGCGGCGGGTCGGATAGCCTGCGACGCCTTGTGGGAGAACGACCCGGTCCCGGACCGCGCGTATGTGATCACGAAGCGCCTGCAATGGGTGCCCGACCAGGTGAAGTGGCTACAGAAGGAGGCCACGGAAACCGGAGCCGTGCTATCTCTTACGGTGGCCAAGTCCCACTACCTGTTACTTGACATGGAAGTAATCGGGGAAGGGTATGCTGCGGACGTTCCTGACGAAGACATGCCAAGGCTGATGCAAGAGGTTGAGGCCACAGCGAAGTCCCTTGTCGACCACGCCGGGCTGTAGGGATAGGTAGTTTAGGATATGTATGTCAACTGCTCAAGAAATCCAAGTGAACATTTGGTATGCATGTTTTGTAACAAACTTGACTTTGAGTATATTAATTTTCTTCCTTCACAAAAGATTTGTTCGTGTGTAATCTAGCTCTTTTGTGTGTGCCCTTGCCAATCCGTCGTAACCCCCGTTGCGCAGGGAGTAGCCATGGTCTGGGTTGTGGCGTAGACCAGTGATCGAAGACAAAGGGTTAACGCTGAGAGTTGTACACGGTACTAAGATAATTGTGCGAAGGTAAAAAAGCCCGAGTGCGGTTGGGCGCACCCAGGGTGGTGCAGCCCCTGAGTGTCCCTTATGCGTGGCCATGGGCGCGCATAGCGGGCTAGTCGGGAACTCTAAGGATTATGTCAACTGGAGTGAAGGAATACTTATTCATTCGTCCGTAATATTGAAATACAGAGTTTAAGCATAGAAACGACGTAGCTGTTCAATATTCCATGCGTTGGTGATGGTGTTGCCGTCTTGACCCTTCAGTCGGTAAGCCCCCGGGCGTAGTACTTCGGCGACCACGTACGGATCCTCCCATGGCGGGGAAAGCTTGTGCTTATCTGTGTTGGATTGGACTTAGCGTAGGACCAAGTCGCCAACGTTAAAGGCACGTCCACGTATGTGTCGGCTCTGATAGCGGCGTAGGCCCTACTAGTACTTTGCCGACCGAAGGAAGGCAACTTCACGTGCTTCTTCAAGCTGGTCGATAGCATTTTGTCTCGCCTCCTCTGACTCGGCCTCAGTGTAAGCCCGGATGCGCGGGGATCCATAGTCCAGGTCAGTTGGGAGGACGGCCTCGGCTCCATATACCATGAAGAAACGTGTGTAGCCAGTCGATTGGTTAGGTGTAGTCCGCAAGCTCCAGAGCACCGAGGGCAACTCGGATGCCCACTTGCCCGCGAACTTTTTCAGGCGTTGGAAGATCTGAGATTTAATGCCTTGTATAATTAAACCATTGGCCCGCTCAACCTGCCCGTTGGTGTGTGGGTGTGCCACGGTGGCAAAGTTAAGGCCAATGTTGTAGTCGTCGCAAAATTGGAGGAAGGCTGCGCCGGTGAACTGCGTGCCATTGTCAGTGATGATGCTATTGGGGACACCGAACCGGTAGACGATATCCCGGAAGAACTCGGCAGCCTGTTCGGCCGTGATAGTGGCAACTGTCTTGACTTCAATCCACTTGGTGAACTTGTCCACGGTGACAAAGAGGTGGGTGTAGCCCCCGGGAGCCCTCTTGAGGGGACCAACCATGTCCAGACCCCAGACGGCGAAAGGCCAGGTGATCGGGATAGGCTGGAGGGCCTGAGCCGGCAGGTGTGTCTGTCGGGCGAAGTATTGGCAGCCCTCACAAGTGCGCATGATGTGCTCGGTGTTCGAAACGGCAGTCGGCCAGTAGAAGCCCTGTCGGAAAGCTTTCCCGACCAGTGACTTTGGTGCCGCGTGGTGCCCGTAAACTCCCGAGTGAATGTCACGTAGCAGTTGTTTCCCTTGATCTTGAGATATGCACCGCTGGAGGATTCTGGAGGTGCTCTTTTTGTAGAGTTCTCCTTCGACGACGACGTAGGCCTTGGCGTAACTCGCGAGGTGGCGCGCCTCGGTCTGCGCAGACGGGAGAGTGTTTCGTAGGAGGTAGTCGAGGAATGGCGTTGTCCAGTCGGGAACGACAACCAGAACATCGTGGGACGCTTGCTGAGTACTATCAGTTTCTTCAGGATGTGGTTCGGTGGTCTCGAGCGCCATCTCCGCTTTGATAGAGGGGGCATGCAATTCCTGGAGAAAAACTCCAGTCGAGACGACATCCCGACTGGACCCTAACTTGGCGAGTGTGTCTGCAGCTTTGTTATCTCAGCGGAGGACATGCATGATTTCAAGGCCATCGAACTTGGCTTTAAGCTTGCGCACCTCTTGGCAGTAGGCTTCCATGGCCGAGTCTCGGCATGACTAGTCCTTCATCACCTGCTGGACTACCAGTTCGGAGTCTCCACGGGTGAGGAGCCGACGGATCCCGAGTGAGGTGGCAATGCGAAGGCCGTGTAGTAAGGCTTCATATTCGGCGACATTGTTGGACGCCGGGAAGGGGATTTGTAGCATGTACTTGAAGCGTTCTCCTTTCGGAGAAATGAGCATGACGCCAGCCCCCGCGCCCTGAGGCATCAGTGAGCCGTCGAAGTATAGTGTCCAGTGTTCGAGGTCGATGACAGAGGGTGGGGACTGGACTTCTGTCCACTCGGCCATGAAGTCAGCAAGAGCTTGGGACTTGATAGCCGTGCGGGGGCGTAAACTATGCTAAAATGTCATTAATTTCATTGCCCATTTAGCGATCCTTCCTGTGGCATCGCAGTTGTTAATGACATCTGCGATCGGGAATGAGCTAACCACCGTAATCGGGTATCCTTGGAAGTAGTGGGCTAGTTTCCGAGATGTGATGAACACCGCGTAGATTATCTTCTGTATTTGTGGGTATCGCGTCTTGGACTCAGAAAGTACTTCACTGATGAAGTAGACTGGGTGCTGAACCGTCTGGATGTGACCTGGCTCATAGCGTTCGACCACCAAGACGGTGCTGGCTATCTGGGTAGCCGCTGCAATGTAAAGGAGCAGCGGTTCAGTGGGCATTGGGAAAACCAGTACCGGGGGCGTGGTCAGGAGCTTTTTCAGTCCATCGAGGGCGTCTTGAGCTTCAGATGTCCATGTGAAGTTATCCGACTTCTTGAGGAGCTTGTAGAGGGGCAGGGCCTTTTCGTCGAGTTGGGAGATGAATCGGCTGAGGGCCGCCATGCACCCGGTGAGCCGTTGAACTTCCTTGAGGCTTTTTGGTGGCCCCATTTTGATGATGGCATCGATCTTCTCCGGGTTAACCTCGATTCTTCGTTCAGAAACGATGAAACCGAGTAGCTTTCCCGAAGGTACTCTGAATACGCACTTTTCTGGGTTGAGCTTCAAGCTGAATCGCCTAAGGTTGGAAAATATTTCTCCCAAGTCGGTTAGGAGATCTTCTTTCTTCTCGGACTTGACCACCACATCATCGACGTAGGCTTGTACGTTCCTGCCGATCTGTTCCTGAAGGCAGCGCTACATGCACCGTTGGTACGTGGTGCCGGCGTTCTTGAGGCTGAAAGGCATGGAGACGTAGCAGAAAGCACCGAATGGAGTGATGAATGATATCTTAATCTCGTCCTCCTCCTTCATCTTGATCTGGTGGTAGCCCGAGTAGGCGTCGAGAAAACATAGGATTTCGCAACCGGCCGTGGAATTGATCACCTGATCGATGCGAGGTAGTGTGAAAGGATCTTTGAGACATGCTTTGTTGAGACTCGTGTAATCAACGCACATCCTCCATTTTTCATTCTTTTTACGAACAAGAACTGGGTTCGCTAACCAGTCGGGATGATACACTTCTTTTATAAAACTAGCTAACAGTAGCTTGGTTATCTCTTCTCCTATTGCCCTACGCCTATCCTCGGCAAAGCGGCGCAGGTGTTGCTTGACCGGCTTAGCGTCTGGCCAGACATTCAAGGACCGCTCTGCAACCTCCCTCGGGACTCCCGGCATGTCCAAAGATGTCCATGCAAAGATGTCCCGGTTATCACGAAGGAAGCTGACGAGCGCGTTTTCCTATTTGTCGTTGAGCGTAGTCGTCTTAGAGGGGTATTCTGGATCAAGCTGGATTGCCTTGGTGTCCTTCACCGACTGGAATGATGTCACTGCTGAAGCTTTTTTAGTCGGGGGTGCTTCCTCGACCACAGCCGACTTGAGATTGTCAAGCTCGGCTGTAGCGATTTGGGCCGCGGCAAGGTTATAGTTTTCCAGGTCACATGCGTAAGCGTGCTGGAAGCTGTTTTGCACCATTATTATCCCGTGGGGACCCGGCATTTTGAGCTTCAAGTAGACATAGCTAACAGCCATGAATTTGGCATAGCAGGGACGTCCTAGGATGACGTGATACAAGCCTGAGAAGTAGACGACCTTGAAGGTGAGGGTTTTGGTCCAGAAATTATCCGGAGTACCAAAAGTGACGGGCAGGCTGATCTGCCCGAGTGGACTTGCCATCTTGCTAGGCACAACCCCATGGAAGGGTGCACCGGTAGGCTTGATCTCTGAGCGGGAGATCTTCATATCGTCTAGGGTCTTGATGTAGAGAATATTCAAACTGCTCCCTCCATCCATGAGGACCTTGGTGAGGTGAACACCACTGACGATTGGGTCTACCACCAAGGTGAACCTATCAGGGTGAGGATGTAGTCGGGGTGGTCCGAGCAGCTAAAAGAAATTATGGACTCGGACCACTGGAGGTACAGATGTACAGCCGGCTCGACTGCGTTGACTTCGCGGTCCGTGATCTTCTGGTGTCGTTTGGACTCGTAGCCGTTGGGACCACCGAAAATCATGAGACACACAGTCTCCTTTGGGAACTCGTCGCCTTCCTCCGGAGGAGGATCTTTTTTGTTCCGGTTGGGGACGAAAGGTTTGTTTAGGTTTTTCAAGAGATTGCAGTCGCGTGTGACATGGTTAGATTTTGATCCATGAAAGTGACACGGCTGACTCATCATCTCCTCAAAGGTTGCGTCGTCGCGCTGAGGACGACGCTGCAGGGTGCGCTCAGCTGCGGCAACGAGGTCTCCGCCCTTGCGCTTCCGATATTTTTTCCTGGACGACTCGGGATGAGCATCCCTTCTGGGGGACTCGGGAGCCTTGCCCTTTCCCTTATCATCCTTGGTTGCGCTACGAACAGCTTCTTAGCCAGTGGTGAAGTTGTTGGCGATGTCGAAGAGTTCGCGCATAGTCTAAGGATCCTTACGCGCGATCTTGTGGATGAGGTTGGTGCTACGAACACCCTTGGAGAAGGCGGTGATGATGTCACCTTCTCGAACCTCCGGCAGAGAGTTTTTCTTCTTGGAGAAGCATTGGATGTACTCTCTGAGAGTTTCACCCTCCTCTTGGGTACAACTGTGGAGATCCCATGCATTCCCGGGCCTGTTGTAGGTGCCCTGGAAGTTGTTCACGAAGAGGGTCTCAAGATCGGTCCATGACTGGATGCAACCCTGAGGCAAGCTGGTAAGCTAGACTCGAGCCAAATCGGCTAGAAACAGGGGCAGGTAGTGAATTGCAACATAGTCGTTGCCACCATTGGTCCTGCACGCCGTGTGGTAATCGGCCAGCTAGATGTCTGGCTGAGTCTCGCCCGTGTATTTGTCAATTCTGGTGACCCAGAATCGTGACGGGAAGACGATGTTGTGGATGCGAGATCCGAACGCCTTCGGGCCCACGTAGAGCATGCTGGAAGGAGCTAGAGAGCTGCGCCGGCTTGTAGCGCTGCTGTCGCTACTGTCACCGTAGTGACCGCTGCGGTTGTCCCTCCTTGCGTCTCGACGAGCATCGCGCCTGGCATCGAGGGTGTTCCGCGCATCGCGGTCCGGTCTGAGTCGGTTACGCGCCGACCCAGCAGGGTGAGCGTTTTTGTCCGCACCTTGACGAGCACGGTTTCTTGCAACAATAGTTCCCCGTGCATCACGATTCGGTCTGAGTTGGCTGCGAACCGATCCAACGGGGTGATGACGTTCGGGGTCGGCATGACGACCTTCTACGGCTAGTGGGTTCCCTAGGGGGGAAACACGCCGACTCCTAGCACTCGCCGAGGAACCTGCACGGTTCTCGAAAATCTCGGCCTGCTGGAGGGCTACTTCCTCCACTAGGATCCAGAGCCGCTGAAGTTCGTCGTGACCCGGAGTGCCTTCAGGGATATTGATGGCACGTGCCGCCACCGAGGCAGCGATGATGTTGTGACTAGGAAGCGGAAATATCGGGACGCCGTCCCTTTCACGCATGTGGAGTGCATTGCGGACCTGGCGTCCATGATCCCGCATGTCTTCATTGCGTTCTCTTTCTCCGGGCTGGCGAGCCAACACGGTTAGCTGTTCGGCCAGTTCTTCCTCCTTGGCAAGAAGGTGGAGCCGAGTGGCCGCTAGCTGTTCAGGAGTCTACTCTTCGATAGGGACGGGCTGGTCGTCGTTGTTGACCAGCGCGCCTGAGTTAGCCATGAAGACCTCCCGAGAAGGATAGTGGCTTCCCGAGCTCTCGAAATCGTCTGAGTTATACTCAAGGACAGGTAGGAGAGACTCGATTGCACCAACCAGTCAGGATCCCTGCTCGACAGGTGGGAATCCGTGTTCGAACAGCAGATCCGACTTCGGCGTAACCTCGTCCTTGGTGAGAGGGACCGAAGGCGTGGACTCAGGGGCGAGTCCGAGTGAAGATGTTGATGAAGCCTTTGTTGATTGGCAGGAAGCCGAGTCGCAGAGGTGAAGATTGCCGAGCTTATCGACGATGAAGTCCAGCTTTCCGAATCGGAAAAGCTATCCTGGATCAGGGACAACATCCAGGGAAGCAAATCGCATGATACTGCCCGGAACGAAGTCGCCGTTGTTGTTAAAGAAATCCATCTGGGTCTGTCCGGATGGATCTATGCGCACAGCCCCTACCTGACGTGCCAACTGTCGGTGTTGAAATCTGGCAATAATGAATGCGGGGCAGCGTACGCACAACAGATCTAGATGG
This sequence comes from Stipa capillata, assembly GCA_019208055.1. Lineage (NCBI taxonomy): Eukaryota > Viridiplantae > Streptophyta > Magnoliopsida > Poales > Poaceae > Stipa > Stipa capillata. Next base: position 141,300 of record JAGXJF010004548.1, on the reverse strand, counting down.
GTGCACACGGGAAACAAAGTTTAGACAGGTTCAGGCCCTCAAGAAGAGGTAATACCCTACGTCCTGTGTTTGGTGGATGATATTTCTTGTATCCCGAGTACCATAAGACCTTGAGAATAGATCTCTAGGTCGCTAAGGCTATACGTGTATGAAAGTGTGGGAGCTTATGAAAGCGTGTGTCCCGATCAGAGGATCCCTACCAGGCCTTATATAGGCGACTAGGGTAGTGTTACAAGAGTCTGGATCGGTTTACAGATTGGTCTCCTAATTGGTTACAACAGAATCCGGGATTGCCGGATAAGTAATTATCCCTATCTTGTACTCCAAGTCGATGAGGCATCCCCGTGTAGAAGTCGGACTCCAAGTAGTCGGCCCGGCCTACCCTACGTCCAGAGGGCCGGTATTGTTCTTCTTGACGAAACCCGGGTGCTATGTCATCGTCAATGGGAGACGTATTGTACGATGAGACATGCACCGCGCCACCACGACAAAAAGTACCACAACGCGATACACATGGATCTCATGCAAACCGTGAGGATACTCTCACTCCACACTCAAGTTGGAGACGGTGTCAACCTGAATTTAAGGAGAGCACACATGAGATGTCCACCAAATGTGACGCTCTCCTCAGCCATCTTGACGAAGCGTCGGAAACCCCATATCATTGACCACCTCCGCCACCCCATGGATCAACCCTCAAGGTACAAAATCATGACTCATGTACCACAAGTAAGTTCCTATACCCGCTTATGATGGCAAGGGAGTTGGACATGTCACAATTATTTGAAAAACATGCCATTCTCGAGTGTCGTCAAGTTACGATCGGTAGTAGATTTATAGACTATGCTGTTGTTTGGCGGAAATTACACTGTCAGTTATTTCTCAATAATATACCTTCCACTTGAGCTGCTTTGAAGAAACTTATGAGAAAAAGATTTCTACCTCTTTATTATGGTAGGAATTTACTTAAAGATTTACAACACTTAGAATAAGATAGTGACTTTGCTAGGGATGAGTTTATGAAAGGTTTGAACCATGACATCTAGAATATATATTAATGTATTCTACATAGTACTAGTGGTTCATTTTGTCGTGCTTGTGCCTTTGAGAGAGAAATATAGGATGAAGCACAGATTCAAACTTCAATACAAGATTACATATCATGTTCGCCTACATCATCTGAGCCAGACCTGCAAGGAAATAGTAAATGTACTAACTTATACACTACTAGAGTGTAATACTCATGATATCATATCTAGTACCGTTGAACTACACTTATCCACTACGCATGCTATTTTAGAGCAATCTATAATGGAAACAATTATCACTTTGCCTTTGCTATAAGTTGAGCTCTTTGATGGTTTTTAGATTATGCAAAGCCGGAGACAACTTTGTTTTCAAGGAGGAGAGGATGATGAGAAAATGATCCCTACAGATACACCCACAGCTACCTTTACTCCACTATGTCCCCGACTCGAGCTATGAAAAACAAGAGAAGATCTATCAAGATCTTCAAGACCCAGAGATGATTCAAGTTCAAGCTCTCGGGAAGAGGAAGGACGACAAGTGAAGACTTCTGGAACTTGAAGTCCTCATGATGACATGAAGATGAGGACCGAAGAAGCCTACTTGAAGATCAATTGAATCTTCGGTCAAGTACAAGAAGAATAAAATCATTATAGTCACTCGGGTCATCGGTTGTCAAAAATGGAAATTTGCCAACAAATGAACTAGCCGGTTGAAACCACTCGTAGGCCGTTCGACTTTGTTTCACCCAGGGGTGTTTTCCATCTATAAATACCCCCTGGCCCACTAGATTCATCGGGCTTTATTTAGTTAATAGATTGTCACTTGCATCTACGCTTTTGTCCATTATGTTCAACAACCAGTTGTCGGGATCGTTTATCAGAATCCGTGTTATCAAAATGTTTCATCCATATCTACAATTTCAGATTGTTATTTAATATTTCTTGCTTGTTTTTTGATTGCTTGCAGGACATTATAAGTCGTGTTCAAGTTGGCTGTGCTTCCTGTATCGTCAGCTACGTTTCGAAGTTGGTTTAACAATTGCTAAGGCGTATATCATCATACAGTCTAGTTGGATCGTCAAAATTGTCTTCATAAATTGGTTCGTGTTTTTTCAAAAGATCGGGACATCCTTACGCTTATCAGTAATCCCTGTTGTTTTGAATAATGACTAGATGTAAGAAAACTGAAGTGACTCGATTAATTGGTACAAAAGATTGTTGCAACCGCGTGCGTTAAAGTTCCGAGGTATAACGAATACACTAACATGTGTATACTGGATTAGACGAGGATCTTTTTTGCCGCCCCCCATCCCTCCTTAGAAATTTCCTCGTTAAGATAGCTGTAGAAGTTTTTCCAACGAATAAATCAATTGAATTCTCATTTCTACTGAGTAAACTTTGTAATGTTGATGATACTGCATAATCGGTATAGGGGGTTTGCTAATACTGACCCAAAAAAGCACCAGAAGTTCAATTTAGACATTTAATAGTAGCTGTCCATTCTCATCTATCGGAAGTTCAATTTTAGTATGAGACCCTTTCTCATTTTTCTTAAGCGATGTTGTATGCTTATAAGTAGCCACTGCATGCAAGGTTAGTATGGTGGGATGGTTAATCCATTGGTGATAAAAATCACTCTTTACATGTTTTTATATGATTTTTCACTAATTAGAAGTAACAGATCTTTTTTCCTCATCAGTGAGACAGTGACCAGTTTCCAGTCCGGAATATATCGGCTACCCTCCTGTTAATAGACTGGTAGCCAGCTCTGACAGAGCTTTGAATTCAGAATTAGCTTTCGGGGTATCTTTGGTTCCCACCAAGAACTGGTCAAAAAACGGTTCTCGCCCTCCAGCGGGAACCGGCCCGAGAATGGAAAATGGTGGAAATACATAAAGTTTTCTTGTTTGCCCCTTTCCACTGTCCATTTGGCATTTGTCGAAGCGTTAAAATTGTTACCTTCAACTCAGTTTTGTAGTAACTGAGCTGCTCCGGAGGTTGCATTTACATCTATCAGAATTCAGAATATCATATTGAGTTTTTGCTTCGTACACCCTCCTAGAAAAGTTTTCGGATCTCAAAGTCACTTAAAAAAAGTTATTTTCGTACTTTCGTGATTATGCAATGTTTAATAAAAGATTAAATTGATAACTAAGCGCTGCCCACCCTGGGGCACTGCCGGTAACTAATTAGTTATTCCTAGTTATTGTCTAGTCGTTCAAATGACGGATCTATTAATTGAACTGATACTACCCATGATCATCACTCTAGCATCTTCTCTAATCGATTTTTGTGCCAACAATCCTGATCGATCTCTCCGTTGGGTTTAATAACGGGGAGAATATCAACGATCGACATAACCATTCATAGCAAGCAACTTCCAACAACAGACGCTGATGACGGTCATCAGGTTCAGAACTCACACAACAAACTAAACAGAGGGGGGATCCAATCTGCGTTCCAATTCAAAGAGATGAAAAACCAAACCCAGATACAGATCTAACGGGTTGCTAAGTTCTAGGTAACTCAAGGCTTGAGCAACAAGCAGCAGCAACATGACATAGGAAACCAATTATTGGGGGACTTAGAGCAGAAAACAGCTTCAATAACCTTTAGGAGGTGTTTGGTTGGGTTTTTCAGCTGCTTTTTTATTGAAAAAAACTGCAGCCCAACTAAACGGTCAGCTTTTAGCAGCTTTTGCCAACAGTAACTGTGGACTTTGCAATCAAATTCAACTGTTTGGAAAAGGTGTCTTCTGCCAGCTTTTTGCAATGCGCTGAAGCTTCAGTACTCATTTTCTAAAATGTTGTAGATGATTTGGATCAACAAAAAACTATATGTTCACTTTCCCACAGCCATAACAATTTTTCCAAACAGCCACTAACAACAGTTTTATCAACAGCTACACTCAACCAAACAGGCCCTCAATATGACTAGCCAACTTCTCAATAGAATGAACAGAAGTTAAAAATGTTCCATCTGATGATACAGCTACCCTCCCTGGGCTCATGATTGACAACACAAAAGTTACATCACCACAACCTCCTCTCCCTGGAAGCCATGGGCTTTCCACTGATGATGCGAAGATAAGGAAGCATCTATGACGGTCGGTACATGTAACGATAAACTACATGCATGACTCTGTTCCTGTGTATTTCGATTGTGGAATTTGATGTCCACTTCAATTTGAGTAGCATCGGTGATTGTGGAATTTGCTATCCGCTACATGACTCTGTTCTGAAAGATCTCCAGAGCTAGCAACTAGCAATGTTGTGAATTTATGGATCTCTGTTCTGAAAGATCTCCAGAGCTAGCAACCAGCAATGTTGTGAATTTATGGATCTTTATTCTTTTTGGAACGGACTCTGCATCACGCTCACGCTAGGGCGGCTTGGGTGGCAACCCAGCCCCAGTAGCAACCGCCTCTCTCCTCCTACCTCCATCTTCTCGTTGCCGCCGGAGGAAGCCGCTAGGCAAAGCCCGTGCGGCTGACGGCGGAGGCGGGGATGTCTTTGGCATCATCGCGGCCTTGGTGCGGTTGGGCCACCTCGTCCCATGGTTTCTCGCTGACCTGGCCTGTGGTGGGTGGCGGGTTACGGGTTCCATCACATGCGGGCCGCCAGATCTATGCCAGTGCAACCTAATCCACCGACAGGGCTGCGGTGGCTGCGACGGGCTTCACTGGGCCTCACCCTCAGTGGTTGGTGGAGATCGCGACACGTCGACGACTACGACAGTTGGTGGCAGTATTGGCTGTTCGGGCTTTGTTGTGTTGGGCACTCCATGTGGTGGTCGGCTATACCCTGGTGCTGTTCGCTGGATTCATGATCTTCGGTGGACACTGGCTTCCCTTCCAAGGTGACCTTCGGCAAGAAGTCGTTTTCACAGCCATTGAGGCACCTCCTTTCCTTGACACAAGCTGTCATTGGGTAGCCGGGGTTCCGCTTGGCTGATCTAAGATTTAAGTTGATGTGTATCTATGGTCCGTGTCCATGGTGATCCGCTAGGGCGGCTGCAGATTAAGACACTGAGTAGTGGTCTGGCCATTGGCTGGATCCAACGATGGAGGCGTGTTAGGGCTCGGTTTGAGCTTTATACCTACTTTTCAGGGTGAAAATCTTGGGCCTGGCTTTCGCCGGCAGGACTCAGCGATGACTACATTCTGCGACGTTATCTTTCTAAAGGCATTGCTGTGGAGCAATGGTACTACTTGTCCAGGGTGAAAACCCTGGATTTGGCCTTTATTGGTCGAATCTGACAACAATGCGAGTTGTATTTCTCATTGGAGGTGTTGCTTGACTGACTAGGCCCTTCTACATCTCATCGTTGCACAATTATTTGTTAGCGTGTGATGATCTCCTTGTGGTCCCCAGTGTATGGGTTCAGTTGCACGGTTTTGGCATGTTTCGTGTGTTAGCAATTTATCATGGTGTGTCTTTTTCTTTTTCTTTTTTACCGAGTGTTTTTGCTTTTTAATCATTTGTCCGTCTGCATCTCTAGTTGATGTAGAGGCTGGGAGTTTATTTTCTAGTTGATGCAGAGGCTGGGGTTTATTCTCCATGTGCATCTTTAGTTGATACAGAGGCCTGGGATTTATTTTCTAGGTGTATCATCTCGATGTTGGTAAATGCAGAGCAATAACGAATTTCCTTTTTCAAAAAAATGTTCTGAATTTATGACGAGTTCCGAGAATCTAGTGGAAATTTGCTTATATATATCACGAATTTTTCTTTGCTACTCAAAAGATATCAACTGTTACGGCAAACAGAATAACAAACATGCATACATACGGACGTACGTGCACACAAATAAATCAGCTTTGATTTGCATCTGAATTAACAGCAGTAACTCAAAACTGACCGTTGGATCGATCATCATCTGTATACATGCATACATACGTACATACGTACATATATGTTGTCTGACGTACTGATGAACGCAATTAATGTATCGGAAAACGGTGTCCTTGATTGATCAATTCTTACTGGTAAGGATGAATTAGCTGCCGATGTACTTGTCGATGATGGTGCAGAGTGTGGTCTTTGGAACGGCACCGATGACACTCTCCTTCTTCTCGCCGTCCTTGAACATGAGCACGGTGGGGATGCTCCGGATGCCGTAGGTGGAGGCGATGTTGGGGCAGTCGTCGGTGTTCACCTTGCAGCACTTGATCTTCCCCACGTAGTCCTTTGCCAACTCGTCGATCACCGGCGCGATCATCCGGCACGGCCCGCACCACGGCGCCCAGAACTCCACCAGCACCGGCGACTCGCACGCGATCACCATGCTGTCCCAGTTCTTCTCGTCCGCCACCACCACTGCGCCATTAAACTACTCAAGAGCTAGCTCGCTTCTTTAATTAGTTTCTGCCTCGAGAGACTAGTGAAGTACCTTCGTCGACGACGTTCTTGCACTGGCAGACGAAGCGAGGCGGCCGCCGGGGCGCAACCAGGGCGGACGGCGATGGGGACGGCGAAACGATGGCGGCGGCGGCGGTTCTTGGCTTGGACGGCGCGTAGCTGCTGCTGCTAAGCCTGTCCCTGTTGCCGAGGGAGGCCTGGGGGGCGTGCAGAGCCCAGGCTCTGAAGCATGTCTCCAACGCCATTGCTGGTCACGGAGAATTTCAGAGGGACAAATTCAGAGAAAAAAGATGGGGCTGGTTTCTGTGCCAGTATCCAGGAGAGAGGGAAAAAGATGTGAATGGTGTAGTGTGGGAGCAAGGAGGATAGGGTTTGTTTGCCTCTGCCATTGGATAATTGGGGAGAGGTTTTGGGGTGCATTGTGAGGTGGTCAGTGGCTCCTGCTCTGCATGTGGATGAGGTGGTTTTGCTCCTCTGATCTTTTCTCTGAGTTATGTGCCTGATCTGGGGTACAACACAGGATTTTAAACCGCTTTCCAGAAAGGGGTTGCTAAGGGCATCTTGAATACAAGAGATATTTAGGTAGATGTTAACAAAAAGTATAATATCACATCAAAATATGTTTATTTAAAAGTCATGACCTCCAATATAAACAATTATTTTGTGAATGCTTGGATAATTTAAAATAGCTTAAGTGTCCAACTCTTCTCTAAACGGCGATGCTAACATATAAACTGGGTTTGATGTCCACGCTGGCATAATAGCTAGGATTTTTTCCCTAACGTTCACAACTAGCGTCCCATTGGAGATGGCCTAAGAATCACTCGAGTGTTTTCTACTTTATGAGCACTTAAATTTTCATCAATATAATTTAAACCTATGGCATATGGATTGTGCGCTGCAAGATGATTGAAATAGCTAGTTGTTCCTACTCCCTACTGTCTAAAAGATTCTAGCAATTATTATATAAAAACAAAAACAAGTTATGTAAAAACAGATACAAAGTGCTCGAAAAGTCACTGCATCGCTGAAATGGAATCATGCACTTGTCACTTGTCACTTTAAGGACATAGACTAGATATCTTATACTAAATCCAACCACATATCTAAATCTATCCCGAATCCAACCTCTACTCCAGTTAGGGATGATAGTTTTCATCATTCTTTTGATTAATTAGCCATGGGTGAAATCACTAATAGAGGTAGTATAGTGTTGTTTTGTGTCCAAGGGTATGTTCGTGGGCAGAAACTTCCACCCTACGGGGAAACAAACACGAGCATGGGTGACGCCACCCGTGCTTGCCTCGCCTGATAGCCAGTGAACAATATACACCGCCCAAGCCTAATGCGTTTAATGAAGAATTACCTCCACATTCCTCACGGAGTACACGCAACCTACAGTTCATTACATTGTGCATACAGAGAATCAGAAGTCGAAGCAACCGACACCTGACCAAATTAAGCAAACAGCGCACCGAGCAAACTAACAGAATACTTGCCAAACTGAAGATGAAACGTTGCCCTGCCATAATGTGATACATTTGAAACTTCAATATGAAGTAACCATCAAATGGTATTTAGCATCCAGAAAATATCCAAATAAATGCGTCTCAAGCAGAAATATCACAAGTATTGCCATGCTATGGTACCTAAAATTCATTTTATCCAGCAGTAATTCGGAACCGCATACATCTAAAACGCTCTTTACTAAAATCAACATAGTTGTATGCAAATCTAGAACAATAGCATGATGAACCAAGAAATCCAAAGAATTCCATACCATGACGTATCTGGAATAGTAGTCATTTGTTGCAGCACCCTTTACCTCCAAGTTTTTGTTTTTATTTCAGGGAAAATCTCTGCCTCCATGTACCCCAAGCACCAACAGGAACAGGGCACCAGGCCCAGGGGATTTCTCAGCCCAGGAGAAATTGCCCCGTTTCACGCAACACAAGGGCACCTCATGAAATGATTTATTTACAGACAAGCCCCCGGGGCAGTAGTGCTGGTGCCACGCCTTTAGGACGTTGGGTGAGACCAACACTATTCAGAGGGCCTCCCCGCATAAACTTTTCATCAGAGCGCCAAAGCCCTAGAAGCGTCAGCATCGCCCCTCCGGCGGCGCCCACCATGTCGACGCCCTCCGGCTCCGGCTCCGGCGAAGCCGACGGAGCCGCCCCCGCCCCCGCCGCCCCCTCCACGTACTACGACGTATACGGCCCCGACGTACGTGCTTTCTCCCCGTCTCTGTTTTGTCTTTTTTTTTGTAAATTTGGCCTTTCAGAGTGGTAAAATAGGGGGAAGTTTATAAACGCTTGGAGGAGTGTTAGTTCGTTGCTAAGAAAGTTAAGTGTTTTTTTATTTGCTATTGGATTGTTACTGCAAAAGTATTGTAGTTTTTACTTTCCCTTCGGGCGAAGTGGGACGCAACTGGTGTTTTGGAGCTTTTAGTTTTTTATTTTGATATATAATGTTTGAGTTTAAGTATGTTAGGATCGAAACAAGGGGCATGGAATTGCATGGTTAGATCCTAATGTGGTTCCCTGATCGTGGAGTTTTCTTGTGATTCATGGTGAAAATTGCAAATTTTGGTTACAGTTGCTAGTGGAAGTGGGCTGAACCCCACCTATATTTGTATGAAGCTTTCAGTGTTGTTTATGGGAGACTTTGCTCAAAGGGGTAAAGCGTGGATACTATCGATGGTGATACGGTACGAAGACAGCAAGGAGACGGTGTATTGTTCCATTCATGTGCCTTCAGCTTGGAGCTAAACTTATGTGTCGTGTTCACTCGGGATTTTCATGTTAGGAATCTGTAAGGCGAAAACCTAGAGTAATTGCTTATTTGGTAGAAGAGTGGGATTCCTCTGTTCAAATAAAATAAATGCACTTAACTTGGAATTGAGAAATGCAATGTGTATTTTGCGATCAGAGTTTGCTCATTAAACTAGGAACCTTCTAAGTTGCCTCTGATCAAATATTTTAATTAAGTCTACAGTGCATATAAATGGACTTTTAGGTGAAAAGGGATGTAAATTTCATTCTATTTAAGAATTTCAACATAAACATTTATCTAGTTGGGCAGCTGGCTATTTGTTCATTGATTGTTGGTGAAGATTTAATTTGCTGGCTTTGCTGATTGACATGTTTGTTACATGAAGCTATGATTTATTTCTTACTGAGCTGATCCCCGGACTGTTGCTTCTTTTTCATCCTATTCAGGCCAAACCTGATGTTGTTTTTAAGGACGCCACTGTGAATTCTACGTTAAATTTGCAGGTTCTTTCCATAACCAAAGTACAATGCAAGTTGACTTCTGAAACTTCTCTTGTAATGTGCCATTTATTTGTAAAACAGGATGTCCAGGGCCTAGTCACTTGGGTTATTGGTGAAGGCATGCTGCCTTCTTGGGTGTTTATTAAAGTATATTCTCTATCCTTTTCCTTCTTACTTGCTTTTCAATGTGCAGCACTTGATTTTTTACTTTCTACTATCTTAGTCATTCTCAATGAAGATTAACAGAGTTTTTCCTGTTTCATATCTTCCTTAACTGCACTTCGGAGAACAACCTGTTCTTCAACTACTAAATTCTATCTCAGAAACATGAGGCGACATTCTGTTAAGCATAGTACACATGAAACCATTGGAAAAAGATTGGTACTTCATATAATCTTGATGACAATAAGTGAATTATATAATATATTAATTTGCAGTAAGCATTGATACTTGGTTTGCAATGGAATGTTGGCTTCTTTAGTAATTCTTTATATTATTTGGTACTCCAGGAATTCTACCTCTTAGCACTAAAAATATGCTTGCTTTTGGTGTTCAGAACAAGCCTCTTATACCGAAAGTTCTCCTTCTCTATATTCCTGGCCTCGATGCAGCTTTATATATGTCGCATTCTCGCCTCCTTTCTTCTTTGAAAGAATTATGTGGCAATCCAAAACCTGTCCTAGCTTCAAGGTTTGTGCATTAATCTTAAGACTTCGAATTTTTTCCCACAACCTTATTCTGGTGTATTATTAATCTAATAGTGGCTCCATTCCTATATCAATTCACTGTACTCGTTATTGCTAACTTGTTTTTCTGGCAGCTGTGTACCAGATGAAAGGCATACCATTGATGCACTCCTAACATGCAGAGTAAAACGAAAGCGTCAGTTGAAAACATCAAACCCATCATATGAACCTGAAGGAGAAGGTATGAGATCACGACTGTTATTGCTAACTTGTTTCTACTTGTTTAAGTTGAACTGTATTCTGCATTGTGGGCCCGTACTATGTGGTTTGGTCTGTTATTATGGTAGTAGCCACTGAAAAGATTTGAGGTTCGTTTTATGATTACCATTAGTTTGGAAGATCATGTTATTCCTTTAGTTACTACCATCCTTTCTGGTGTCATTTACTTCCGACAAGATTGTTGTTCTAACCTGTAAAAAGAGCAGATGCTACCTTTTCATCTATATCCTTCTTACTGTTGCCTACTTGTATATTTCTCAGTCATGTTCACATTTTAAAATTTAAATATCACATGGTATAGCATTAGAATGTAATGATCATAGCAGTAGCTTCCACCAGCTCAGAGTTGAGAGTGTAGTCAATTAGCTGGATATCTTTCATGCTGAGCACCCATCATTTATTTCTCTAAGCTCCCTAAGCTCAAGATGTTTTTTCTAGGCTCTCTAAGCTCAGGATGTCTTCTCTAACCTCTCTAAGCTCCAGATGTCTTCTCTAAGCTGAAGATGTTTTACTCTTTCTCTACTTTGTATTGGTTCTTCTGTTTATTTAGTGCATATGTACATTTACTGAAATTAGAGTAGTTTTAATTCTTTTTCTATGAGAAAGTGTGCACTGCTGAACCTAATTGAGTTTATAATTTTTTTTCTGTAATTGCTTAACCTTTTTTCTTTGGTTTCAGGTAAACTATCAAGTCTGAATGACCTAAAAGATATACCATTTCCTGTTAAATATTACACACTTTCTGAGAAAGACATGGAAGACAATGGCTACTCCTTCAATTTACCAGGTTGGCTTCTGTTTTCTTGTCTCCACCTTCCCCTTTTATGCTCTGTAGTTCAAATGAATGTTTGTTTATCTTTTCCAAATGTTCCAGGTTTTGTCCCTACAGTTTCAGCTCCTTCAGGCTCTTCTCCATACGAAATTCTTGCACTTGACTGTGAGATGGTAATGTGATTTTCTGTTTCTTGTTTACTGATGTACATTTTGAGGCCTTTGTTTGTGTTTTTTAACATATTAGATTTCACTACTTGATAGATATATTTACGCCCATGGTATCACTTTCTAATTTTGTAATATTCCTCAAAATCTATTTCACGTTACTTTGCAAACGTCACTTTTCAGTGTGTGACTGAAGCTGGATTTGAACTTACAAGAGTGACATTGGTCAATATTAAAGGAGAGGTATGGACTTCGGTTTCCTAAGCTTGGTCAGGGCTTGTTGCACATTGCTTTTTATGAAATTCCTTTGAAGAATTGTCTCTAATACTTGACTGGGATTTGTCTCCTTGTAATCAAAGGGGTCCAAATTAATAAAATATGGATTATTTTTTCTTTATATGCTCTTGCATGACACGTTATTTTCTTCACACTTCACTGGCCACCGAGTACTGATTTTGTTCTAATCTCTTCAGGTGGTGCTAGATAAACTAGTTAAGCCTGCCAATCCAATCACTGATTACAATACAAGGTATTGGTTGCCTTTACTTTCCTTTATTGTAGGGCTAGTAGGAACTATGTTGTGTTTTTCAATCAACTTTTCCTTCATGTAGTTATATTATAATTTAGTTGTCAAAATACATGATATTTGAAGATGCTAGGATTTGGTCCCTTTCTTTGAAGCACGTGTTTTGTATTATTAATATCAATGAAGTGCTTATTTATCATTTCAAATTCCATTGTCCTAATTTATGCATTTACATTCTTCTACATGATATCTTTACTATTATATAAATGCGAGTTGGTGATGGTGGTGATGGCGGCGGTGGTATGTCTCCCTCTCTTAACACAAAAGGAGGCATGCTCCCAACCTTTTCTCTTGGAGTTAAACTTTTCCTTCTTTTTAGTGCATGTAGATATGGTAGTTCTCCACTTTCTGATATTTTATTACTTTATTTTCTCAACAAGACGAATAACCTCTTGTGCAATTCTTAACAAACCCAACAAACATTTCATTATTTTTGGAAAGCAAAAGATTATATCTAATATATTTGTGAAAATGAAGGCTTGAAACAGATATTTATTTGTCTAAATGAAATTTTTTCCGTGTTTTAAGCATGAATGTATTGTTGAAATCTGTAGCCACACACGGGGCATTTAGCTAGTTTTGAATAACACTTCTAGTAGACTCTGGATGGTAGGTTTGAGTATAATTATTCTGAAATAGTGCAGGTTCAGTGGGATCACTGCTGAGATGCTATCCGATGTGACCACAACCCTCCAGGAGATTCAGGTCAGCTGTTTCTAGTTTTCTTATGATCTTTGGTATGCGTATATTGGTATATGTAAGTGTCATGATACTCTGCCTGCTCTTTACGCTATTATGTTCCTCTTTACAGGAAGAGTTTGTTGGACTTGTCTACAAAGAAACCATTCTCGTTGGGCACTCTTTGGAAAATGACCTTCTGGCATTACGAATATCTCATGATTTGATCATTGATACTGCTGTTTTGTACAAATATAATCGTGGGCCTCGCTGTAAAATTGCTTTACGTGTCCTGGCGAACAAATATCTTAGCCGGGAGATCCAGAACACAGGTTCTGGGCATGACAGCGTGGAAGATGCACGAGCTGCTCTAGATCTTGCTTTTCTGAAAATCAAATATGGTAAAGTGCACTCTTTAAGTATTGTTTTGATTGGGTTTCCAACTGTTATTTCTGTGAATTGCTTACCTGGGCATGGACAGAAGATGGCAAGCATATAGTTTTTGTTCTTCCATTTGTCCTGTTAATTTCCTTTTCCTGTGGCAATGCATATCATCTGATGTCTAGTTCACACAGGTCCTGATTTTGGCTCTCCACCATCATTTTCACGGAGAAAGTTGGCTTCCGTTCTGCATGAAAGTGGGAAAAAATGTTCTCTCATTGATGATGTATGTGTTCTTGAGCGATATTCAGATACTTCTTGCAATTCAATTGCAGTTTTGTCAGATGATGATGCCCTCTCCAGATCAATGAAAGAGGTCAGTACTATAGATTTTTAGTGGCGATATTGCTTTTTTTTTCTTGTGAAAATAGTACAAGTTTTCATTAGTTGTTGAAATCCTACTGCAGGTAAAGAATGACAAAATTAGCTTCGTTTGGACTCAGTTTTCAGGGTTGATGTCTTATCTACGTACAAGAGCTCAAGATCCTGAGAAATTGAAATCCTGTGTTGCAGAGGCTATTGCATTGAAAACCTGCGATAGTAAAACTGCTCGGAAAAGAGCAAAGGACCAAACTTGTCCAGAGTTAAAGGAAATTTTGAGTGAATTGGACAAGAAAATAAGAAAATTATATAGTGCACTGCCTGAAAATGCTATGTTTATTATATGTACTGGTCATGGGGATACACCTTTGGTACAAAGGTAAGGAATAAATTCATGTTTTCCTTTTAGTTTGAGTTGATCCTTGAGCTGTTCTTAGGCACTTCTTGATTTGCAAAATCGTTTTGCTATGTTACCTACTTACCTTTAGTAACCATGGTGCTACACGCAGATTAAAGAAAATGCTTAACCATGGAGAAGAAACGGTTGAAAGCCGGGAAAATATTATTCAAGCATTGGAAGATTTACAAGCTCAGGCAGAAGTTGCTCTATGCTTCTGTTGTGTGAAGCATTAACTGTAAGAAGCTTGTCCGTGTCCTTTTTCTTGGCACATGTTCTGGATGTGGAACAGAACACACCATTCTGAATTTGCATTGCTGAAGATTTATTATGTAGGAAGGATGGAGCCAGGCGAGCGTCCAGACCGACAGACATGAACAACCGATTCCAAAGATTAATGTACTTACAAAACGTGACTTCGGTGGTCGTAGGAAGGATGGAGTCAGGCATGGGGCCTAACCGACTGACATGAAAACTTCTGGCTAACATGGATTTGTGGATTCAGCTTTGAAACATGACTTTCTAGTTGCTAGGAAGTTTCAGATATGCTCACGCTGTTCTTTCACTTTTGCTGCGCTAGGATGAGAAAATTTAGATTTCAGGCATAGTAATGTATCATTTGGAACAAGATGTATGAATAGCCAGCTATAGAGCATGTAATAGCATGTAACATTCCTTTTATCTTGAATATATGGAGAAAAAGAAAGTTAGAGCCGATGACAAATCTAGGGATATTTGTTCATTCTTCGACGATTGAATGCATATTTAGTAACTTAGACATCGTAAATTTAACAACATTTTGTTGTATCTGTGCACCTGGGCAAGCTCAAATGACATTATGTACAAATTATCCACAAGTTAGCCATCTAGCTTTGTTAAATCTTACACTAATTTTAATCTGGTAATGTCAACATAGTTAGGGGGCAAGAAACTCTTGTCACAACTCAGGCGTTGTTTGAAGATCAACAAGATATGTTCACATTAAATGATATTTCTGCTTGAATCAAGCTATGTTAGCAATTCCCTTATGTAGATTCAGCCCGGGTATAAAAACCAAGAAACTGAAACCGAAACCGAAACCGAAAAAACCGAATTTACTCTAATTTCGGTTACCACTTTTGGAAAACCGAATTTAATTATGTGAAATCGGTTTTAGTCCTCGGTTAACCGAATAAACTGAATTTTCATGGATATGTTATTATTTTGGTGGATATATTAAAGAAATAAACCAGTTAACCCAAAAAAAACCAAATTTTCGTGGACATTTTAACCGAATAAACTGATATATGTTAAAGTTTATTGTTGGCTGTTGTCTCGTCTATCTTGGTTTAAACAAAAAAACCGAAAAAACCGAGACTGATTAGAAGATGTTACGTGATATAAGCCGGTTCATCTATATTTAAACCGAAAACCGAAACTGAATTTTCGGTTAACCGAATTTTCGGTTTACAACATTACACAACATATTTTGGTTTTCAAAAACCAAAATCTTCAAAAATCAAAAAAACCGAAACTGAATTTTCGGTTAAAACGAATGTCCAGGCTGAATGTAGATGATATTGAACAAAAACAAGTTTTCTTAGCGAGAAAGACAAGAAAGCATGGAGAATAATGCTAGTGTACCTGTTTATCAGCGAGGAGGTTTAAACCCGGCGGTGGCGGGGATTAGGGTGGCGGATCCAGCGACACGTACGGGTCTTGGGATGGCTGGTCGCCTCCTCTAAATGTGTATAAGGAGAGAAATAGAGTGATGGCCAGAGTAAAGACTTATCTAGATCAAACCCTAATTTGCCATTTTTTGCCACAATTTTTTTAAACTCACTGAAGATTAGTTCAACCAGATCGACGGCACACTTTGACACGTCAAATACCATTTTAAATATTTTTTGATAGGTGGAACACATCTATCAGAAAATAAATCTTACCTAAGGTCCTGCTGCGATCCAAACACCGGCTTAGCTCAGTGAACCCTGTTCGTATTTCACAATCCAAACACACGAAAATTCACGCTTATAGATCTAGGTCTGTCTCAAACACGGAATTGAATTGTTTCGCGTGAAATTTTCGCATTCCAGACATGGGCCTGGTCCTACTTGAAAAGCAAGCGTTCGTACTTCAAAAAAAAATGAAGAAGCAATAATTCGTACTCGCGTTTTTGTTTGAGGCGGTGCAGCTCGAGTATGATCTCGTACTTAAAAAAACGGAAGCATCTTTCAAAAACAAAAGAAAAACGGAATAGTAACACAATATTCCTTGTTAAAGCCCATTAAGCCCCATTATAATACTTAAATAGGAAGCCGATATCACGCTACGCCTCTCTCCTGGCGGCACGCGGCTGAGGTGATATATAAGGGGCCAGCCCTAGCTAGCACTACCGGATTTCACCACTTTGTCGTGCGCCAAAGGCACACGGCGAATGCGGAAATGCACTCGGCAAACTGTTTGCCGAGTGTTACACTCGGCAAACATGGGTCGGTATACAGCCTGCCGGCAAAGCCCTGTTTGCCGAGTGTTTTCTGTCGCGCACTCGGCAAACAGTTTGCCGACGGTCAAAATGGACACTCGGCACAAAAAAGCGAGTAAACGGCCAGGACACCCGTTATCCATCTTTGCCGAGTGTCGATCCCAGGCACTCGGCAAACAACTTGACAAATCTGACACCCGAAATACCAGATTACACAGGCTTACGCCACGTGCCTCGTGTTTGCCGAGTGTCTATACGGTGACACTCGGCAAAACTTAACAAATCTGGTAGCCGAAATACCAGATTGCAAGTTACACTCGGCAAAGTACACATCAATTTTTTTTTGTATTTCCAAAAATCCCTGCAATTCAAAACAATTTATATATCACAACCATCACATTTCACATATCAATATCACAAATATAATTCAAAGTTCACTAGAAACATCATATATGACATATCGGCAAAGTACAAACATCACATCATTGGAGCACAATGACAAAGGTTGATTCAAGTTCACTGGAGCAAATTTCTTGACAACGGAGTACCACGAGAGTTGCTTGGGCTTGCTTGCGAAGATCCAGCTCCAGGATCATTCGATCCCGCTGATAGATGCTGCACAAAGGAGGAGATAGTTACACAACACTTTATGGCTATAGGAAGGGCAATAATGGTGATTATAAGGTTATAAACGAACTCATAGGAGTGTGGGGAGTGTGTGGAGCATGTTGATGAGGAGGGGTTGACATCGGTGGCAGAGTTTGGCCAATTGCAGCATAAACACCCTTCATAAGATCGTACCACTGGGCTCGTTCTGTCACCATCCTCTCCTCGAGTGCTAGCCTCTCGGCCTCTTGCCTTCTCTCCAATTCCTGTCGGAGCCTCCTTTCTTCAGCCAGCTGGGCTTACAGTATGTCATCGCAATCTCATCATCGTTCCAACGCAAAGCATGTAAAGACCGTGGAGGATGAATAAAATAGAACTAACCTGGAGTTCGGTCATCGCAATCCGTGTAGACTCTGGGCGAGGGCGTATAGCCGGACTTGAGCTCGTGCTCCGAGCTCTGAGCTGAGAGAGAGAGGGAGTGGAGGCCGTATCGAGTGTGCCGTCGCCAATCCAGTACCGGCCATGTTTCTTGCCTCCTCCCGCCCTCATAACCACTTCCCCATCAAGATCATGCTCGCTCGGATCAAAGTCTTGCCCGTGGATCTCCTTTGTCATCGATGTGTATCCATCCAGGCGAGCCTTGACGTTCTCATTGGTGTACGCTGAGGTCGGGTCATTCGGATCATAAACAACCCCGTGCAACGCCTTTGACTTATGGGCCAAAGCATATGCCTTGAACTGGGAGCAAGGCTGACCGTCATTTTTTGCCGACTACAACAGAAAAGCAAGAAGATTCATAAAGGGGTCGCCCACACAGAAATTAAGAAGTACTAAGCTTGGGAAGAAACAGATGCTATTGCATACCCATCTAGCCGCGTAACCAGTCAGGGTGAGGTTGCCTTGATGGTGTGGTGCGCCTTGCATCAACAATCGCCTTTCCCGGGCAGCTTCGTGACTCGTCTCCTACTCGGGAGCGCACCACTTCTCCACGATCCGCTCCCAGCACGGAAGGTGTTGGGCGCACCACCTCGGAGGCACCTAAATAATCAAGTACATCATATATAAGAAGAAGAAATTAAGTGTTAGTAATTTAAGGAATAATAAGCATTAATGTACTTTACCTGCAGGTATTGCTCCCGGGTCAGATATTTGGTCCTAGCATCTTTTTTTGACACCTTCTCTCCAAGGTGTTCCGCGTGAAATTTGATCACGGCCTGGACGCGTGCCTCATAGTGCATATCCTTAACAAGCTTCTTGGCAGCTCTGTCGACGACAGCAGCTGCCCTATCCTCGAAGCCCACCTCGCATATAAAGAAATCCTGCATATAGACGCGACGGATCCAGTCATTAGTTCAATAATTTCCATGCAATTAGTATTGACTAATGTAGTGCGAAAGAAACTTACCCACAGCTCGGCCTTCACCCGCTCGGCTCTATTGGGAAACTCCCTTCCCTCCCGGTCACGGGCGTCCGGCGCGGCTACATAGTGGGCCCATGTATATGCCGGCTTGGTTACTTCGCCCAAAGTAACCATGCCAGAGAATTTCTCCTTAATCAAAAGTCCAAGGACGCCGTTTACATGGCGTGAGTGGTCACCCTCCCCAACCTTCTTCCAGTTCCTGCACAAGTGTAAAGCCAAATTATTAGTATGTGTTGAAATATTGAAGATATAAAAGAAAAAAATATGAGAGTAGAGAGAGCCATTTACTTCTCTCCGTCTGGTCGAATGAGCGGCCGTTTATCAATGGGCACCGGCTGTTTTGGGAGGCTAGAAGGACCACGCAGCCACACACGGAAAGAAGTAGAGCTGGAGGTACCGCCCTGCAATGCTTCGGCGGAGTGAGCCCTCTCCTCGTCCTCCTCTACCTCCTCCTCCTCATCCCCAAACTCAGACTCGACCGCAGGTATAGACGTCTCCTGCCTCTCCTCCTCTGCCTCCTGAGACTCAAACTCAGCCGCAGGTATAGGCGAGACAGACCGAGCACCTCCTCCACACCTGCCTCCGCCTCTCGACCTTCCTCCTCTTGGAGGTCTTCCCCGGGGTCTGTTTCTGGAGCCTTCACCTGCATCCCTCCCCCCTTTGTATAGAGACGCTAACGATTTCTGCATACCGCCCACCATGCTTCAATCACCTGCATGTCGTGAATTGGGTATCTTGGATGGTAATGAGGGAAAAACTGTTCCACTTATTAATGGTCCCTATATGTACAAATGGATATCTAAGAAGGTAATGATATAAGTAGATCACTTGTTAATGTAATTAAGGATGAAAAATAGAGGCAGAGTGTAGGCTAAAGAATTTGTGAGAGAGCAGAAAATAACAGCATAAATGTTTCCGCTATGTTTCTAATGGAAGTGAGTTAGAAACATAAAGAAAAAGGGAAGTCCCTTCTGCTCCCATGAACCCATGCTTTGGTTTTGTGTATACCTGTTCATGTCAACTAGAAAAAATTTGCATGCATGATCAGAGGCCAATTATTTCAGAGCTACAGGGTACATGTTGGTTCCATGACTTTGCCTACTCCTTGATGCGAGTAAAATTTGATCAGTAGTATATGACAAAATCTTTAGATGGTCTACGGTTTGCCATCCACCTCTACACATTGCTACTTATGAAGTACTTGGCATAATTTAGCATGGCACAAATAGGATACCAATTAGGTCGTGGGTTCCAGCAGAATAAGGAATTACTCTAAGACTTCTCACCGCCAGGAAACAAATGATAAAACCTGATGCTAGACATTGATGATTGAAACAGGATATATATCAAAGCATTGATAGAATGGATCGGTGGACTTGCCTGTGAGTAATTCGGTGGCACGGCTAGGAAGAATCAGCGACACGCAAACGTCCCAAGCGCTCCTCCAATCCCTCACACGAACCTACAGAAGAGGAAGGAGGATCAGATTAATCTCACATGAAGCAACAGCATGCGCTAGGAACGGAGGTGGCTGCAGCGAGGCTCCCCTGCCTGCCACGAGGAGGAGGCGAGACCCCTCGCGCCGGCCGATGGCGGCGCCCCAAACCCTTGGGTGGCTCAGCTGGAGGAAGAAAGAGAGAAGGGAAAAAGGGTTTTTACCTTGAACGTACTTTGGCAAGGAGATGGGAACGTGGTTACTGCCACGTTTAAAGGCTAGGAAATATTAGGAGGGGAGAAACCTTGGCTTACCGGTGACGGGGAGGCTGGGCGGCGCGGGGAAAGCGGTGGCGAGGCGACCGGATGGCGAGGCGGGGGAGCTCGGGGCGGCGAGACGGAGGAACCCGGACGGCGAGCTCCGGCTCGGTCAGTGGCGACAGAGGAGACGGGTCGAGGTGGCACGACGGCGTGGCTCGGGTCGGGGTGGCGGAGGGTCGCTTCGGCTCTGGACCGACGGCGACGGGCGGCAGGCGGGGCGGAGCGGAACGGCGTGGCGGGCGGGGCGGCGGATCTGGGGGAAGCCGGGGCGGAGGAGCGGGGCGGGGCGGAGCGGCGCGGCGGGCAGGGCGAAGCGGCACGTGGGAGAAATGGTGAGGAGATATGAACTGGTGGCCCTAAATAGGTATGTTTGCCGAGTGCCCTATGTTTGCCGAGTGTCAGAATAGACACTCGGCAAACAACATAGAATCCGGGCATGCCCCTAGTTAGGGATGTTTGCCGAGTGTCAGAACATAGACACTCGGCAAACAACATGGTATTTTTCCTTTTTATTTCTTTTCTTTTCTTTCTTTTATTTTCTTTCATAATTCTTTCTTTCTTTCAAATTTGTGAAGGAACTGGGTGGCCCTAAGTCGGTTTGTTTGCCGAGTGCCGAGCTGTCTGCCGAATCCTGTTTGTGAAGGAGGTGCCACTTCAAGGTTGCGTATTGGCTTGCCCTCTTTACACCAACCTTATGTACCCATATTAGGACTCTATGCCAAAAATATAGGGTTTCCGACGGTTTCTGGCGTGATTTCATGCGCCCCCTCCCGCGGGTCCCGCAAAGGAGATACGCTAGTTTTTCATCAAAAGTGGTGACTTTATGTGACTTTCCTCTTTGTTAGTGATAGAATAGGGCATAGGAATATGGCCAACTCAAAAAGAGGCCAAGTTCTTACAAAAGTTGGTCCGGTCGCTTCGAAGGGGGAGTTTTGCACTCAAAGTCCAGAAATTTCCTGCGAGGTAGTCCTATTTGTAAAGGAGATGCCACTTCAAAGTTGTGTATTGGCTTGCCCTCTTTACACCAACCTTATGTACCCATATTAGGACTCTATGCCAAAAATATAGAGTTTCCGACGGTTTCTGGCGTGATTTCATGCGCCCCCTCCCGCGGGCCCCGCAAAGGAGACACGCTAGTTTTTCATCAAAAGTGGTGACTTTGTGTGACTTTCCTCTTTGTTAGTAATAGAATAGGGCATAGGAACATGGCTAACTCAAAAAGAGGCCAAGTTCTTACAAACGTTGGTCTGGTCGCTTCGTAGGGCATAGGAACACCACAAAACGTAACACTACAAAGTAATTATAGACCATGCACTATTCACTGTCCAAACCAACATCAAACGGATCCGATTTAAAAATATGAAATCTAACATTGTTAAAAATAATTCAAACAACAAACATCAAACAGAATCGAGTTGGAAACGTGTGTACGAAGAAAAACATAGTTTGCCAAGTGTCATAACACGGACACTCAGCAAAAATAAACAGTACTAACGGGGGCCACTGCTTTGCCGAGTGCCTGTTACATGACACTCGGCAAAGAAACCACGCTATCGCCTCCCCGTCAACAGCGGCGAGGTAGGACACTTGTCTCCCTGTCTGCCGAGTGTCATGTAGCGAACACTCGGCAAATAGTTGGTTTGCCGAGTGTCAAATAGCGGGTACTCGGCAAACATGTGGTTTGCCGAGTGCTGTGGTTTTGCCAAGTGTTTTTGTTGGACACTCGGTTTATGGTTGTTCTTGTCGAGTGCCCTACGGAAAACACTCGGCAAAGTATTGTGCACATGGCAAACATCTCTATCCCGGTAGTGTAGGGTTTCCTGCCCACCCGAAGCATCGCACCATTGTCATGTCGGAAACCGATCATGGTGAGTTCGGTCATTGCGAGTTCTGTAGTGAACAGGAGCGACGACATGGAGATGGCGAGCTCGGTGGGGAACAGGATGGAGGAAGGCGACGATCACCTGGAGCAGGATCCGCGCGACGGCGACGAGTACGACGACTACGATCCGGAGGCGGACACCGCGGAGGAGGCGGTCGAGGTCGATCTCGACGGGCTCGAGCAGGAGCTGCCCCCATGGATGGTGCTGGCGAAGTTCCACTCCCTCTACGGGTTCACCAACAAGGGCCTCTTCGACGCCATGGCCG
Source organism: Stipa capillata (assembly GCA_019208055.1). Classification (NCBI taxonomy): domain Eukaryota; kingdom Viridiplantae; phylum Streptophyta; class Magnoliopsida; order Poales; family Poaceae; genus Stipa; species Stipa capillata. Next base: position 118,917 of record JAGXJF010004548.1, on the reverse strand, counting down.
AGGCCTGGGCGCTGAGTGCCCGGGCGGAGATCAGGCCCCTTCACGTCAACGACTCCCACCTCTTCCTGATCGTGTTCGGCTCCGAGGCCGACCTCAACCGCGTCCTCCGCGGCGGCCCATGGCTGTACATGAGCCCCGCCCACCACGACTCCGTCGTCCGCGGCGACGGTGGCCCGTGCCCCTGGCTCCACGTCGGCGACGCCCTCATCGTCGCGCCGTACGACGGGAGGGCACGGCCGTCGGAGGTGAAGCTCGACACGGTCCTGCTCTGGGCCAGGATCTACGACCTCCCGCTCGCCTTCATGACGGAGGCCGTCGGCCGGGCGCTCGGGGCGAGGCTCGGCACCGTCCTGGAGGTGGATGTCGACGAGGGAGGGCGCGGCACCAACCTGGAGTACCTGCGCGTCAGGGTGGAGCTGTCCGTGGACAGGCCCATCCTCCGGCACCTGACGATCCGGCGGACCGGCAGGCACGAAGTGAGGTACGAGCGGCTCCCGCACTTCTGCTTCGACTGCGGCCGCATCGGCCATGGCCGGGACGAGTGCTTCGACGAGAGCAGTTGGCGGAGGTTTTCGCTGGAGCAGTGTGCTTTACCGTACCGGAGGGACTGGCACCGGAGCTGGACTGTGCGTGCTGCTGCTGGAGCGCAGGCGGCTACTGCTCCGGACGTCGAGATGCAAACTACAACTGCAACCTAGTGAATCTGAGTCCAAGGGTACGGTACGTGTGATACGCCATCGAGTTTCAGAGGAATTTATCTGATCGCCAGTACAACAGATTCGAGTTATCGTAGGTGTTTTGTGATTAAACATTGGCGTTCGTCATGATCGTCGTGCATCGTGTGTCGCTCAAAATACCTCCTAGACGAAAAGTTTGTACGTCGTCTGCGACGAAAATTTAATGGTTATGAATAAATATCTCCTATTTGCGACAAGATGGACAAGGTTAAGGTGCATTGCATAGAGATTAGCTGCAGCTTTTACTTGTTTTGCATAAAAAATTGCTGGTGAACCTACATTCATGATTAGACAAGATGTGGTGTGTGGCATTACTAGAGATTCCTAAAGGTTGACTTCCACATGGCTAGCTAAGCATTATGAGAATTATTTTAGGACTGATCCTAACTGGAAGGAAGAGGCTTTTATGGAGTGTGTGAAAAGGGATTTCAACCATGAAATAACCAAGAGAATGGCATATAGAGCTGAAGCCAGGGATATAGAGAAGGTTTTAGGTAATCACAAGAAGCAATACCATAGGTTCAGGGATTATATGCAAACTTTATTGGATTTTAATAGAGCCAGAGCTACGGAGAAGGTATTAGGTAATCCTATGGAATCAACAGAGCCAAGATTGGCTGACCATCTCGAACCAAGGTTCTATGGTTTGTCTGTTAGTTTTAATGCACAGATTCAAGGATTTCTAGCAGGTTGTAGGCCCTTCATAGGAATGTATGGCAGTTTTGTGAAGCTAGCTAATGAAGCTCAAGTTCTAGCTGCATCTGCAAGGGATGGTAACAGCATGTTTCTGGTGTGGTGAACATAGAAGACACCGATAACTGGACTTGATTCCTGCAAACACTGTTGTTAGCAATTGGACAAGGTGCTAGACATGGTGGATGGACACTTGTGTCAGACAAGCAAAAGCTAATCAAATTATCCTCCTGTTTTTTTCATCACTGCATTATATAGATATTTAACTTCCATTGTTCTCCATAGGGTTTAATTGCAGCTGTTAAAAATGTCTTCCCAGGTTGTTATCACAGGTATTGCAAAAGGCATGTGCTTGCCAATTTCTCCTCTTATGGCTCAGTATGGAGAAAAATACAAAGAATTCTCAGGTTGTCTATGCGTGCACTGAAAGTGAGTACAACATTGCCATGCAAAAGTTGAAGGATTACAATGAGGCAGCTTTGAAATGGATGGCAGCTATTCCCAAGAAATACATTAGTAGGAACGCATTTAGTACAACATCCAAGACTGATATGGTTGTGAACAACCTAAGTGAGGTCTTCAACAAATATACTCTAGATTACAGATACAAGCCAATGGTGACTAGAGTATGACAAAGAGATGATGATCTACTGCTATTTTTTTCTTAGATGAATAGAAAAAAGAAGTAACAAAAAGAAGTTTGATCTAATAGGAAAATTCTAAACACAAGCTAAATTTGGTTTGGACAATGATGAATTCTTTTTGATTTTTGGCTATATGTGGACCGTAGGAAAATATGCAATCTACTACTATGACAAAATCTCAGATCGAGCAACCTGACATTCTGATACCACCTGATGTGAACTAGGATTCCCGATTGTTTGATGAGAGGGATAACTACAACTTTGAGGACTTGACCCTCACGATTCGGCTATCAACCGTACAGGGAGAACAATAAATGAATGATATACATGGCAATATTTGAACCAACTCCATGGTGTTATTTATCTTGCTAGAAGCACGACCGACCTATCCATGAAGGATTTTTCTTACAAGCAAATCGAAGTACAAGTAACAAAATAGTAGTGTAAGCAATCTGAAATTGCGAATATGCCAGAAAGAATGATAATCTCAATGAGATGACAATGTGAGGTTCTGCAAGCAGTCTTTATAGTGGGTCTATCCAACACTAGAGAAGATCACAAATCCAGCGGTGTCCGGGGGTATTTATAGGTGGAAAAAATGTAGGGGAGGGGTTAGCCAAACCCTAGATGAATTCGGACAGACCTTTAGGCCAGACCAACCTTTGACTGATCCTGAGGCTGACCCAAAAATTGGGCTCCCGACGCTTCAGGAGGAGGGACTCAAAGGCTCACAAAGGCTGGACCAAAACAAAAATGAAGGTAGACCCCAAAATATGACTAAGTTTTTATTCTTCCCGTTCTTGACTGAAGCTTCATTTAATCTTCCATTATGTCTTCTCTGGTCATCATCACCATGTCGTCATGGAGGCTTCAAGGTCCTGAAGTTCATTCTCTTGAAGTCCTTCCCACTGCCAAAAGCATGAACTTGAACCCTCTCTTGCTCTTCAAGATCATGCTGGACCTTATTATGTTCTTCAGAGTAAGGGAAGTAATGAAATCAGTGGTAGCAGTGGCTGTACCCATGGAGGTCATATCCTCATCACGAGGAGAGGGGTCAAGAGGACTTTGCCACTTGATGAACTCCTGTAAAGGCTTCGCACAAGGCCCCATTGAAGTAGCTGACCTCTCCTCCAAAGAAAAAGACAAAGTCCAAGACAACAATTGCCAAGGTTGCCACAAAAAAAATATATAGAGGCTAGAGCCGCCATGGCCAACTCTAGATTTTGATGATGATGAGGCAGTGGCATCCCCACTGGAAAATTTGCTAGCTCAGGCTTAAAAGGACAAAGCTGCAGAAGACAAACAAATAACTTCTAGACGCATTGCCAAGGGGACTGTCAATGTCCCGACAAAGAAGGCACCTGCACCCAAGAACAATGGTGCCAGGAGACCACCGACTCTCCTTTCTCCGCTCAGGAAGAAGGAAATCTTTTGGTTCTTATAAAGACCCTCTTATGTAATTACTGGTAAATGAGATGTGTCGGCGTAGAGACGCCTCTAGCGGTGGTCCGGTTGGACCCCCCTTGGGATTCGGCCGGGGGCGCAGTAAAGTTCCTCTTATGAACCGTAGATGGATCAAGAAGGGTGCGGATTTGAGGCTAAGGACACAGGATTTACCCAGGTTCAGGCCACCCGGAGGTGTAACACCCTACGTCCTGCTTCGGTGTTTTTATTGATCTGTGTGCGATTACAAGGGGTATTTTGCTTACAATAGGAGTTCTTTCCTCAGGGCTCTAACCCTAGCTGCCTTGCTCAAGGAACCAGCCGGAGAAGAAAGCCCAGGAGAGAGGATGTGTGTTTGTTTGGTTATTCAGCTAGGTTTCGAACCAAACTCCGAACCCTTTGCATGGCCTTGGGCCTCCCCTTATATACTCGGGGGGTTTCCACAGCAACCAAAAGGGTCCCATCGGTGACGTGGGCGCAACAGGGCGACCCACGCCCTTCATTTAATGCACGGCACCGACTTCCGCGCTGGGCGCATTCTCACCATGCTTCCGAACAGGGGATCTGACACCTTTTATTCCCGGTGGGCCCCGCAACCGGAGACTTACCGGGCTCCTTCTGACAGAACGGGTGAAACACCCATCCCTGGGCCCCAGTGGTCAGCGACCAAGCCCGCGCACCGGGGCGCGCGGTGACGCGACCCAAGGGGGCAAAAAGCGTGACAGCGACCGGGGCGTGCGGTGCGGCGCGCCCGGTCGGTCAACAAGACTGTCAGACGGGCCCATCATCACGCGAAAAGTGATAGGCAGAGGAACCTATCGCCTGAGCGGGTGGGGCCCGACCTGACCGACATCATGCCCTCATAGGGCTTAGGATTCTTTGCCGAAATGACCTGCATTAAATACCCCTACCAGAGCAGAGACTTGCGGGAGAAGCTAACCACTTGATGACGAGGCCGGAAGTGGGCCCCATAGGGGGACCCAACGACCCCGAGCCCTACGTCCCCGAGCGGCCTCTTCAAACGCGAGGGGCGCCAGCTGTCCCAGGGCATCCCCGAGTGACCCCGAGCGCTCGGGGAGCGCTCGCTGGGGAATCACTCAGGACCCCTACGGGTGGGGCTCCGAGAGGAGCGCTCGGGGGGATGCCCCGAGCGCTCCACTGGGGCCCACGCACCTGGGAACGCCGGGCACTCGGGGAAAGACCCCGGGTGCTCCCTCGATTCTTGAGCCTGGGGCTTTCGGGAGCCCAAGGCCCTTTCAGATGATGGCCCACGGACGCGGCGCACGAGGAAGGCCCCCGAGCGCCCGGACTTGAACGCCGGACCCACTTGGTGGCCGGGGCGGGGTCTACTCCGACCCGATCGCCACGTGGCTCGCTCCGCGGCATCTGGTTGGCCTCCGCTGGCGGTTTGGGGGACCCTGGGCCCCATTCCGCCGACAGTAGCCCCCGGCCTTGTCCCCCAGAGACGGCCCGACGGGCCGCGACTGGGGATAAGGCCTTCTCTTCTTGGGCCAAGCGGGGATGCCAGCCCATCTTCATGCGCCCTGCGAAGGGGCGCTTTTTAATGCGCGCGGGGAAGGCGCGCGGCTCTTCGCGCCGCGCGCTAGCGGTTGCGTGCCCCGGGTTTCGTGCGGCCGAATCTTTACTGCCATATGGCAGTAGATTCGCAGGCCATGATTACACGTCCTCCGGGTTCCGCGCGGCCGCAGTCTCACTGCCAACGGCAGCGATCTGACAACCCACGATCGCACAAAAAACGCCGCATGCGGGCGGTTGATCTTCTGAGGAAATCTTTTTCTTTAAAAGAGGACCGATCCCACACCTTTTCAAACTTCCGACTTCTGCGCAAACACTTCGCTCCCGAAGTTTTTTGCGCTCGCTTCGCCTTCTTCCTCTCGCCGCCACCCTATTTGCCTCCGAAAGACTTTCTCTCTCCTCCACACCGCCGCCACCATGACTCGCTGCAGGAACCGCCCTACCTCCCCGGAGCCGGAAGCCGTGATCCCCAAGTCCCGCCTCACCAATGAGGAGGCGATGGACAAGGTTCGGCTGCTGGTGGTGCCGGAGGGTTGGCCGGACCCAACGGTGGTGCGGCCGGCGACGTTCCCGCCGGAGCCGCGGGAGAACGAGACGGTGATCTTCGTCAGCTTTCTCGCCGTCGGGCTCCTTCCGCCATTCTCGCCGTTCTTCATGGCGATCCTAGAGGATTATAGGATTCACCTTCTGCATCTCACTCCCAACTCCGTGGTGGTGCTGGCGATCTTCGCCCACCTCTGCGAGATGTTTGTGGGGGTGATGCCATCGGTGGCCCTCTTCAAGCACTATTTCGTCCTCCGCACGGTCGGGAAGAGCCGGGGCTCCGCCCGAGTGGAGGTCAGCGGCAGTGTGAACTTCCAGCTCTGAGCGAAGGTTGCCGACCCCTACATTCCGCAAGATCTGTGGAACAAGTGGGACGATTGGCGCCAGAGCTGGTGTTACATCAACACCAACCCGGCGGAGATGCTTCTGCTTCCCGAAGCGCCGGCGGAGCACCGCAAGACGTGGGAGTTCCTTGGCGACGGCGACAAGGACCTCTGGGTGGTGGTGCAGCGCATCTCCCAGCTCCGGGAGCTGGGCTTGACCGCCACCATGGTCGTCGGCGACTTCCTGCGCTGCCGGCTGGCGCCGCTACGGGAACGCAGGCGGCCGGCGTGGCAGTACACCGGCGACCAGGATTATGGTCGGACGATGGTCGGCGCCGACACGAACCTGGGCGAGGAGGAGATGGCGGCCAACCTGAGGATACTACTCGGGGTCTCGGACATCTCGCTCGCCGAGCTGCCGCGGCCGGACTTCCCTCTCTGCGTCGACGCGGAGCGAAAGGCCATCCTGGCTATGATGCCAACGTGCGACGCGGAGGGCATCGTGAGCCCGCCGAAGGACGGCGCGCGCAGGCCGGCCGGGTCCATCCGGATCTTCTCGAATAAGGAGGAGGCGGAGGCGGCGCGGGCAGCTAGGGCACCGAGCACCTCGGCCGCCGCCCACGACCCCGCTGACCCGAAGGGCAAAGGGATCGCACCTCCTCCCCCGTCTCCCCCGCCGCCGCGGCCACAAGCGCCGAAGCCGAGGCCGCAAGCAACGCCGACCGTGGGGCGGCAAGCGACGGGGACGGGGAGCAGCCGCGCCGGGCAAGGATCATCCGGGCCGGGATCCTCCGGACAACGCCCCGCCGGGCCGCCGCCTCCGCCGCCTCCGCCGCCCGCGCGCCCTGCGGCGCCGGGGGCCGGCAGCGGTTCTGGGTAACGCACCTTCGGACAAGGGTCTTCGGGGCAGCGGCCCTCTGGACCGCTGCCTCCGCCGCCTCCGCCACCCGCGCGCCCTGCGGCGCCGGGAGCTGGAGGCGCCGGGCAAGGATCCTCGGGGCAGCGCCCCTCCGAGCCGCTCCCTCCGCCGCCTCCGCCGCCCGTGCGCCCTACGGCGCCGGGGGCCGGCGGCGGTTCTGGGCGAGGGGCTTCCGGAGCTGCGCCGACCGGAGGTTCATCGGCGGCGGGCACGGGTGCCGCCGTCGGACAAAAAAGGAAGGGCCCGACGTCGCCTCCTGGCATGGGACGCCAGGTTCCGAAGGGCTCGTGGCGGTAAGCGAGAGCTTTCCCCCCACCTTTTCTCCTTTTTGGCTAAGAGTTTTGCTCGGACGCTGACCCGAACTTGGCTGTGTTTGTCTTTTCAGGGAGAGCAAGAAGTCTCGGCCGTCCCCGAGCTCTCCTACTGCTCCGAGGGCTCCGCCAGCCCCGAGCGCGACTGCGGGCCCGAGAGCTCCGGAGGCTCCGAGCGCGGCAGCAGTTGCGAGCGGGGCTACGGATCCGAGCGGCCCTTCGGCTCAGAGCGAGCCGGCGGGTCCGCCCCCGAGCGCACCTTCCGCACCGAGCGGTCCCGCGACACCGAGCGAGCCAGTGGACCCGACCCCGAGCGGGGCTGCGGCCCCGAGCAATCCCCCCGGCCCCGAGCGGTCCTTCGGCCCCGAGCGCGCCTACTTTCCCGAGCGCGAGCCCAACCCCGAGCGCGATGCCGGCGCCGAGGGCTGAGGCCGCCTCAGGAGAAGAGGCTGCCCCGAGCGCGGCTAAGGCCGCGCCGGAGGCGACGGAGATGCTAGAGGCGATGGAGAGCGCCGCTCCGGCGGAGGAGGAGCTGCGTGTCGCCGAGCCCGAGGGGCGGGCGGCGGCACTTGGGCAACAATTGGCCCTGGTGGAGGGGCCCGAGGGGCGGGCGGCGGCACTTGGGCAACAATTGGCCCTGGTGGAGGGGCCCGAGAGGACCCGACCCGAGGAAGGGGCCGGGGCCTCAACCGTGGCCGGGCGTCCCGAGCCCCAACAGGAGGAGTCTGAATTTTACGATGTCCTCGTCCTGACAGGGTGGAGGCCCGCCGCGCCCCGAGAACAGGCGCCTCGGAGGGTCCCCACTGATGTGTTCGACGCGGCGCATGCGGCCCTCGACAAGATCCAAGAGGACCTCACCTCTAAGGAGAAGGCCTTAGAGGAGCGGGAGAAGTCCTTGGACGAGCGGGAGGGGTCCTTGGAGGACCGGAAGGCCGCGCTTGCGGAGGCGGGGGAGAACTTCTTGACGCGCTTGCGCATCGCCAAGCGAGAGTACGAGAGGGACACCGCCGACCTCGAGCGCCAGCGGGAGAACGTGGACGAGATGAGGAGGGAGGCCATCTCGCGCGCGCGCGAGAGCTCAAACGGCTGGAGCGGGACCTCGACCGGCGGGCCTCGCTGCTCGAACCGCGCGAACGGGACTTGGAGGCGCGGATAGAGGAACGCGCCGACGACCTCACTCGCCGGGGAGATCAGCTCCAGCTCCGGGAGAGCGAGGCCGACACGAAGGCGCAGGAACTCAGCCGCCGCGAGCAGGAGCTTGAGGAGGGGGCCAACTCGCTGGAGGCTGAAGTCCAGACGCGCGTCGAGGCCGCCCGCTCGGAGCTCACCAAGGAGATGGGGGACCTTCGCATGGAGGTCGGCTCGAGGACTTGCGCATTTCCAAGCGTAATGTCCAAGCCAAACTTCAGGAGGTGGAGGAGGCGAGGAAGCGCGAGGCTTCGGAAGCGGCCGCGGCGCTGACGGAGTTGGAGCGGGAGAATGGGCGGATCCTCCACGAGCGGCGGGAGTCGGCGCAGCTGATGCGGGAACTCTTCTCCCGCGCGAAGGAGGCCGTCCTGGTCGCTGGGCTTGGCGAGGCGTCCTTGCCGGGAAGGATCGACGACAACCCCGGGAACCTCGCGCTGGGCTTCCAAGACATCACCGAGCGCCTTGAGGGACTCGGCGAGGCCGTGCGGAACCGGCTCGAGGAAGAAGCCGGGAGTTGGCGGTCGTGGTGGCGGAGCACACTTTGGCGTGCTACCACAGCCGCGACCCTAACTTCTCCCTGGAACCAGCCTTGGAGGGGGTCGACGAAGCCGGCGAGGAGGAAGCCCACAGGGCGGTCCGTGGGGCGGCCGAAGAGATTGCCCAGCGGTTTGCCCGCGAGGAAGAGCCCGGCGACGGCGGCGGCGATGGCGCCGACGAAGCGTTGCTCCTCTTTTTATCTTCTTTTTGTTGTTCTTAGCCCGGGGCGAAGCCCCTTTGTAAGAACTTTTGCTTGAAGTTTGTGTAATGCAAAGAACTTTTGGCCCGAAGCCCTTTGTCCCTTGCTTTTTCCTTGTTATTGTACTTGCGCTGGAACTTGCTTCTTTTCCTTGCTGCTTCGGGCGAAGCGTCTGGCTCTTGCTCGGAGAAGGACGGAGAAAAGGCCCTCGGGCCCCCCGAAGGCCCCAAGCCCCCGAGAGCTTGACGCATCGTTGCTGAAGCAAAGGAAATTCTACCCTCGGGACACCGGGTGTCCCTGAGCCGAACTCTTGATTTCGTCGCTTGCCTGCAAAAAATTGCCCAAGTCTTTGTGCTTGGGACAATGGTTGGGACGAGCAGTTATTGGTATATGTCATGCTAACCGTAGGATATTTGTGTACTTTTTCATATTTTGGAGAACTTTCATTTTTAGACGACAATATTCCCTTGTGCCTCTGGAATGCTACTGGGAAAACCGCCGGGCGCGGGCGTGAGTGCATAGAGTACTTGGGCGGCTTAATTGCCAGGCTGATGTCGAGGGTTAAGGAACCAGGCAAGACACCAGGGCTTTGAGCGGACAACCCGAAGCACTCCCCGTGACTCTCGTCGCTACCTTCAGGTAAACCCTTCGCGAGTACAGACGGCATTTAGAAAAATTGGCGAGTGAAAACTATTCGCTCATGCGATGCCCGGGAGCTTTAAAAACATATGGGAAAAGATTAAGAAGCTTAACTTAGGAATTAGGCTCCTTGTTGTATTTGTGCCTCGAGGCTTATCATTGATGCAATGAGCGGTACCCGAGCACTTCGCCAGGATGAACCTGTTCACTTAACGAGCGATTATACGACTTACTCAGCAAAAAAGGACCTTTTCCGTGGATCTTTCGAGGGCTCGCCTGTTGTCACGGCCCGCGGGTTTTCGAAACTGCCAGCCTGTCCCGAGCACGAAGAGTGAGGCTATCCGAATGACATGTAGTTGGGTAGCACTCGGGGTTGCTGACCAGCAGAGCACGGGTGGCCAGGGGCTTATTTGCCCTGACTCGGATGTGCTCGGGGGTACAGCTAAAACACCCGAGTGTCTTACGGCCCGCGAACAGACATTGGACTCGCTCGACCACTCGTACTCGGACCGGTGGGGCCTACCCGCACCGGGGGGGGGACTCGGGGTCCCGAGGAAAACGCGGAAAAAGACTAATTTGCTGGATAGCGAGAGGATATTGATATTGAAAATAGAAATCGACATTGCACAAGAAATTCATACAAAGGGAAACTACATTGTTATATTGATAATAATGCTAATTTAATAGGTTGGGGTACAAAGGAGCCCCCGAGCGATGGCACGAGCGCGTGGGATACTCGGGTGACCTTTGGCCGGACTGGTGCTCGGGGTTGAGGAACCAAGCCGAGCAGCCAGGGCTTAGGGTGACAGACCCGGAACTTCCCGTGACTCACTTTTGGCACTCGGGGAGCTGACCCTAAAAAGCAAAAACTTACCCGGGCCATTCACGGGAAAAACTTGCGCAAGAGCTCGATGTTCCATGCGTTGGGTAGCGGCATCCCGTCTTCAGCAGCTAGCCTCACCGAGCCTGGCCGAGTGACTCTGGTCACTCGGTAGGGTCCTTCCCACATGGGGGAGAGCTTGTTCTTCCCTTCCCGCGTCTGGACGCGGCGAAGCACCAGGTCTCCGACTCCCAGAGACCTCGGCTTGATGCGGCGCTGATGATAGCGCCGGAGGCTTTGTTGATATCTGGCGGCACGGAGGGCAGCTCGGCACCTGTGCTCTTCAAGGAAGTTGACGTCTTCCAACCTGCGCTGATCTTGGTCTTCCTCCGAGTACGCCGCGACCCGGGAGGACCGGAAAGTGAGCTCGGAGGGAAGGACTGCTTCTGCCCCGTAGACGAGGAAGAAGGGGGTTTCGCCGGTCGCCCAACTGGGGGACGTCCGGATTGACCAAAGGACGGCCGGGAGCTCTTCTATCCATCCAGCTCCGCATTTCTTGAGCCTGTCGAACGATCTTGTCTTGAGCCCCCGAAGGACCTGAGCGTTCACGCGCTCGACCTGACCATTGGCTCGGAGGTGAGCGACAGAGGCGAAGCAAATTTCTGTCCCGAGGGCTTGGCAGTACTCGAGGAAAGCATCACTCGTGAACTAAGTGCCGTTGTCGGTGATGATGCGGTTAGGCACCCCGGACCGGCACATGATGCCTCGGATAAACTTGATCGCTGACTGCTTGTTGATCTTGACGACTGGCTCAGCTTCCGTCCACTTGGTGAACTTGTCGATGGCGACATAGAGGTACTCGTAGCCCCCGATTGCTCGGGGGAACGGGCCCAAGATATCCAGCCCCCAGACCGCGAAAGGCCACGAGAGGGGGATGGTGTGGAGTGCCTGAGCGGGCTGATGTGTCTGCTTGGCGTGGAATTGGCAGGCCTCGCAGCGTCAAACCAGCTCAAAGGCGTCCTCGAGGGCTGTCGGCCAGTAAAATCCTTGCCGAAAGGCTTTACCGACCATCGTGCGAGACGATGCATGGCTACCGCACTCGCCCTCGTGGATGTCCACGAGCATGTCGTGGCCTTCCTCCCGGGAGATGCATTTCATGAGAATGCCGTTGGTACCGCGCCGATAGAGGTCTCCATCTACGAGCGCGTACCTTTTTGATTGCCGCGCGATTCTTTCCGCAGCGGCTTCGTCTTCGGGAAGGATGTTTTCTTTCAGGTATCCTCGGATCTCGGAGATCCAGGAGGTGTCCTGAGAATAGGTGGCAAGCACGAGGTGCTCGCCCGGCGGCGGCCTGACGGGAAGATCTCCCACTGAAGGTGCCACCTGGGTAGACTCGCCTTGGCGCGAGGTTCCCCCTTCGTCTTGGTCGGCGGCCTCGACGGACGGCCAAGAGAGCCTTTCTTCAAAGGTCCCAGCCGGAACCGGCTCCCGAGAGGAGGCCAGTCGCGATAAGGAGTCGGCGGCGTCGTTGTAGCGGCGGGGAACGTGCTGGAGCTCCAGCCCATCAAAGCGCCGCTCCAACTTCCTGACTTCGCTCAGGTACGCCGACATTTGAGGGTCCGAGCACTGGTACTCCTTTGACACCTGATTGACAACTAACTGGGAGTCGCTTTTGACGAGCAGACGGCGGATCCCGAGGGATGCGGTGGCGCGCAGCCCTGCAAGGAGGCCTTCGTACTCTGCCATATTGTTGGTGGCGCGGAAGTGCAACTGCACGACGTACTGGAGTGTTTCACCCGTCGGGGAGGTGAGAACCATTCCAGCCCCCGCTCCCTTGAGCGTGAGGGAACCGTCGAAGTGCAGAGTCCAATGCTCGGTTCCTCCTTGTCCCGGGTTGGCGGAGAGTTGCTCGCTTTCGTCTTCTGCCACGGGTGTCCACTCGGCAACAAAGTCAGCCAGAGCTCTACTTTTGACCGCGTGGTTGTTGACGAAGCGCAGATTGAACTCACCGAGCTCGATGGCCCACTCGACGACTCGCCCAGTGGCCTCCCGGTTACGGGGGATGCGCTCGAGGGGGTAGGACGTAACCACCCGCACCTCGTGCGCTTGGAAATAGTGCCGAAGCTTCCTCGACGCGACGAGCACCGCGTAGAGTAGCTTCTGAGCTTGAGGGTAGCGCGTCTTGGCATCGCGCAATACTTCGCTGATGAAGTACACGGCATGCTGCTGGAGGCGCACTTGGGAAGGAGGTTCCTCGGGCCCAGCCCCCGAGTGGACGACCTCGCTCCCGAGCAAGGCGGGTTGCTCGGGCTCTCTCGGGAGGCGGGGCTCGGGGTTTTCTCCGGGAAGATGGTTGCTCGGGGACTCGGCCCCGAGAACCCCGCTCGCTCCCCCGAGAGCCTCGCTCGGGAGCTCGCTCTCGGGGGCTCCGGCCGACTGCTCGGGGTCACCGCTTGGGAGCGGGGGCCCGAGAGCCTTTGCCTGGTCGGGGGATGGCAGGAGCTCGGACCCGACCTCCCGCTCGACGACGAGGACAGCACTCACCACCCGGGGCGACACCGAGAGGTAGAGGAGCAGAGGCTCCTCGGGTCTCGGCGCCACCAGGACCGGCGGCGAGGTGAGGTATTTCTTGAGGCCCTCGAGGGCCTGCTCGGCTTCTGGGGTCCATTCAAAGTGGCCCGACCTCTTGAGAAGCTTGAACAAAGGGAGGCCCCGCTCCCCGAGCTTGGAGATGAAGCGTCCCAAGGCGGCCATGCAGCCCGTTAAGCGCTGCACGTCCTTGAGACGCGCCGGTGGGCGCATCTGATCGATGGCCCGGATCTTCTCGAGGTTGGCTTCTATGCCTCGGCTTGAGACCAAGAAGCCGAGAAGCTTGCCGGAAGGAACCCCGAAGACACACTTCTCGGGGTTCAGCTTCATGCGAGTACCACGGAGACTGTTGAAAGTCTCGGCGAGGTCCTCGATGAGCGCCTCCTCGCGTCTTGACTTGACGACGAGGTCGTCGATGTAGGCCTCAACGTTGCGACCTAGCTGCGACTGCAAAGTAATACGCATAGCCCGCTGATAGGTCGGGCCAGCGTTTTTCAACCCAAAAGGCATGCGGACATAACAAAAAGTCCCCGCAGGGGTTGTAAATGAAGTTTTTTCCTCATCCTTTACAGCCATACTAATCTGGTGATAACCAGAGTAGGCATCTAAAAAACAGAGAAGATCACACCCTGCGGTGGAATCTACTATCTGATCGATGCGAGGTAAAGGAAAAGGGTCTTTCGGACAAGCCTTGTTGAGGTCGGTGCAGTCCACGCACATCCTCAGCTTGCCGTTCGGCTTGGGCACGACGACGGGGTTGGCGAGCCATTCGGGGTGGAGGACCTCTCGGATGAAGCCAGCTGCGAGGAGCCTGCTGACTTCATCACGGACGAACTCCTGCCGTTCTGGTGCTTGACGGCGCACCTTCTGCCGGATCGGCCGAGCGTCGGAGCGCACGGCAAGGCGATGCTTAGTCACTTCCCTAGGGACCCCGGGCATGTCGGACGGTTGCCATGCAAACACGTCAGCGTTTGCCCGGAGGAAAGCGACGAGCGCGCCTTCCTATTTGGCGGTCAGGCGGCCGCCGATCTTGACGGTCTTGGACGCGTCTTGTCCAAGGACCACCTCCTTCACAGGGACGGAGTCGTCAGCAGCGACTCTCGCCTTGGTCGGGGGCGGACCCGAGGACTCGGGGGGCTCGGGAGCGTCGTCGACGGCCGCGGCAACTTTGGAGAAGAGTTGCTCGGCGCAGGCGACGGAGCCCTGGATGTCGGCCGGCACGGTGATGGTGCCGTTGGGGGCCCGGCATCTTGATCGTCAAGTAGGCATAATGGCACGCCATCATGAACTTGGCGAGCGCCAGACGCCCCAAGATGCCGTTGTAGGGGAGCTCGAACTCGGAAACATCGAAGATGATGTTCTCGGTCCGGTGGTTGCCCTTGGTGCCGAAGGTGACCATCAAGGACACCTGGCCCAAAGGCAGGGTGAGGCCGGGGGAGACGCCGTAGAACGGCAGCGTCGGCTTCAGATCTCCCCGGGGTACCTGCATTTTGCCAAACACTTCGGGGGACAGGAGATTAAGTCCTGCGCCCCCGTCGACCAGCATGCGGGTTACCTTAATATTGCAGATGGTGGGGGAGACGACGAGCGGGAAGCGGCCCACGCCCGAGATGTTCTCGGGATGGTCCGAGCGGTCGAACGTGATCGGGGATCCCGACCACTTGAGCGTTCGGGACGCGTCGGCGCTCGGGGTCGCCGAGCACACCTCACGCGCTAGGAGCTTGAACTGACGGCGAGAGGTGGGCGCGAAGGCGCCGCCGCTGATGCACGCCACCGCCTGCGGCTCCTGGAAGCCAAGGTCTTCTTCCTGCCCGTCGGGGTCGTCGTCGCCCTCGGCGCGGCGCTCCTCCCGCTGCTTCTTGTTCCTCTCGGAGAGGTACTTGACCGTCCGGCACTCGGAAAGATCGTGCCGGTCGGTCTCGTGGATAGGACACCACAGGCCCGAGCTCGGCTGGGGAGCTCGGGGTGGCTTCTTGCCACCGCTCGGCCCGGCGCACGGGGGCTTACAAGGCTTGGCCTCCGCCGCAGCGACGGGCTCGGACTTACGCTTCTTGCCCTTCTTGTCCCGCTTCCCAGCGGGGCGAGAGGGGCCGGCGCCGTCGACCGCTGATTGGTCGGGGCGCGGGTCGTGCCAGGCACGGGCTTCAGCTGCCTTAGCGCACTTGTCCGCGATAGCGAACAAGTCCGCGGTGGACTGGATGTCCCGAGTGCCCATCTTCTCAAGCATCTTTTCGTCGCGGACTCCCTGATGGAAGGCAACGATGACGGCCTGAGGGGTTATCTTGGGGATGGTGTTGCGCACCTGGCTGAAACGCTGGATGAAGTGCCGCAACGTCTCTCCTTTTCGCTGGCGGAGAGCGTGGAGATCGCTCTCCGTGCCAGGGCGCTCGAAGGTGCCCTGGAAGTTCGCCACGAACTGGTGGCACAGGTCTGCCCAAGATGAAACAGAACCTGGGGGAAGGTTCATGAGCCAGGACCGGGCCGATCCCTTCAGGGCCATCGGGAACCAGTTGGCCATGACCTTCTCGTCACCTCCAGCGGCCTCTACCGCGGTGGGGTAGATCTGGAAGAACTCTTCGGGATGGAAAGATCCATCGTACTTCTGCGGCAGCTCTGGCCAGAACTTGTTTGGCCAGGTGACGCGGCGGAGCTCGGTGGTGAAGGCCTGGCAGCCCATCCCACAACGGGGGGTGCCGGCCTCCCCACCCTGCTGGACGTGACGGTGCGCCCGGGAGCGCGCGCGGCCAGCGGTAGGGCCGGAGGAGGATTGGCCCTCGTCCACCCTATCGTGCTCGCACTGGCGCTCGATGATGGTGCGGGCGTCGACACCTTCCCTCCGCCTGTCAAGGCGGTGGCGAAGATCCTGGGCGTTCCCACGGGCGGGAGAAGCGACCGAGGGAGGAGACGCGCCGCGCCAGCCGCCGGCGGACCCGCGCTGTGGACGCGGTGGCGCCGGCGGCGAGGCCACGGAGGGGCCAGCGCGGGTGCCGCCATGCCCGGATGAGGCGTGGGCGCTCCTGGCCGCCGCTTGGCGACGGGCGGTGCCGACCAGGTCGGCGAGGTCCTGGAGCCATGGGCCCACAGGGGATGCAGCTTTCACCGGGACGGGAGGATGTCAGAGGAGGAGCTGCGCCGCCTGCAGCGTGCTTAACTCCCCGGGATCCGCGAAGTCTAGCCGGCGGCGAGGCGGCAACGGTGGGGCAGATCCGGCGGCGGCCCCAGAGGGCCGCGCACGTGCGCGCAACTCAAAGGCAGCGATCGCCGACGTGCCACCAGACGCGTTGTCGCCCCCTTCCGGGTTGGAAGGATCTGACTCAGATGAAGGTCCGGACAGACTCACCCTCCCGCCACCGGCAGGCGGACGAGAATCTGCCATGGAGGTAGGTTCGAAAGAACCCTAAGCGCCCCCTACCTGGCGCGCCAGCTGTCGGCGTAGAGACGCCTCTAGCGGTGGTCCGGTTGGACCCCTTTTGGAATTCGGCCGGGGGCGCAGTAAAGTTCCTCTTATGAACCATAGATGGATCGAGAAGGGTGCGGATTTGAGGCTAAGGACACAGGATTTACCCAGGTTCAGGCCACCCGGAGGTGTAACACCCTACGTCCTGCTTTGGTGTTTTTATTGATCTGTGTGCGATTACAAGGGGTATTTTGCTTACAATAGGAGTTCTTTCCTCAGGGCTCTAACCCTAGCTGCCTTGCTCAAGAAACCAGCCGGAGAAGAAAGCCCAGGAGAGAGGATCTGTGTTTGTTTGGTTATTCAGCTAGGTTTCGAACCAAACTCCGAACCCTTTGCATGGCCTTAGGCCTCCCCTTATATACTCGGGGGGTTTCCACAGCAGCCAAAAGGGTCCCATCGGTGACGTGGGCGCAACAGGGCGACCCACGCCCTTCATTTAATGCACGGCACCGACTTCCGCGCTGGGCGCATTCTCGCCATGCTTCCGAACAGGGGATCTGACACCTTTTATTCCCGGTGGGCCCCGCAACCGGAGACTTACCGGGCTCCTTCTGACAGAACGGGTGAAACACCCATCCCTGGGCCCCAGTAGTCAGCGACCAAGCCCGCGCACCGGGGCGCGCGGTGACGCGACCCAAGGGGGCAAAAAGCGTGACAGCGACCGGGGCGTGCGGTGCGGCGCGCCCGGTCGGTCAACAAGACTGTCAGACGGGCCCATCATCACGCGAAAAGTGATAGGCAGAGGAACCTATCGCCTGAGCGGGTGGGACCCGGCCTGACCGACATCATGCCCTCATAGGGCTTAGGATTCTTTGCTGAAATGACCTGCATTAAATACCCCTACTAGAGCAGAGGCTTGCGGGAGAAGCTAATCACTTGATGACGAGGCCGGAAGTGGGCCCCACAGGGGGACCCAACGACCCCGAGCCCTATGTCCCCGAGCGGCCTCTTCAAACGCGAGGGGCGCCAGCTGTCCCAGGGCATCCCCGAGTGACCCCGAGCGCTCGGGGAGCGCTCGCTGGGGAATCACTCGGGACCCCTACGGGTGGGGCTCCGAGAGGAGCGCTCGGGGGGGATGCCCCGAGCGCTCCACTGGGGCCCACGCACCTGGGAACCCCGGGCACTCGGGGAAAGACCCCGGGTGCTCCCTCGATTCTTGAGCCTGGGGCTTTCGGGAGCCCAAGGCCCTTTCAGATGATGGCCCACGGACGCGGCGCATGAGGAAGGCCCCCGAGCGCCCGGACTTGAACGCCGGACCCACTTGGTGGCCGGGGCGGGGTCTACTCCGACCCGATCGCCACGTGGCTCACTCCGCGGCATCTGGTTGGCCTCCGCTGGCGGTTTGGGGGACCCTAGGCCCTATTCCGCCGACAAGATGAATTCAAATGATTTAAAGCAAAAACCTAGCAAATTTAACCTAGAATCAACACAAATAAAATTTGTGAACGCAAATTCACCAAAATTTCATTCTAGTAATTTTTATAAGTCTTAAACACTTCGGAGAAGCTCCCTAAAAATTAACAAGTCATTTGAAATTGAATTGCATATTCAAATAAAAGGAATTTTCAAATTATTTTCACATGGACATAACTGAAATACTTTGATTAGGTGAATTTCCCCTTCTTCAAAATGTGTAAAATTTTATATCTAATGTTTATTTATATTCCTGAAGAAAAATAAATTTTTTAAATATTTGAGAAGCATTTTATTTACCTACACTTCAGACCAAAGTTTGGAAAAATTTACATTTATTTTTAAATGGTAGTCGAAAATAAAATATTTTGATATAAGAAAATTCTTGGAGGTTATAAATACTGTAAAGGCCCCCCGTGAATTTTTAAATTTAAAAAAATCAAATTTGAATCCTCTTTTAGTTCAAACCCTAAAACAAAACAAAATAAAAATAACATAAAAAGTGAAGTCTTCTTACCTAATGCGCTGGCCAATCGGTACATCTTCCTGAGCGTTGGGCCGAGCCCACCGTCAACCTCGCCCACCTAGGATGCGGCTTCGTCCTTCTGTTTCTGTGATCGACAAGCAGGCCTTGCCGTTTGGATCATCATCACCACGTGGCCGAGCCACGCGGCGCGCGAGCTCTGTCGAGCATGGACGACGATGCCGACGGCAAACCATTTCATCACGCTCGACCTCAACCCGTCTGTTGCATCGTTGTCTCCGCCCGTTCCTCTACATCGCCATGTGTCCTTTTTCATCACTTTGAGAGCCGTTGTGGCCACGCCATCGATTCCGCGTCTCTGGCCAGTGAGCGATCACTTCACCCCCTTCTCTGTTTCCTCGCCCATGAACCCCCATTCGCTAGTGAACATGCCTCACTCTTGCACTTCTTCTCATACTAGAATTGGAACTGGCTATTGAGTTCTCTACCAGATCGCACCTGGCATTGAGAGCTCCGACGAGTGCGCCGCTGCTGGCATCGTCTTCTCCTTCACATTCGACGGTGCATTTTCCTCTCTAACCTTGCCCATTCACTCTGACTTTCCCCTCTAGTCTCATTTTTTCCTTGCCTTGCACAAATCACCGAGAGTCGACCACTAAGCCATCGTCATCTATAACTCCGGCTGAGATCCACCGATAGACCATCACCATTGCTCTACTAAACCCTAGCATCCGCCGATGAGTTCTTTAGCTTCCTGAGGTCCTTTCTTCCCTGCTTGACCTCCCCTTTGTCCTCAACTTGCACCAAACACTATTCTCCTCCTCCTCCTCCACCAGAGCTCCTCCGCTGCCATCGACCGTGAAGTCCATCGTACTGTCACACCCTGATTTTTGAAATCTGCATGTAGCATGACCTCGCATGTAGTTAGGACACTTTCAATCATGCATGGACCCATTATTCACGACCATGCCACACACGCACCGTATGTCGGAATAAACCCTAATGCAGGAATACCCCTTAGCCTGACACCTACACATTGTACACCGATGTGACAACGGTACCCTGCAAATGAGTAGTCCCAAGCTAAGGTGAATGGATTTCCGTGGGTCCTCATATCCCCTCCCACCTTACGGCACCCGGAAAACCCTAGTTCTAGGCCCAGATTCCTTTTTCCCTATTAACTCCAATTTCAACAGAAACCCCAACTGTGTAATCTAACGCCCGTCGGCCTTCCTAAAAATTCTGGGAAAATCCGTGGGACAAACTAATGTTATTCCCAACTTAAATATTACATAATATGGGGGTACCTAGTTCAAAAATATCCACGTATGAAAATAATTAACTTTAGGGCAGAAATGCGCATTGAACTGCAACTCATAAGAATAGGTCTTGGAAAATTTTGATAAAATTCCACATCAGTCTCCATATCACTAGGGGTACAAATACACAAACATATGGGCACATCATGTTCAGAAATTTAGAGCAGCCAGCATCAAACACCTTGGCACAAATTATTCTTCCGCATGAAATCAAGAGAAAACCCTAAGTAAAAATTCACCAAAAAATTCGTGGAGCGTCTCCTCTGTCTCCCCGGCATACCTAATCCCATAACTCCCATTGGCAGCATCCTATCTCGTCCTTTCCAGTTGAACTTTAGCTCTTGTCATGCGATGGCATTCAAGGATTACCTAACCACGCACTATGTTTCAGTGCCTAACTCTCCTATTCTCTTGAACACGTCCCCAAGACCCCCTGTGACATGGTGATGTGTGGCAATCTCCACTGGGATGCCTTGTGGCACCCCCATGCCACCCTGGACGCACACGGGCAGAGCACAGAGAGTGCCCTGGCAGCTCACAGTGGCACTTCTGAAAGGATCGTAGGTGCCGACTAGAGGGGGGTGAATAGGAGGCTAAACAGATTTTAAACAATTTTCTTTTCTTTATCTAGATTAAGGCTTATCAGATCAATAGGATGAGCTAGCTGTGTGATAGGTCAGCTACACAGGCAGTATATGATATGTAAATTAACACGCAGCTGTCACACAGGTGGCTAACACTGGTAAACAGATAGCCCTAAACAAATGCTAGATAGATGGTTGTGTAACAGGTACTGGCACAGATAATAAATAGGCAATACAGCAACTGTGACACAGCTGAACTACTCAGGTAAAGACAAAGGATTGTAGCTAGATTGAGAATAACAGTGAAATCACTCTAGCATGCTAATCAGATAAATAAGCAAGTACTGAAAGTAAAGTACTCAGGGAGACAAGGGGTTTTTCACCGAAGTTTCCACTCTTTTCAGAGATGATACGTCTCCGTTGGAGAGGCTACTCCGAAGAGATTGCTAGCACTAAATCGTGCTTGTTCTATGAGTACCTGAGCTTTCAGGTCTCTTTCTCTTGCTTGTGGAAGTCCTTTCGCCTTGCAGCAGGTAGAATTCAAATCACCCTTACAAACTACTGCACCAGCCCACACAAGTTTGGGTGGTCACAGCAACTCCTACACCCATCTAGGAGTACACACTCCAAGAAAGAATCAGCAACAGCAACTCTTGGAGGAACCAGTGCTCTCTGCTCAAAGCTCTAACTCTCTTGAACTAAGACTTAGGAATGTTTGCTTCTGTTCTTGAGAAAAGAGGTTTGCAACGGTCAAAAAGGATTGAGGCGGTTTGGCAAAGGTTGAGCAAAATGTTATGCAAAGGTTGAGGTCTGAGACCTCCCTTGGTCCTCTATATATAGAGTCCACAGGCACCTGACTGTTACACTCATGCCATGTAGGATTAAGTGGCTCACCGGTGACAGGCACCGGTGACACAGCTAATCACAACGCACAATGGTAACCAGCTCAGGCAGACCGACACCTGTGTCACCGGCGGCTGACACAGGTGAAACCCTAACTGACGTAGCCTCACTACTCAGCCCGGTCCTGGCACATTACATGCCCTCAGCGCACTAACTCTTAAGCATAATAAGGAGAGAAACCTCCAATAATCTTCTGACTCGGTAGACAGACTATTGCAGTACAGTTCCCTTAGCATTTACAAGCTCTCCCCTGGCACAGAGATGTACCTGAGTCATAGAGCGGCTGTACACCTGTGACACAGGTGTGCCACATAGGTAACTTTGGCTCTAGGGTTTTAAGCCACTAGCACAGCAATGTGCTAGCACAACCCAGTTTCACACTTGTGCAAAACTGTTGTTACAGGACCACTGACCTCAAGGCATCAGTGCCACTGTCCAACACTTTGAGCATTGAGCAAAAGAACCTCCAATAATCATTGCTACTTCATCTAACTTGATAGTACGGGTGTTTCCTAAGGACTCAAGAAAACTAGCAAACCTAGGCTTCAGCTTCCACCAACTGTAGTCACGGCCCTTGACGCATCAAGCCACCATCACCTTACTTGCAACTCCTTGCACAGCACCGGCTTCTTCGCAGCTGTGGCACAGCTGCCTAGCACAGCCATCTCCTTGTCCTGGAAACCACCTTTGTACTTTTGGGTGGTCATCCTTTCCTGGATGAATCTTCTTCCTGGAACCTACTTAACCTGCTTACACTCATTGTAAACATTAGATTCCAGTTTAGGTTGCCATTAACCATCAAAATCATCTTAGGGGCCTAGATGCTCTTTCAATCTCCCCTTTTTGGTGGTTAGTGGCAACCCATTCACAGATATCAATTAAAGATATGAATGAGTAGTACTTGAGCAGGTTGTCAGAATATACTCCCCCTGAAGCTGTGCATAAAATATTTGCTTTTGAATGCAAATGCACAGATCTAATTAAAAACTTGAGTATTATATTTTTCACAACTTGCATTTCATCAGTTCAGAGCAATAAATGTATCAGAGCATGATAGACTGAACTGAATTGATAGTGATGCAGCTTTAGTGTTTCTTTCAAAGCATGCTCTGAGAATTCATTTGATATATATGTTATGATCAGAGCAAATCAATATGTTTATGCAAAGTACTTTGATATGTGTTATGATCAGAGCTAAACCATTTGATATGGTTATGATCAGAGCTAAAAGATTTCATATGAGTTATGATCAGAGCTAAAGAGATCAGAGCAAAAGAAAATATTCTCCACACATATCGTATCAGCATATAAACAGAAAAACTGCATCATTTCAGAAGAGACAATGTGTTCAAGACATAAAAATTCAAATTAAGAACAAGTCTTGATACACAGCAAAACTCTCCACTCCCCCTATATCTCTCCCTTATGAAAGATCTTCTTCTGAAATTCTCCCCTTACATCTCTGCCCCCTGAAAATCTCTCCCCCTTTGCCACTAAGACACCAGAAAGGGGTAAGGAAATAGATGCTTCAGGTGGACTTGGATCTCAAAAGCTGAAGAATCTCTGAGAGTTGAGTCTGCATTTGATCAACTTTGGTGTGCAGACTACTTACTTCTTCTCTGAGCTGGAGATTCTCTCTACACAGAGCAGCAAACTGAGTTAGCATGACCTTGTTCTGGTATGCTCTGGCAGCTGCTTGAGACATCAGAGAGGTCGAGAGAGAGCCATCATCGGCTACCTGTGTCACAGATACCAGCTCAGCTGGGTCAGCTGCAGGAGTATCAGCTGTGACACCGGTGGGGACTTGACGGTGAGAGCTGGGGACTTGAGGTGGCCTCTGAGTTGCTGTTGGAGCAGCTGTGACACTGGGGCTTGGCACAGCTGTATCTGACGGATCTCCAAAGAGAGCAGGGAACAACAACTTCATCTGGATTATCATCAGGCTGAGGTCTGAGCTGAGTCTTGGATGGCTTGACAGAGATATCAAAATCTGACTCAGGTAGACCTGTCCTCTGAAGAATCATGAACATAGTGTATGAGCCATACCTCAACTTAGCTTTCTTGTCCTTCTGCACTGCATCTATTTCATGGAAAATGAATCTGGCAATGTCAAAATGTTGATTCTTTGCTATGTGCACTAGCACTTGCCAGACTGGAGAATAGACTGCATCTGTTTTTCCACCTTTGGGTTGAATGGTGACATTTAGGATCTTCACCAGATGCTTTGCAGTGACTGTGATCCCTTTGAAGTATACATGATCTGCTGGGGCATTTGCAGGGAAAGAGAAGTTCCTTGGATAGAATTTCCTTCTTACTTCATTTGGAACTGGCTCCAATCTGAAAAGATTTGGCATATGGGGCTCCACTGGTGCTCTGAAGAGACTGTTGAATTCAGGAGCAGTAATTGAAAGGAGCTGTCCTCTTGTCCTCCAGATCATGATATCTTGACTTTCCTGTTCTACCCACACTGTGGCATAGAACTCTCTGATCACTTCTGGATCATATCCTTGTTGTAGATTGGTCAGAAATTCAAGACTGCTGCTTGAATTAAAGAGGGAAGAGCACGCAGCCTGGAGTCTGAAAGGGCATCCCAATCTATGGCTTTGCAATCAACAAAACCTTTAGCTGATATGATCTCATGATAGACCCCCTTCTGTTTGTCATTGTGGAATCTGGGGTCTGAGCAAGCTGACTCAATATATTCCTTGTCAGCTGAGAAGTATGGACAGGTTGATCTCATCTTGACATAAGCACTTGAGCTTAGAGATGCAACCTTGCACTTGACCTTTTAGGGTCACACTTGGGTAGCTTCTTCCAAGTAGTTCTGGGCAGAAAATCCATCTGTCCTTGTTCAGTTCTCAGAGCAGAGGAGAATACATAGCTATATTTTGATTCCAAGTTCTCCTCATCATCTGAATTTTCAGGAGAACTGTCCTCTTGCTCTACTGCTACCTCTTGTTCAGATTCTGCTACAGCCTCTTGTTCAGATTCTGAGCTAGAAGAAGACTTTTCAGCAACATACTCCTTGTCAGAGTCTGATTGACCCGAGCGTGGGAGCGTCCGCGGGGGCGGGCCCGAGCTCGTCGGGAGGCGCGCCGACGATCATCGAGGCAACCTGAAGCTACCGTCGACGATGGAGGAGGTTCCCCGCGCCGCGCCTTCGGAGCTGGAATCCGCGCTGTGGTCCGGGCCACTGCGGATCCGGCAGGCGGACCCTGCACGGCCAAGCCTGACGATCCGGGAGGTCGACGACGTCCGGGAGCACGATGAGTGGACCGATGCGATGGGCGTCGTCACTCAACTCGGCGAGATGCTCCCGGCGTTGATGCAGACAATGAGGGAGGGAGCCAACCTGCTAAACGGCCGGTTGCAGCCGCTGATGCAGGTAAACACTTCCCATCCGCTTTTATTTTTCAACTGTGGGTGTCTTGCTGGTGACCCACTGGGGAGTAGCCCCCGGTCCTCTGGCCAACTATCTTAGTCGGGCAGAGGGTTCCTTAGATGGTTTGTAGACTTTCCTCTGGGTGCACGATCAGTGCACCCAGAGGGTGTAGCCCCTGAGCCTCCGCTGGGTCCCAAGGACTGAGTGGAGGATCTTGATGATTTTCCCGAGTGACTAACACTTGCTGTTGTTTTTTCGCAGAAACTGAACCGCCGATCCCAGGACAAGACCGCCTTCCTTCAGGATTGGCTGGACACGTTTTCCCGACTCAGCCTTCACAAGCAGGAGTGGGACAAGCTGTCAGCCAACCTCCAGGCAGCGGAGGCCGTGGCCCGCAAACGCGGGGTTGAGATCACCAGCCTTAAGGCGGGGCTATCTCAGGAGGGTGCCCGAGCCAGAGGTAAGGGTCTCGAGTCCCTTTAGTTTTTCATTCATTTGGTGCCGTGCCTGACTTGCCTTCTGCAGCTGCTGAGGAGAAGGCTTTTAAGCTCGAGACGGAGCTTGTGGCGAAGAGGCTCCGAGTCTAGGAGCTGAGTTCCGTCGAGGACAGGGCCTCCAAGCTTCAGGAGCTGCTCAACGCGGAAAAGGCCCGCGTCCAGCACCTAGAGAAGGAGGCGGCAATCACGGACGGGAGCCTGAGGCGGGCTCTAGAGGTTGTCGAGGCGATGAAAAAGAAGGTCGCTGACTCCAAGGCCGGTAAGTCTTCTGACTCGGGTGCCGGTTGGTCGGGGTCCGCTTTGTCATTTTTCTTATGCCTTTGCTTTGCCTCTGTAGCTCTCCAATTCCGCCTCAAGAAGGCCACCTACTCGGTCGAGTCCTTGCAGCCAGCGGGCCGCCTAGCCTGCAACGCCTTGTGGGAGGAGAACCCTGGTGTCGGACCACGCGGACACGGTGACAGAGCGTCTTCGGCAGGTGCCGGATGAAGTGAAGCGTCAACTGTCGGACGCGACGCGATCCGGGGCCGTGCTGTCACTCGTCGTGGCGAAATCCCATTATCCGTTGCTGGATATGGAAGCAATCGGAGAGGGATACGCCGCCGACGTCCCCGATGACAACATCCCGGAGTTGATGAAGGCGGTCGAGGGTACGGCGAACTCCCTCATCGACCGCACCGACCTATAAAGAATTTTCACATATGTAGGTGAACTGTCCGAGTGAATGTTGGTTTTTGTAACAGACTCGGCTTTTCAAGTTTATCGGTTTCTTTCCTCTATCAAGTACTTGTTCGTGCGTATGTTAATCCCCCGTTTATGCTCCCTGCCGACCCGTTTTTAGCCTCCTTTGCGTAGAGATTAGCCGTGGGCTGTTTCTCGTGTAGCATAGGGTTGTGGCGTGAAAACCGGCGATCGGAGTCAAGGAGTTAACGGCGGGTTGTATACGCAGTACTGAAGTAGTTAGTTTGGATGAAAGAAACCAAAGTGCGGCTGAGCGCACCCGGAGGGTGTGACCGCTGAGTGCCCGCTATGAGCATGCATAGCGGCCAGTCGGGAACCCCGAGAGATATTTGTAAGTGAAAAGAAAATTTATTCATATCTCAAAATTTGCAGAGTACAAAGTTTTAAGCATAGAAACGACATAGCTGTTCAATGTTCCATGCGTTGGTGAGGACGCTTCCGTCGCCATCCTTTAGTCGGTAAGCCCCCGGACGCAATACTTTGGTGATCACGTACGGACCCTCCCATGGCGGAGAAAGCTTGTGCTTGTCTTGGTTGGATTGGACTCGACGTAGAACCAAGTCACCAACGTTGAACAAGCGGCTACGTACGTGCCGACTGTGATAGCGTCGTAGGCCCTGCTGGTACTTTGCCGACCGAAGGTATGCGACCTCGCGTGCTTCTTCGAGCTGATCAACGGCGTCTTGTCTTGCTTCCTCCGACTCGACCTCAGAGTACGCGTGGACGCGTGGAGATCCATGGTCCAAGTTAGTCGGGAGAACAGCCTCGGCTCCAAAGACTAAGAAGAAAGGCGTGTATCCGGTTGACCGGTTGGGTGTAGTTCGAAGACTCCAAAGCACCGAGGGTAACCCTGCTACCCACTTACCCGTGAATTTCTTCAAGCGCTAGAAAATCCGAGGTTTGATACCTTGCATAATCAGGCCATTGGACCATTCAACCTGCCCGTTGGTGCGTGGGTGTGCGACCGCGGCGAAGTTGATGCCAATGTTGTAATCGTCACAGAATTCGAGGAAGGCGGCACCGGTGAACTGAGTGAAAAATGATATCCCGAAAGAACTCGGTGGCTCGCGCTGAGATAAGAGTGACCACCGGCTTGGTTTCAATCCATTTGGTGAACTTGTCGACGGTGACGAAGAGGTGTGTATAGCCCCCAGGAGCTTTCTTGAGAGAACCGACATGTCCAGACCCCAAACGGCGAAAGGCCAGGAGATCG
Source organism: Stipa capillata (assembly GCA_019208055.1). Lineage (NCBI taxonomy): Eukaryota > Viridiplantae > Streptophyta > Magnoliopsida > Poales > Poaceae > Stipa > Stipa capillata. The sequence continues at coordinate 91,806 of JAGXJF010004548.1, read as the reverse complement.
GGTTGGAGTGCTTGAGCCGACAAGTGTGTTTGTCAGGCGAAGTATTGACAGCCCTCGCAGGTGCGGACAATGTGTTCGGCGTCGGAGACGGCGGTTGGCCAGTAGAAGCCTTGCCGGAAGGCTTTGCCGACCAAAGACTTTGGCGCCACGTGATGCCTGCAAACGCCCGAGTGAATGTCCTGTAATAGTTGCTTGCCTTGATCGTGGGATATACACCGCTGGAGGTTGCCCGAGGTGCTCTTTTTATATAGTTCCCCCTCGACTACGTCGTATGCTTTGGCTCTCCTAGTAATGCGCCGTGCCTCGGTCTGGTCTGGCGGGAGGATGACTCGCAGGAGGTAGTCGAGGAATGGCGTCGTCCAGTCGGGAATGACGGCGAGGACCGCTGGTGACGGTTGCCGAGTGTCCTCGGATTCTTCGGGCTGTGGCTCTTCGGTGTCAGGTGTTGTCCCTGCCTTGATGGAGGGGGTGTGCAACTCTTGGAGGAATACTCCAGCTAGGACGATGTCCCGACTAGACCCCAGTTTGGCGAGTGCATCGGCCGCCTCATTGTCTCGGTGAAGAACATGCGTAATCTCGAGATCGTCAAATCTGGCTTCAAGCTTGCGTACCTCCTGGTAGTAGGCTTCCATGGTAGGGTCGCGGCATGACCATTCCTTCATGACCTGCCGAACCACCAGTTCGGAATCTCCCCGAGCGAGGAGTCGGCGAATCCCGAGTGACGTGGCGATGCGCAGTCCGTGCAACAAAGCCTCGTACTCGGCGACGTTGTTGGACGCTGGAAAATGGATTTGGAGCACGTACTTGAAGCGTTCCCCTTTCGGAGAGATGAGCACGATGCCAGCCCCCGCGCCCTGGAGCATTAGCGATCCGTCGAAGTAGAGAGTCCAGTGTTCAAGGTCGACGACAGAGGGCGGGGACTGGATTTCAGTCCACTCGGCCACGAAGTCGGCCAAAGCCTGGGACTTAATGGCCGTGCGGGGGGGTATAAATTATATCGAATGTGAGCAATTCCATTGCCCTACTTGGCGGTCCGTCCTGTGGCATCCCGATTGTTGATGACGTCGGCGATCGAGAAAGAACTGGCCACCGAGATCGGATGCCCATTGGAAATAGTGAACCAGCTTCCGAGACGTGACAACTACTGCGTAAATAATCTTTTGGATCTGCGGGTAACGTGTCTTGGACTCGGAAAGTACTTCACTGATGAAGTAAATTGGTCGTTGAACCTTCTGAACGTGACCTGGCTCAGACCGTTTGACGACCAGGATCGTACAGACCACCTGGGTGGTTGCCGCGATGTAGAGTATCAGCGGCTCACTAGGCATTGGTGGGGCCAACACCGGGGCGGTGGTCAGCTGCTTTTTTAAACCATCAAGGGCGTCTTGAGCCTCGGGAGTCCAGGTGAAGTTGTCAGACTTCTTCATGAGCTTGTAGAGGGGCAGAGCTGTTTTGCCGAGTCGAGAGACGAAATGGCTAAGAGCTGCCACGCAGCCGGTGAGTCTCTGGACGTTTTTGAGGTTTCTTGGCGGCCCAATTTTGATGATAGCGTTGATCTTCTCCGGGTTAGGCTCGTTTGAAATAATGTTCAGCCATGATAAAAAAAAGATAATAAAGCGAGAAAGGTTGGATCTACATCTTGTATAAAAAAAGATCAATATATGCTGATTCGTTATTCTGGTTTGTTCCAACACTACCGGATTTTCGACCTTTGCCGTGTGCCCAGGGCACACGGCGAAGCACGAAATGCTCTCAGCAAAGAGTTTGCCGAGTGTAACACTTGGCAAACACCGCTCGGCGTACACCCTGCCGGCAAAGCCCTGTTTGCCGAGTGTTTTCTATCGCGCACTCGGCAAACTAGTTGCCGAGAGTCAAATCCGACACTCGGCAAAAAAAAGCGACTAAACGGCAGGAGCGCCCTAACGGCCTCTTTGCCGAGTGTCGACGGCACGCACTCGGCAAACATAGTACACGTGGCACTCCCACAGCACTGCCTGCGGTGGCAGTTTGCCGAGTGTCGGCATCAGGACACTCGGCAAACCCTTACTCTTTGCCGAGTGTATGGTACTGACACTCGGCAAACCTCGCGAGCCAGACAGAACAGGCTTGCGCCACGTGTCCCTTCTTTGCCGAGTGCGGCACTCGGCAAAGCCTGAGCCAGCAGCTCTTTTTATTTTGGATTTAATTAGCCCTGCAATTCAAAATTTCATAGCATATATATATGTATGCACATCAGTATTGAGCATTCACAAATACCCAAACATGCAATATCACAAGTACCCAAACGCATTCGACATAACATATACCCAAACATGACATATGACAAGTTCACAAGACCATCATAACATCACATATATGACAAGTTCTCAACATCACAAGAAAATACAAGTCCACAGTTCTCAACCATCATTTTCTTGACGTCGGAGGACTTTCTTCCGCCTGTGAAGATCCAGCAGCAGGCTCATTTGATCCATCTGATGGATGCATCAGCTGCGTCGCCTGTAAGGATTAGATAATAAGCACCCGCCTCTATGGATAGGAAGTGCAATAATGGTCATTGAAAGATCTTAATGGAACTCACTTCAATGTGCAGAGGAGGCATACGAGCAGTCGGCATCGGTGGCGGGCTTTTGCCGTGGAGAGCATAAAGAGCCTGCATATTATATTTGAGGAGGCAAGGTTACCGATTCTACAAAAGACGAAAGTTACGTATTTAAACTAAGACTCCTACTTGGCTATTATGGGCAAGAACTAACCGTCATTTGCTGATACATAATATCTCGTTCTGCCACCAACCTTTCCTCGAAGGCTCGCCTCTCTGCCGCCATCCTCACCTCGGCTTCCTCCCGTAGCCTTCTCTCGAATTCCACCCGTTGCCTCCTTTCTTCCTCCAGCTGGGCCTACAGTATGTCATCGCAATCTCATTATCGTAGGAATGCAAGCATGTAAAGACCCGGGAGGATGAATGAAATTGGACTAACCTGGAGTTCGCTCAACCGGGACGAAGTAGCACTTGGGCGAGGGCGTACCGAAGGAGTCGAACTCGTACTCTGAGATCGGATCTGAGTGAGAGTCGGAGTGGACGCCGTATCGATCAGGCTGTCGGCGAGCCAGTACCGGCCATGCTTCTTGCCTCCTCCCGCCATCATCACCGCAACCGGATCAATGGGATGCTCCTCCGGAACATACTCTGGCCCGTGGAGCTCAGATACCATTGATTTATATCCGTCCACCCTTGCTGCGACGTGGGGGTTGCAATACTGTCCCTCAATGTCCTTGGACTTATGGGCCAACATGTATGTCTCAAAGTCGGAGAGCTGCCGACCAGGATGATCTTTCTCCTGCGACAGAAAGCAATAAGATTAATAAAGGGAACCCCCGCGCGTAAACAGGAAATTGATGGAAAGAAATAGATGACATTGCATACCCATCTTTTCTGGTAACCACGCAGGGAGAGGTTGCCTTGATGGTGTGCTGGGCCGCCCATCTCCAATCGCTGTTCCCTTTTCTCCTCGTGTCTCTTCTTCCACTCATCACTTGACCACAGAGCCGCCATCTGCTCCCAGCACGGAAGGTGGTTAGCGCACCACTGCGGAACCACCTAAATAAACAAATACATCATATGAGTAAGAAATTAAGTGTTAGTCATCCAAGGGATAATAATCATTAATGTTACTTATGTGCATGTACTCCTCCTTTTCGAGATACATGGTCCGCGCGTCCTTTTTCAAGACCTTCTCTCCAAGGTGTTTCGCGTAATATTTAACCACGGCCTGGACGCGCGCCTCGTAGTGCATATCGTGCACAAGTTTCTTCGCCTCCTTCTCCAGGACCGCGTCTGCATGTACCTCGAAACCATCGGCGAGCCTAAAGAAATCCTACAATCATGCATATAGCCGCAACGGATCAAATCATGAGTTTAATATTTCCCAAGATTTTTTAGTACTGACAGATGTATAGTGTGAAAGATACTTACCCACATTTCGGCCTTCACCCGCTCGGCTCTGTTGGCAAACCTCCTTCCAGACTGGTCCTCTGCATCCGGCGCGACGGCATAGTGGGCCCATGTCCAGGCTGGCTCCTCTTTTCCCTTTCTAGTAACCAAGCCAGGGAAATTTTCCCTAATCAGAAGTCCAAGGATGCCGTTGACATGTCGCGAGTGCTCACCACCCCCAACTTGAATCCAATGCCTGCAGAATGGAAAGCACAGTCATTTGTATGTGTTGAAATACTAAGGTAGTAATTTGTAAGAGTCGAGATAGCCACTTACAAGTCTCCATCTGGTTGAATGATAGGTCATTTGTGGACTGCAATACGTCGCTTGGGGAGGGCTGAAGGTCCACGCAGCCAGACTTGGGACCCTGAAGAGCCGGAGGTACCCCCCTGCGATGCTCCGTCAGAGTGAGCCCCCTGCCCTTCCTCCTCCACCTCCTGCTCCTCCTCCTCCTCCTCCTCCTCCTCCTCCTCCACCTGCTGCTCCTCCACCTCCTCCTCCTCCTCCGCCCTAGACTCTCCACCCACAGAAGCGGTGGGTAAAGAACTAGTAGAGGCTGCCCGACCACCTCCTCAACCCCTGCCCGCCTGCCTTCCTTTTGGGGGTCTTCCTCGGCCTCTGCCTGCCATGCTTCAAGCACCTGCTAGAGACAGAGATTGATGGATGCATGCTCTCCATACAAGTCATACTTGGAACCAAGATATAATATTACATACATAAATAAGTGCCCTAGCTGAAGATGTACGGATAAGCAAGAATTCAATGTTGGACTTCACTAGGCTTGAGTTCAACTCAGACTTACAGACTACAACTATTTTAACTGTTGCACATGTTCGTCAAAGTTGAAATCAAATGCATTGCAATCAGAATCAGTCTATGTGTATAAAAAACTGCAAAAATGAAATATGTAGTTAGAAACTATTTATGCTGACGTTGCTACAAAGTGTAAAGTATAACTGATATGATAATTACAAGCCGTTTCTGAATTTCTAATCCATTGGTACTTGAGAATTAACCCACCACCAATCATGGATTAATGCACATTGCAGTACAATGTGCCAACATTACAGGATGTTTGCCCAGCACACTAGCTACTTCAGATCTATATATACTGTAAAAGCATTGAATTTTCGTTGAAATGGGAAGCATTGAATCCAGCATCCAGATAATTAACAAATGTTTTGACAATAGCCCTCGTGCAGCTGAAAAATGTGCGTCGTGCAACTTGAAATGCATGAGAGTGCATCACCGACGATAATGCAGCAGAATCATGTGCATTTATAACTAGCAATATGTAATGTAGTAAAGGGTGGGTCAGAAGTCCAGAAAAAGTGAAAGCATGGTAGGACTGGACTTAGGGAGGCTACACTCGTCACAGCCAAAGTGATACACGGGCCCTATTGGGACAGCATGACAGCCTGCTCCAGGATAATAAGCATGCTAAGTGCGGAGAACTAACTCCACTTACATCGTAATCGTAACATGGAAGATAACAGAATTACCGCACCTCATTGAAGCAATGCTGCTAATGGTTACTGATAATACACAAGTACAGGGAAACGATCTGAGAGGCATAACATATGCAACAGCGCAAGCTTTTAGGAAGTGCAAGTTGTTGAAAGTGATCCCCTAAAAAGATATTTGCATTCCTAAGGAGGAATAGAAGGCCAAATTCAGACTTACAGACTACAACTATTTTAACTGTTGCACATGTTCGTCAAAGTTGAAATCAAATGCATTGTCCACTTTACTCTATGGGAACCTGATTGACATGAGAATTTGAGGAAAAGGGAATAGAGGAAAAGGGAGAGAAGATGTGGGGTTTTTGGGGAAGACCTGGAGCGGAGGGTGAGGACGGGGCGCGCTCGGGGACGGCGCCGGCGGAGGAGGCCGGCGAGCCTGGGGCGTGGAGGCGGCGGCGTCGAGCTGGCGGCGCGAGCGGCACCCCCTGCGGCGCCGGCGGCCGCCGAGTCCGTCGTGTGGGTCCTGGGGCGCGTCGGCGTGCGGATCCGGGTCCGGGTCCGGGTCGGGGTCGGGGGAGGGGCGGCGCCGGAGGGGAGGAGAGGGCGGCGAGGAGGAGGGCGCGGCGGGAAGGAGGCCGCGATGGCGGCGGGGTGGCGTCGGGGTCGGGGGAGGGGCGGCGCCGGAGGGGAGGAGGACACGGCGGGGAGGAGGGTGCGGCGGTGGAGGGGGGGCGGTGGGGGAGGAGGGAGGAGGGGGAGGGGGGCGGGGGCGCCGGAGGGGAGGAGGGGGCGGCGGGGAGGAGGGAGGAGGGAGGAGGGGAGGCGCGTGCGGGATAGATCTGACCGCGCGCGTGGGGTGGGGAAACCCTATACTCCGAAACTTTGCCGAGTGTCAACCCTCGGACACTCGGCAAATCAACTGTTTGCCGAGTGTCAAACCACGAACACTCGGCAAACAAACTGTTTGCCGAGTGTCAAACCACGAACACTCAGCAACCTCTGATTATATGACTTGCGAATAAACAGCTTGCCACGTGTCTCCGTGTTTGCCGAGTGTCGAAGACTAGACACTCGGCAAAGACCCTTCATATGACTTGCACAAACACACAGGTTGCCACGTGTCTCCGTATTTGCCGAGTGTCATACTAGACACTCGGCAAACAGACAACTTTGCCGAGTGTAACACTCGGCAAAGACCCTCCATATGACTTGCACAAATGCAATACTTGTATACCTAATACATTTTTTATCTTATATACCTCAATACATTTTTTACATGTAATATACTACATATAAGTTTTTCTGTAGGAGTTTCCATAATTTTTGAATTGATTTAATATTTTCTAAAATTTAAATGCCTAGAAATGCACTTAATGGCTTAAATATAGCAAACGTACCCGGAAAAATGCCAAATTTTGACATGTCACATGTAATGGTGTATGTTGATTGTGAAAAAGTTTTCAAGTCCAACCGACGAAACAGCGGTCGTTTCGCATGCAAACCTGACCTGTTCCCTCTCGAAACCTTGTTTCTTCCTCGGAGATAGTTCCGTTTCTAAGCAATCTACGTGACAACTTTTGTGAAACATTTTAACATTTTTATCACAGCCTCCAGGGGTCATATCATGACACCATGCCAAGTTTCGTGATTTTCGGGTTTCGTTTGAATTTTTGAGAATTAAAATGCCAATAACCACCATGTTGCTGCCCGAGTCTCGGCCACCTGGTGTCTGGGACTCCTCTTCTTTCCTTACATAAGGCCTAAACATACAGTAAAGACCACCAATAAGATTTTTCAACCCATTTCTGGCGATTATTTCATGTACCTACAGATCAAATTTGAATTATATCCATTAAAGGCCTAGAAATGCATTTAATGGCTTAAATATAGCAACCGGACCCTGGAAAATGCCAAAGTTTGACATGACACATGTATTGGTGTATGTTGACTGTAGAAAAAATTTTAAGGCTAACCGACGAAGCAGCGGTCGCTTCGAATGGAAACCTCACACAAGAAGAAAGAAAGAAAAAAAGAGGAAAAAACAAAGCAAAGAAAAGAAAAGAAAGAAATAAAATAATAGAGAATAAATAATGGAACAAGTGTGCTTTATTTGCTACAACAAAATGGTCCACTATATAAGTAATAATTTTATAATTGAAACTAAGAAAACAATTAAAAAAAAGGTTTGCCGAGTGCCGTAAAGAGGACACTCGGTAAACATGAACAGTGCTAACGGGGCCGCTGATTTGCCGAGTGCCCGACGGAAAACACTCGGCAAAGGAACCATGCCGTCGCCTCTCCGTCAACCGCGGGGAGTAAGGGCACGTGTCTCTATAGTTACCGAGTGTTACGCGTACGACACTCGGCAAAGAGCTTGTTTGCCGAGTGTCAAGATCAGGGATCTCGGCAAAGAGCTTGTTTGCCGAGTGTTGTGTTTTTGCCGAGTGTTTTCGCGTGGACACTCGGTTATGGGTTTCTGTACCGAGTGCCCGATTTTATGCACTCGGCAAACGTTGTGATTCCGGTAGTGCAACTAAGACACGGAGAGCGATTTGTAGGCCAATTTGATATAGTGACCGACCTGTAGGCCAAGGTGAGATAGAGCGATCTATAGGTCGAAACGAGATAAGGAGAGCGCGGTCTATAGGCAAGGCAACGATTTATTCCAAGATACGACTGCGCATGCAGCGTACGTGCCGCAGCCAGGCCCCGCTGGCAGGCATAGCCGCGCACACTCTATGCCTGTGTTTTGCTTAATTCCCAGGAATACCTTGCGAAAATCAGGGAAAATCAATACCAAAATTTGACGCAGGATAATGTTCGATTGCTACCGAATCCATTCTTACCAAATTTCGATAGCAAATCAAGCTTTTATAGGTACGTACGTACGACCAGATTCCGAACCAAGCCAAGCAGCCTTCTTCCCGAAGGCCACTAGACGTACGTACGCGGAGTCGCGGACCAAGCCCTAGCTAGCCATCAGTGCGAGCCGCCATGAACGGGCTTGTGGGCAAGTCCTTCGTCCGCGTCCAGTCCGACGCCGACGCCTTCACCATCACCGTGCTCCCGCGCGCCCACGGCCTTGGCGAGTCCGTGGACCGCTCCAACGCCGCCGCGCTGAGCGGCCACGAGGGCACCCCGTCCGAGCGCACCGCCGCTCTCCTGGAGAAGCTCGAGGACCTCTCGCTCGATTTCGAGGCTCTGCGGCAACCCATGATGTACTCGGAGCACAAGGAGATCGTCGAGCGCGCCGTCGACGCCGACGTCGCGGAATGGGAGGTGGAGCGCGGCCGCCCCGAGCCGCTCCAGCTGACCGTCGAGGTGCACCGGGGCATGGTCCCCGTGGACGTGGAGCTAGCGCTGTTCGATGACATGTTAACCATGAACTTGGACTACGTGCCGGTGGGCACCAACGAGTACCAGCGCCGCAGCCGCCGCAAGGGGCTCTGCATCGGCATCGGCATCGGCATCTACATCGTCATCCTGCTGCTCCTCGTCCTGCTCGTCGTCGTCGTCGTGCCCGTCGCCGATCGCACCGGAGGAGGTGCAACTACACCGGAGATGTGATGATGATGGGTTCGATCGATTGGTTTGTGCATTCGATCCGGACACGCTGCAGTTGTGTCTCAAAAAGTCAATATGTGCTATTTGCTTTAGTGTGCTAACTTCTTGGTTTGTTAATTGTTCGCCGCCGATCGATTATTGGATCTGAGTACGAGAAGAGATCTGGTGCGTTTAGGAAATTTGTTGCCAATTAAACAGTATGAATGACCATGCATGCACGACATTGTTCTACGAATTTGTTTGCCTGCGTCAATTTGTTGAGCGATAATTAGCTGAAACGCCTGAACTGACAAAATGCGTAGCAAAATCATTCGCTGTATATTCGAAACCGTTGAGGTTGCCCTTATACTGAGATCAAAATCGTTGTCGCACACGTACTCAAATCTGGAGCCGTCCATTCACACCATTGGGTCAACTGCTTTCGTAGCTCTGTGACCATCCGCTCCGGGCGACGAGTCGAGGATGTTTACAATTGCCAGAGCACAGATCGAAAATTTGCAGTCATTTTGGTTGTGGCATGGGTTTTCTTCTTTATTTACTGATGTAGGACAAGTATTTGTGCCTTTTGCCTGCAGGTGCTGTGCTTGCTACTGTATTGCATGAAAGTTTTGGCAAAAATTAAGGGCATGCTCCCTCATTGATGATGGTACACTGTTCTTGACCGTATATATTCAGATGCTTCTTGCATTTAAATTGGCAGTATTGCATTTAAATTGGCAGTATTGCTTCTATCAGATTTTTGCAAGTTCTCATTAATTGTTTGAAATCCTACTGTAAGGACTAAAGGATGACAAAGTCAGCTTCGTTTGGATTCATGTCAAGATCCCGATAAGTTGAAATCCTGTGTTCTAGATGCTATTGCATTGCAAACCTTTGATAGAAAAACTGCACGGAAAGAGAAAAGCACTGCACTTGTCTGGATCTAAAGGAAATTTTGAGTGAGTGAGACATATGACCCATGCCCGCTTTTCCTATAGCCGAATTGGCTTATGTTTCCTAGTGCCGTTGTGACGATGCTTCCGAACGGTGGCACGGGGTTCTTCGTGTCTATGCTTTGAACGGGACGTCTTTCATGCTCCTTTTGGAGCCTATCGGAGTTGTCTTGTGCCTATGCGAGGTGGCCACGATGTGGCCGAGATTTTCGTCGGTGGTGGTACGGAATTCTCCCCGTCTATGCTTCCGGTGAGGTGTTTTTTGTGCTCCTTCTGAAGCCTATCAGGGTTGTCCTACGCTTGTGCGAGGTAGCCACAATGCGGCCATGATCTTACCTCTATGTCAGTGATGTCTTCTCTTTTCCTCGTGGTGGGGCCAATGTCGGATCTAACGCCCTTTGCGGAAGGTGTGAAGTGCGTTGCCAGCTGAGTGTAAGCCTGAGTTCATCTCTGGGGGGTTTGTTACTTGGAGGCCTCGGTGCTTTTTTGTTTTCGTTGTTGTATCGGTATGGTGGTAATGTATTCTGTCGGTGGGATTGGTAGCTTTGTCAATCCGCGGGGGCTTGATCTCTTATGCGGTTTGTATCCCATTTTCGTCCGATTTTATTTAGTTAACTGGCCTGCTCGCCACCTAATCCCTGGTATGCTCAATTGATCAGGGTGCTCGATGGCTAATGATTTGCCGATGTTTGTATGTGCAGTGATATTTGATGGTATTTAACCTGAATGATAGGTTTGATTAAGTGCTTGCAACACTTGATTTGAAGTTGGAATAATGATAATTGTTCTTGCATATGTGTAGGGGGAGTCCAGTTCAGAGCTTCAAGTGCCGACTATATATAATGTTCTCGAGATCATGTTTCCAATATCCGAGACAACCACACTGAAAGATGTCGAGAACGAGATGTATCAAGGAATTGAATATGCCAGTGACCAATACATAGCGAGTACGCAAGCTCGATTTTTAGCATTAGAGCTTGTGGACCATATTACTTTTAATTAATTCTGATATACGAAGAAAGAGGACGTAGGACGTATGGTGCAGAACTATCTAGACACAAGGATAGAGGATGATCTAGTTGCGCTCTATCAATGTATCTACTTTTATGCTTGGATCTGAGTAGAACTTGGTGAGAGCTTTCTGTGATGTACTAAGAGGGACAACAAAAGATGAGAGTTTCTTTAGAGGTAAGAATCAGCTTGATAGTACCTTGTCAAAGCATTAAACTTGAGTCAAAAAGAACATCTGCAAGAGGCCATGGGTGAATTTTACATAAATATCAATGTGTAAATTAAATATAACAGACAGGCAGTCTAAACTTGTAGTGGAATGAACGAACGAGGACTTTGGGCTTAGATCAAGTGGAGTACGTGGTTTAGGTAACGGCCCTAGCATCCTTTCTATTTTCAAATTTTCGAACCAGCTTTTGCTAGACTTCAAAATAAAGGAATATGAATTACCACTCCCTCTGATTAATAATTCGTGTCGTTTCATATTTTCACACGGTCTTCTGTTCATAACTTTGACCGTTATTTTTATTTGAATATATTAGTATAAAATTATAAAAGTGTGTTATGACGAAAATAATTTTCATAACGAGTGTGATGATACTATTTCATTTGATCAGTCAATTTTCTTTTATGTATATTAATATTAATAGCTGAAAGTTCAATTTTTTTTTATTAAACGTGTTTGACGATGTTCTCTATTTCCGAACAAGGGGACTATTTAAAAAATTCGGAATTTCGGATCTACCTTTGGTCTATAAGTACCTCATTCAATCCCAAATTTTATACTCTCACACAATTTTCCAACAGGTAAAAGAAAAGAAAACTCTCTCTCTCCGTTAGAATCGATCTAGGTTTTGGGCGCTGTCGCCACCGACGTCTGGAAGGACGCCGTCGCTGGAGTCGGCCGCAGCGGCCTCCTGTCCTCTTCCTCCGTCGGGCCTGGCAACTGGGCCGTGCGCTGTTTCGCCTCGCGCTGACGTCGCGGGCCACCTTGCCACCGCCGTGGCGCGCTTTGTCGGGAGGTTCGCGTCGTCCTTGTCCTTCCGCGGGCCAAGTGCCGAGGATCGCCGCTGTCTTCGCCGGGATGTGCTGTCCTTGCTGCGGCCGATCGCTCTGCATCATCAACGTTGCGAGCCGAACGGCACGGACATCAGCGTCGTTGGCTGCTTTCCCCTGTGGACGATGGGTGCCGCCTCACGTGGTAATCTCATCTATCTGATTCACTTGGCAATCCCTTCTTCAAAATATCAAAATATCGACGATTTCGCACGCTTGAATATTGAGTAGCACTAGTAGTTAATGATCTATTTAATCGTGTGTTGGACTCACGATTCCTGGATTACTCGTGGTTAATGGTAGGCAGTTGATTGGATTATGGGATTAATATGTTCGGCTACCGATATGGTAGGCGTTAATTTGATGGCAGGGATGGTTAACCATGGCTACGAGATTAATTTCTCGATTCTAGCTACATCTTGGCTTGGTGGATCGTTTAGGAGTTATGTCGTCCTAGTATATTATTCCCTATCTTACATTATGCCATCTCTTAGTGAGTCTATCTTGTTAAATTAACCAAACTCTCAATCGCTTGTCATTGTAATATTCGTGTCAGTCACTTACAATCTACGGGCCGTACAATCTTGTTGTTGAGAGAATAACACCCAGGTATACAGCCGAGGTGCATGACTGGCTAATTCCGTATGTCGAAATCGGTGCCATAATTTTTCACTTGTCAACAACAAATTACTACTTTTCTCTGTGTTCTCACAATTACTTGTTCACTGTTATCACTCTCTCAATCTTCTATTTCTCGTTCTGTCATAGTTCCTGTAGCCGTGCTTGGTGCATAGTTGCCTAGAACTTTTCGAAGTTTAGCATATACGTTTCACCATGTAATATCTTGCTGTTGTCGGGTATACATGCCGAGGTATCTTGTATCTCACACTAGCTTTTCTTTTTGTTCCAGGAGATAGAGCAGCATAATTATTGCACTTGGCATTGGGTAGATGGAGCACCATATTTCCAGCAACGTGTTTGTTTTCTACCTTTTTAAAATACTCTTTGCTATATGTTCATTTCAATTAATTGTTTCTACTTCATTTGTTCAAATAAACTCTGGGCCAAGCTAACTTTATAATTGTCTTTTTTTTCTTGCCTCATATCTTGTTATTGTCGGGTATACTTGCTGAGGTATCTTATATCTCACACTTGCTTTTCTTTTTGTTCCAGGAGACAGGTCAGCATAATTATTGCACTTGGCATTGGGTCAATGGAGCACTGTGTTTGTTTTCGACCTTTTTAAAATATTCTTAGCTATTTTTTTCATTTTATTTAATTGTTTGTACTTCATTTGTTCAAACAAAGTCTTGGCCAAGCTAATTTTATTATCGTATTTTTTTCTTGCCCAATGACATTCCATGTATTGCCGCATTTGTTAATATGCGGGCTTCTACATGTTTTTTACACGCGAGTAACATTGAGTGTATCACGTGGTCACAAATTCTTGTGCTTGCATGCCTACAACTGGAGAGGTTAACTCGCTGGAGGGAGTTCCCTCTGCTTCAAACAGCAAAGGTATAAAACTGCCCCTAGTTCAGGTATGGGACAATTTTATTTGCCTATCTGTAGCACTGCATTCCTATGTTTTGATTACTCATATAAAAAGGCATTATCTGCTTACAGATTCATGTATGTCTACGCTTGGAGAAACCAACTCGCTGCAGAGAGCTCCATTTGTTTCCAATAGGAATGAAAGCAAAGGTGCTCCTCAATCAGGTAAACTATGGTGTGTTGGATGCTTGAAGACTAGCATGATGGATATATATACACACATACACACACTCTCTCTTTTATTTGCTTTCTATTTTATTTGGAGTTATTTGCTGTTGTGATATATATTGTATTTGCCATTTGGTTATCGATATGATGTATATGGAGCGATGAGGTTGATCTGGGGCAAGTTCATGAAGCAGAGGAAGACGAGCTCGTCAACGAAGGCACCTTGTTCTTGATCATGTTGGTCTAATATTTTTCTAAGTCATTATTATTTTATTGTTTATAAACATGCATGTTGTTTATCAAATGTTGTATGGGTTAGTTACAACGGAACACTAAATCCTTTGTCACCATATCTTGTTTTATCTAGAGTAATTCTTCAGTAGTACTGAACCATGAAATCCTTTGACTATCCTAAAAAGTTTAGTAAATCTATTTAGTTGATATATAACTCGATATTATTATTTAATAATAGAAAACCCATACTCAAAAATAAAAATAAAAAGATGACTCTAACTTCCTGTTTGCCCCCCGGGAAGCGCTTTAGTTTAGTTTAAATCAATAGCTTGACTTTGTTATCTTTGTGGCGATTAACCGTTTTCTTGATTGAGCAATGGATCTAGTGCTCTAAGCCTCATAATTTTCACCACAATTTCCTCCTTGTTTTTCTTCTCCTTTCTTAGAAAGTGCATCACAAATTTGCAACGGGGAAGATTGAACTTAATGTTTCCCTCAGCCATGTTATTCATGGCACCTATAGCTCTTAGGAATGGGCTTCTCAAAATAGTAGATATGACATTATCTACAGTAATATTAAGAACAATAAAATCAATAGAATGGGATACTCTTTTATATCAATAATAACATTTGCAACCATACCAACTGCTCTTTTAATGGTACATTCCGCTTACTGTAATATCATATTACAAGGAGTGAGCTTATCTAGTTTTAATTTGTCATAGAGACGTATGCATGATAGAAACACTAACACCAAGATCACATAAAGTATCTAGAAAACGACTATCAATCTTAATCTTAATCATAGGTTCATAAATATCATCTAGTTTGAGAGGTAGCATTTCATCTTTAAGTTTTTCTTCATTTCTAAGATAAGTATTTTCATAGCAACTTTAGAAATAAACTTCTCATGAATAGGATCTTTAACATTAGCATGAGACGAACTAGCATTCATGACGGTGATAGTGCTTTCTCTATTGATGAATTAATTAAATTTATGCATGCTAGTTCTTCTCATACTATTCATGAGGAGTTTAAGTGCTCCTTCTTAGAAATGAAGACATGCTAAAGGATGAAATGCTATCTCTCAAGTTCGACGATATTTATGTACCTATTATTAAGATAAATTGGTAGTCATTTTATGGATGCTTTATGTGATCTTTGTTGCTCGAGTCTTTTATACAAAATTAAAATTGGCTAAGCTTACTACTTGTAATATAAGATCAAAATTAGCGGATTCTACTATTAAAAGAGCAGTTATATGGTTGAAAATGTTATTATTGATATAAAAGAATGCATGTTAGCTTGCCCTTATCAAATATAGTGTCACATCTATTATTTTGGAGAGACCATTCTAACAATTGTAGCTGTCAAGATTAACATGACGGAGGGGAATGACAAGTTCAATCTTCCCCCTCGCAAATTTGTGATGCATTTTCCAAGAAAGGAGAATAAGAGCAAATAAGAAATTGTGGTCAGAATTATGAGCTTGGAGCACTAACTTCATGCCTAACCAGGAATAAGGTTTATCACCGCAAAAGTAACAGAGTCAAGCTATTGACTTAGTTCTCTGAATGGTAGGTTTGAGTATAATTATTCTGAAATAGTGTAGGTTCAGTGGATTCACTGCTGACATGCTATTCGATGTGACGACAACCCTATGAGAGATTCAGGTTAGCTGTTTTTAGTTTTCATATGATCTTTGGTATGTGTAAATCGGTATGTGTAAGCCCGCTCTTTACGCTATTATGTTCCTATTTCTAGCAAGAGTTTGTTGGACTTGTCTACAAAGAAACCATTGTTGTTTGGGATTCTTTGGAAAATGAGCTTATAGCACTACATATATCTCATGATTTGATCATTGATATTATTGTTTGGTACAAATATATTCGTGGGCCTCACTGTAAATTTATTAATGTGTGCTGGAAACAAATATCTTAGCCGGGAGATCCAAAACACAAGGTGTGGGCATGACAGTGTGGAAGATGGACGAGCTGCTCTAGATCTTGCTTTCTTGAAAATCAAGTATGGTAAAATATACTTCTTAAGTGCTGTTTTGACTTTTATTTCTTGGAATTGCTTACCTGGGCATGGAGAGAACATGGCAAGCATATAGTTTGTATTCTTCCATTTCTCCCGTCGTTTCTTTTTTCTATGGCAATGCATATCATCAGAGGTCTACTTCATCGGGGTCCAGATTTTGGCTCTCCACCTTCGAGCGAATGTTGGCTTCTATTCTGCATGAAAGTGGGAAAAAATGTTCTCTCATTGATGATGTGGGTGATCTTGAGCGATTTTCAGATACTGCTTGCAATTCAATTATCATTCTCAGATGATGATGCCCTGTCCAGATCAATCAAAGAGGTTAGTACTATAGATTTTCAGTGGCAGTATTGCTTTTGTGAGATATCACAAGTTTTCATCAGTTGTTGAAATCCTATTGCAGGTAAAGAATGACAAGAACAACTTCGTTTGGACTCAGTTTGCAGGATTGATCTCTTATCTACGTACGAGAGCTCAAGATCTTAAGAAATTGAAATCCTGTATTGCAGAGGCTATTGCATTGAAAACCCGCAAAAGTAAAACTGCTTGGAAAAGAGCGAAGATCATATGCCAGATAAATGATATTTAATTACCACTTCAAGTAAGAGAAATGAAGACTTTCCTAATCATACTATTCAAAAGATTAAGCTTTATTGGAATCAGGGGATCGTATGCTTACTTTCTCCATAGGTTCCAAAAGTCAAAAAGTTCAATCTAACAAATAAAATAAATCTTACACATAAAAAACTAAACATTTGTAGATGGTGGGCAATTACAACTCTTGCGATAACTCTGGTTAATTTTGTGTCTATGCTGGAGTGGAAGAGGATGAATTTGACCCTCTTGAAGAAGTTGAACTCTAGACCGGAGGTGAATGCACGATTGTGCATCATTCAAGCATTTGCCTAGTCGAGAAAACCCTATAGTCTAAACCCTAAACCGAAAAGCATAATCAACAAGGAAAACATAAATATAGAACAAAACTAGACGAAAAACCATAAGAAAAACAAACCAAATGTCTATGTCTACGCTCATTGCTCCTCACTGCACTCACCCCCTCTTGTCGCACCATATGTAGAGACCCGGTTTTAGAGCCATGTGTAAGTAAAGATCTTTGATGATCAATAAGAATAAAGAGCTTTCCTTTTGTCGCATTGCATCATATAGATTAAAGAAAATGATCGACATAAAAAAACCCTAGAATTTGACCTAGCTTCAACTTAAAGGAAAATCTCGAACCTAAGATCATCCAAACCTTGCTCTAATAGTTTCAATAAGTTATATCCTTTCAAAGAAGCTGTCTGCAAGTTTTCAATCTTCTTGAACCCATTTTGATATTTGAAATGAAGCTATTTTTATTAAGGGCAAGAATTGGACAAATCTGGAAAATTTGAAAAAAGGGGAACCTCCTCCCAGCCAAACATGATGAAAATTCATATTTGTAACTTAAATATCTTCCTGAACTCACTACAAAAATTCTGAAAAGTTCTGAAACTTCATTTCTTGTACCTATAGTTCAAACCTGTTGGAAGTAGGATGGTAGAGACAATACAATGAGAGATTGAGGCAGCATTTGGACACAAGAATAAGAGATCAAGAGATATTCATTTCATTCACTGTTGATGCTTATATACAATGCCAAGAGATGGTAGTTTACATATGAAGAGTCATGTCCCTTGGGAGGTACATTAGCAACCGCTAATAGCAGTTAGGGGGGAGGATTTGATCACATGATTAATTGTATTGTAACAAAATCTATGTTTAACCCTATTTGCAATTGAATTCAAATGACCATAAAAAAATTTGGCATCAGAAAATTTATAAAGGTATTATACTCTCTATAAAACCACTGTGAATTTTATTAATTTTTGGAACGCAGGTTTGAATCCCTGCTCGCCCGCCTTTCTCTCTTTCCGTCTTCTTCCGCAGCCCGACGCCGCCCTGCTTTCCCGCCTCCTCTATGCCACTGGCCAGGGCTCGCCGTCCACGCTGCGCTTGCGCTCTACCGTACGTCGCCGAGCCCTCTCCCCCTCGGTTCTTTCTTCATCTCAAAGCCCTTCACCTCGCCAACTTCGCCACTAGACTCCCCGAGCTCCCCCGCACCTCCTCGTGTGCTCCGCGACGCCCGCCGTGTAGCCCTCTTGTCGGAACACGCTCGGCATTGGGAGCTCCGGCGGCGCGCCCTCCTCGGCACCTCCGTCTTCCCCGCGCCCGGTAAGGCCTCCTCCCTCCCAACCTTGTCAAATCGGTTCGTCACACCTCCATGAGCGGTGGCGAATTTGACGGCGGTGGGGGGCAGGTGGTACGGGGAGGAGGAGGAGGGGTGGGCGCAGCAGGCGAGGGGGTTCGCGGAGTTGACGGCGGAGATGCTGCGGAAGCTGGGGCTCGGGGTGTGGGATGTTACCTGCGCCTCGCCGGCGCCGAGGACAGCGAGCTCGTGGGGAAGCGCCTCAGCTTCATGAACGAGTACCTCCTGGAGGACCACGAACCCGTGAGGTGTTGGCTCGTCGTTGCCGCCGTCGCATTCGTCGCGTTCCTCGGTAACCTCCGCTGATCTCTCATCAGCCGCTCTTCTCTACACCAGTATCTTGTGTGCACGTCTCTCGTCGCGCATCATGATATGCGTGCGTACGCGTAGTATTTGCTCATTTGAGGGGGTGGATCTAACTGGCTAACTGCAGTGCTTTTTTTTGCCGAGGGTTTCCTTTGGATTTCAGAATCATTCACCTTCTTTCTCTACGCGGCCTTTGTTTTTCTGAATACTTCGCTGTAATTGGTTAATCTTTGTGATATCTGCGAGAGAAATGTTGGAATGTAGGATCCATGCCAAGTGTGCTCAGGCAAACATTTGTTGACGAGGTAGAAAGGCACATCAATCAGTATACCATTCTGTTTGATCTACCGAGTCAACCTAATGGCTAGTGTTATGGCCTATGGGCAGTCAATTGTTTTACTATTGAGTCAACCTAGCTGCTTATTTTGGCTGTATTGGCGCAATTACTAATTTGTAATGGATTATTGTAGGACTCAGGTCTCGGTGTAAACATAAAGCTTGCTTGCCAAGTGTTGTCTCGACGTTAGGCAAAAAAGGGGGCGTGGGGTCTAAATATGTGGTGACTTCTTGTTATCCTCTTAGCAGCATGGCCTTTCAGTAGCTTATAGGCGAGAAAAAAGGATGTAAAATATCTATCGAGCCTTCCAATCGCAAATGCTTCAAGCTTACTCTGTTCCGCATTGCACAACCATTTTGTGATTGCACCAAAAGAAGTATCTTGTATAAAGTGGTTCATTCACCAGCGAAATAGTTTGTACATGTAGGAATCAATACGCTATACTACTTTGATTGCTTCATTAGTGACACTATTTCTATGCAGTATTAGGTTTAGGAGGTGGCGATGAAACTCCAGCTGAGCAACCAAAGAAACTTTACATAAGCCCCCCAAACGCTACCAGATTGCAACTTCCTGATGGACGGCATCTGGCTTATGAAGAACAAGGAGTTTCAGCTGATAGGGCAAGATTTTCACTGATCGCGCCCCATTCTTTTCTTTCATCAAGGCTAGCAGGTAGGACCGACTGTTACATTGTTTCTGGACTATTGGATTGACATTGCCATGCTGCATATTTGATCTACACTGTTCCGTTCTATGCAGGAATCCCTGGAATCAACGCATCTCTTCTAGAGGAATTTGGGGCACGACTTGTGACCTATGATCTTGCTGGTTTTAGTGAAAGTGATCCTCATCCAGGCCGAAATCTCAATTCTTCTGCAATAGACATGCTTCATTTGGCTGATGCCCTTGGGGTTGTTGACAAGTTCGGGGTTGTGGGCTATTCTGGAGGTGGCATGAATGCCTGGAGTGGCAGGTAACCTACCTCAGATGCTTTGCTACGTTCTTATGGAGTACTCCATTTATACTCTTGTCCCATTTTATATACATCCTCGCTTACTTTGATAAATTGTCTGTAATGCTGATATCACTGTAGGGATGGCTGTTTTTATGCTTGCGAGTAACTGATATCAACTTCATACTATACTTATGCTTCTGACTTAAATACACTAATGATGGTCATAGTTATTCAGGTAAGTTTGTTGCTGACACGACTTATGAGGACAAGCACTATTTCACATATACCCTTAAAGCAAATTACCATCTTTTTGGACTTGATAAGAATGGAAGGCTTATTAAATCAGATGGCCAAAACATCCTTTAAGTTTGTCTGAGAGAAAAATTATGATTTTTCATTCATTAAGCACAAGTGCATTTGGATATGCTTCTAATGTTCCTTCTTTGGAACATTAATTTGGTCAAGTTATATTAATGACTATGTTTAGTTCCATATTTATCATTACTTCATCTCAAGCTGTAGTTCTGTTCCGTCTAAATCATTTTTGTATATTCCAAGAGCATAAGGGGGTGTTTGGTTGGGCTTTTCAGCAGCTTTTCACTAGAAAAAGCTGCAGCCCAACTAAACGGCCAGCTTTTCAGCAGATTTTGCCAACGGTAGTTGTGGGCTTTGCAGTGCAAATTCAGCTATTTGGAAAAGCTGCTTTCTGCCAGCTTTTGCAATGTGCTGAAGGTTCAATGCTCATTTTCTAAAATACTATAGATGGTTTAGATCAACCAAAAGCCATATGGTCACTTTCCCACAGCCACAGCAACTTTTCCAAACAGCCAGCCAACAGCAGCTTTATCAACAGCCACAGCCCAACCAAACAGACCCTAAATCTTGCATATATTTCAATATTGAAGTATCAGTGATATACTGTGCTTATGATTGAATGCTCATGGGCGACATATTGCTCTAAATCCAGGTACAGCAATATTCGCCCCTATGGCAAATCCGTATGACTCCAAGATGACCAAGGATGAGAAACGTAAAATATGGGAGAGATGGTCAACTATACGGAAACTAATGCACATTTTAGCTCGGGGGTTTCCATCACTACTACGCTTCTTTTATCACCGAAGCTTCCTTTCTGGGAAGCAAGGACAACCTGAGAGTTGGTTGTCGGTGTCGTTGGGGAAGAAGATATGCTGTTATCAGTGTTATGTATTATCTTCAGGTGGCAATGCTATCTTGGGATGCTGTTTTGGAAAGATAAGGAACTGGTATCGTTGTGTACCATTATTTGTTGTACTATCCCTGCCCTTATTATCTGTAGGTGAACCAGAGGAAGGATTTTAGTGGGGTATCTTGTACCTCAGACGATGATACAAGAAAGAGTTGGCAACGCGTTGTAGTTAGGAAAAGAGAAACTACTGATCTAGATAGAAAAATGTAAGATCGCCTTTAAAAATATATGAATGTGTCTCCCGACTCTCCAGTGATCTTATCTACCCAATATAAGATCCAGTCAAAATGCTAATAGACTAGTTTGGCTATTATTTTAGATTGTATAGATACATCATGTTGGGTTTGAGCTCTTGAGGGAACTGTCATTTATATACTGTTATTGGCATTGATATGTCATGCCTGCACTGCAAGCACTCTCTGACTCACCCAGTGTCTGTCATTTGTCCACTACCATAATTGCAGCATCAGTTCCACAAAGGACAGCAACATCCTCACCATTGTTTTGCTGCATGGAAGTGCTAGTAACTGATTGTTCAATGCTGCTTTATGCTAACTTAAGAATCCTATGCATATGGCACTCCTTTGATAAAGCCCAAACCTAATACTGATTTTCCAGGCTTGAGCACTGACCCTTTTTCATGCCAACTACTAATCCTTTGTGCATTACTCAGGACAAAACTTACTTGAAGGTCCTATGTTCAATGCCTTCTGGGAAAAGGATGTTGCAGAGTCTGTGCGCCAGGTAGATGTGCAACCATTTGTAGAGGAAGCTGTGATGAAAGTGTCTGACTGGGGTTTCAGTTTGTCGGACATTCAAATGCAGAAGAAAGAGGATCAGGGATTATTTGAATTGATCAAGTCCCTATTCAATCAGGCTGAACCACAGTACGGGTGACTGCTTAGCAGATCTTGGCTTGTTGGAATTGACGAATGTCAAACGGAAACGAAGGAGGATGCTCGAATCCGTTGCTACACTGCGTAGAAATCAAATTAAACAATGGAGTATACTTTTAGGGTCAATGAGGTGCTATGGGTGGTGCCGATTTGAAGAAATGTCGGATGGAGTCAAAATCCTCGAAATCCAGTCTCTCCCAAGTCCGGCGGGGACTGTTGAAAAAATCTCCAAAATTTTAGATGGAAAGGAGAAATTACGCTAGATTCCATACACAAGTTACACTAATTGACATCATCCGGAATATTTGCAGTCACTACCTCATAGTTGTAGTCGTCCTTTTTCTTCCCGAGCCACAGCAGGCATGCCGGACGGGCGCGCGAATCAGAGGAAGCCTAGGAGGACGGCGGCGCCGAGCACGAAGAGCCAGACGATATGGACGAGCAGCAACGCCTGCCCCGGGACTGGCGCCGACCCGGCCCAGACCTCGCAGTACCCGCGCCGCGCCACGCGCGCGCCGGCGCACGCGGCCTCGGAGCAGCCGCACCAGTACGTGACCCCGTCGGCCCCGCAGACAGGGTCCGGGTGGAAGCACCGCACCGGGCACAACGCGACATAGCTGGCCCCGTCCGGCACGGCGGCCGCCGCGCAGGGGTCGGCCACGGTAGCGGCCTCGGAGGAGGCTAGGGTTTGGGAGAGGAGAAGCGAGAGGGCCGCGATGAAGAGGATGATGCGGACGGTCAGGGTGGAGGGCAGCATGGCGGCGTCGCCGGCGTCCACCCGGTCGCTGGCGTTTTGGGGTGGGGAGGGAGGCAAGCGGTGGAGGTGGTTGGAAGCTACGGCCGCGGT
This sequence comes from Stipa capillata, assembly GCA_019208055.1. Taxonomy (NCBI): domain Eukaryota; kingdom Viridiplantae; phylum Streptophyta; class Magnoliopsida; order Poales; family Poaceae; genus Stipa; species Stipa capillata. The sequence goes on along the minus strand of JAGXJF010004548.1, from coordinate 68,967 downwards.
GGAAACGTTTGAGCAAGCTTTGCCCTGTTTGGTTGGGCTGTGGCTGTTGTAGAAACAGTTGTTGGCTGGCTGTTAGGGAAAGCTGCTGTGGCTGTTGACACCTGAGCCTGTGATTCAACGTGTTTAGTTGGGCTGTGGCTGTTAGCTGTATATGAAAGAAAAGTCTGAAATATCCCTAAGTACGATCCAATGATACAAATAGAAATATAAAAGAAAACAATTACAAATACTAATAGAATACAGAATACTTGCTTCAATTCAGAATTACAGAACATAATACATACAAATACAAATAAAAAATAAAAAGAAAAATTCTCTCTATTTATCTCTCTCTCTCTCTCCCCCCTTCCCCATTATTTTCCCCACCCGGACGGTGCCTCCAAGAACTGGACCAACGCCGCCGCCTTGAGCCCCTTGCTCCCGCCGCCTGCTCGGCAGCCCCTCGCCGCGCCCGCTCCGTCCCTCTGCACTCCGCCGCCGGCGCCGCTCGAGCCCCACGCGCGCGCCGGTCCCCTCCCCTCGGTTGCTCCAGCGCCGCCTGCCTCCTCTTCCCCGCCGGCCTCCTCGGTCCACGGCCGCCCTTCCAGATCTGCCCCGCCCGAGCTCGCCTCCCCGCCTCCTCCTCGGTCCCCGCCGCCGCCGGTCCACGGCCGCCTCCTTCTCGGTCCCCGCCGCCGCCGGGCCCTCCCCTCCCTCCCCCCGGTCCGAACCTCCCAGCGCCGCACCGCCCCGTACTCGGCCGCGAGCGCCTCCCATCGCCGCCTGCACTCCCCGGCCGTCCTCCCCCTGCCGCGTCTCGAGGCTCCCCCTCCTCCTCCCGCCTCGGAGGAGGCGAGGTTCTCGGTGACGAGCTCTTCCTCCGCCGGTCCTCCGCCTCCTCCTCCCTCTCCGGTCCTCCGCCGGTCGTGAAGCTCTGCCTGGGATCGGGGAAAGGGCAATTGTGTGTAATTTGTTTGCAAATCCGAGGGCAGTTCGTGGTGCGTTAAGTGCACAGTGCATACATATTGCGGGAAGTTGGGTTGGTGGACCTTTCGGCTGTGTCTAATTTTACACGCGGGAGCAGCTGCACCGTTGCAAACAGCCGACCCAAAAGCCTCCCCTTTGGTTTAGCTTCAGCTGTGCTTAGGGAAAAGCCCCAGCTGGAGCTAAACCAAACAGCCCCGTATGGGTTGGCGTTGGGTGGTGGGTGGGCTCGTTGGCAACGACAGCCTGCAGTGACTGAACGAGGAGCTCGCCACGCTGGTGGGCGACACGGGCGTGCGCCTCCCGGGCGCCGGCGGGGACGGGGAGCCGGGAGCAGCGGCGAATTTGACGGCGGTGGGGGCCGGATGGTACGGGGAGGACCCCGGGGGGCGGGGGGGAGGAGAAGGTGGAGAGGAGGGGTGGGCGCAGCAGGCGAGGGGGTTCGCGGAGTCGACGGCGGAGCTGGTGCGGGAGCTGGGGCTCGGGGTGTGGGAGGTCACCGCGCAGGGCATCGGCGCCGCCGGCGCCGAGGATAGCGAGCTCGTGCGTGGGCTGTGGGAGGAATAGATCTGGAATAGCCGGCCAAGGGAGAGTCCAGAGCTAGACTTCAGGGATTTGGTTAATCTTTGCAGCAGTGATGCGGCTACGGCTGGTGCGCCATCTCCTGATACAACTTCACCCTACCTTCGCGATAGCTGATCCTCAAGCTCTGGTGGCATTGGAATTTCAGCTGCTTTTACCCGCATCCTTGTAAAACAACTTTAGCAGTTACATTTGTTTGAATAGCACAGGGAAGAGGTTGCATTTGTACCTAATTACAGTTTAAATGGTTTCGGATCGCATAATGTAGAGATCTCAAGGTCTAAGTGCATGTTTGGTTCATAGCTACACTCTGTTAAACTTTGTCACCTGCGTAGCAGTTTTTTATGCCACCGTTTGTTTTACTTTCAACTGTGGCACGTCAATTTTTTTCTTAGTTTGTCCCACCTAGCATAGACGCATTCTCTGTCAAACTTTGCCAAAATTGTGACGATCAATTTCTTCACTATATAGTTTAGCAAGAAAAATATGACAAAGTTTTGCTATCAACCAAATGCCCCAAGTGTTGATAATAACACGAACGAGTTGTGTATGCACTAAAAGTTAGCCTCGAACTAGCAAGAGAACTGATAAATTGGTACTCTCATACAAAAACTAGCACCGTGTGTTATCACTGCACGCAATAAAGTGCTAGTGTCCAATATAATGCTCGATGAATCATCTTTTCCTCAGATTATATGTTTCACATTCCCATGTTGCTGATGTCTTCCTGAAGCACTGAAGCCCCATTTATCTTAACAGGGAATGGATGACCGGGTGGTGCCGCCATCAGTGACTGAATTTGTCCGGAGGATGGTTCCAGGAGCCACAGTACACAAACTTCTTGATGAAGGCCACTTCTCGTACTTCTGTTTCTACGATGAATGCCATAGGCAGATATTCTCCACCCTGTTCGGCATTCCCCAAGGCCCTATCAATCCTGTACTACAATCCAGTGAAGTGACCTTACAACTCACTGAAGAAACAACATCATCTGACCTTAAGAAATGAGACTAGCTCACTTGGATAGGGGCGTGGATATATCATCCACCTCAAATTTGGGTTTCTATTGACTATACTATCGGCGCCTTCCTTACGGTTCTTTTTCAAAAAAAAGAAGAGGTAAGCCTACCATTTAAATATTTACAATATGTAACAATGTTAAACTTTCTAAGCCAATCAAGCAACCTAATTAGTTTCATTTTAGAATGAAAACTATCCATTCAGCTAGAAAATGTAGAAAATAATAACAACACTTAATGATAAAGAGTGGCTGTCTAAATATACAGGTGAACCACCTAAATATATCTGCACAACTTCTGTTATTTCAGTTTCTATATTTTCACGCAGTTGTATCATTCTGAAGAGGTTTTTTAGGGATCATTCTGAGGAGCTAGGAGAGTATTGTGTCAACTCAGATTAGAAAAGTTTTATCCAAATATACACACAATATTTTGATTATCGGATTAATTAGTCATATTACTATCTTAGTGATATATGGTGTTAACTGACATGCATTATTGTTGCTTCCTCTATAAAGAAATGTTGAATGGTTAATAATACATGGCGCAGCTTGTGCAATACTGCTTTGCCAACTGCTTGCAATTGTCTTTTCATTGTTTTACCAGACAAAAGCTCTGCTTGTGCAACACTTCATCGATCTAGCCTCCATATGTTCGACTCCGTAACCCCTTAGCGTTTAACAATCTTTACGAAAAGTAGATGAGTCTCAAAGTCACAACTGAAAGCTCTGTTCTTAGAAGTATACATCAATCTTTAGAATGTGAGACTCCTTAAGCTAGGATTAGGTAACCAGAAATAGCTTTTATAGTATCTGCGGTTGGAAGTGGTGTTTTCATGTTTTGTTGGTTGTCCAGATCTCGGATGAGAGAAAACGATCTGATCTTCTTTTCTAATTAAGTTGTTGTTCAGTCTATAACGATGCACAAATCTAACTGGTGAAACTACTTGGACTTGAAGTATCGGGTAACTTTTTTTTATATCACTGCAGCTCTGTGCTCATCGGTGTCAAGTGCCAACTAGTTGCCCTCTACTGGATTACTTCCATTAACTGAAGTTATTGATTAATATAACTGAAGCTGACATTTTTTGCATTCTTTATATTATTTTAGTATGTTTAGATGATATGCTCAATTGCAATAATCTATACACAGCTAACACATGCACGGCTATGATGGTAGGCTTGTTCATTCAGTTATAACCTTTCCTCGGTCTTCTAATAACACAATTTTCTTTTTTCTGTTTATGTTATAGATATGTCTTCTTGATCCACATGAGGTCTTCTAATCTTGTGGTGCCACTCAAGACTTCGTCACATGTGTTTTACCGGCTAAAGTAAACATCAAAGAGGAAGAGATAATTAATGTGGGGATGAAACAGCTGTAATACTCCATCTGTCCACAAATGTAAAGTGTGCACATTTCTCATATATCATTCATTCCGCCGCACGTCTCCTTGTTTACTCTACCTCGTAAGAAGATAACACAATGTTTTTCTTATCCCTTCCTCTCTACTACCAGTCCCTTAACTCTACCTCTAGCTTCATTGATGATGCGATATGGCCGAGCTGCACTCTCTATCAAATTATCATCGTGCACTATTGTTTTCTTCAACTTTGATGAATCTCCACGTGGTTTTTGTCACCTTTGTTGAGAGATTTCGGCACATGAGCATCACCTTAATATGGATAATGAAGTGAGGGACGGACGACTATGCCAATAGTCATCCCCTGCATTCGGCGATGACAGCGTTGACCTTATCAGCTAGCTTTGCCCTTAGCTCCGCTTCACTTCTAATGGCGTGATGGCTTCACTATTGCTGTGCCTTCGTCCCCATTCGACTCTGTGTCGCTTCATGTCGTTCCGCCTTCGCGCACTACCGTCTTCCCATTTTAGAGTATCAAGGAGATCAATCCCCGGTTTCATTACTTGAATGAAACCTGGTCCAAAGCACAAACAATATCCTATCAAAATAAACAGTAAACAACGCAAGCAATGCAAGACACTTTTTCTAACAGATTACCACTCCACGCAGAGCCATGTTTTCCTACAGATTAGAAATATATTTAACATGCTCTAAAACTAGTTCGAACATATATTTTGCATCTTAGCATGACATGGTTTTCATTTATTAAATTTCTAAAATTTACACCCTAGTAGCTTATGTGAAGCTGAAGTGTCATATCAAGTCGCAATCTTCATCACCGGGCTTAGTCAGTGCTACCCAATATGTTGCCACACCCAACCAAGCTTCACGCCGGCCCGCTTCGCTCGTTTCTCATGGAGGACCGCCGCGGTATGCTATAGCTACCCATGCTCGCCTACTTCCACGGCGAGGGCTTCTACATTGGCTCTTGAGCCTGGCCCAACTTCCACGCTGGCTGCCTCTGCCATGCCGCGGAGCTCTCCATGGTCATGCTCTCCTTCGACTACCGCCTCGCGTTGGAGCACCACCTCGCGGCGGCCATGACGATGCTATCGTGGCTCTTCTCTAACGAGTACACGAATAGATGCGTATATGACCACGCGCACACTGCTACGCACACGGCTCTACACCGCAGCCCATCGTCATCCGTGCGCGCGCGCGTACAGGCAATGGCGTCCTCGGCTCATCCAAAGCCGCCGCCGCATGTCGTGGAGGACTACCATGGTGTGCTGCAGCTGCTCAGCAACAACATGGTTATACGCTCCGTGGGGCCACCCTTCCCGTCCAGCGGCGTGGACGACCACGCCAACGATGGCCACATTGAGTGGAGGGACATCGTGTACGACACCAGCCGCGACCTCAGCCTTTGCATGTACAGGCCGGCGAAGATGACGGCCAGGGAGGATGGCAAGAAGAAGCTCCCCGTGCTCGCCTACTTCCACAGCGGGGGCTTTTGCATGAGCTCCTGCGCCTGGCCCAGCTTTCACGCTGGCTGCCTCCATCATGTCGCGGAGCTCCCATGGTCGTGCTCTCCTTCGACTACCGCCTTGCACCGGAGCACCACCTGCCAACGGCCCACAAGGTCACTGTCACGGCCCTACCCTAGCGAGTGTACGAATAGATGCGTATATGACCGTGTACACACTGTGACGCACCGCAACCCATTGTGACTCATGCACGCGCGCACATACATGCAATGGTGTCCTCGACTCATCCAAAGCCGCAGCCAGACGTCGTGGAGGACTGTCATGGTGTGCTATAGCTGCTCAGCCTTTTTCTTTAACGGCATAGTCGTGCGCTCCGCGGGGCCGCCCTTCCCAGTGGGGTATTCTACATTGCCTCCTCCGCCTGGCCCAACTTCCACGCCAGCCGCCTCCCTCTTCTAGCTCCTCGACTAGCTCACATTGGATTCGTAGCTCGTCACTGCGGCCGACTCATGCTAGATGTTAGTCTCCAGCGAGTCCGCCGGTGGCAACCTCGTGTACCACCTGGCCCTCCAGTTCGGCACTGCGGGGCTTGACTCGGTGAAGATTGTCAGGTACGTCCTACTCATGCTGGTATTCATCACATCATCAACACCATTTTGTTAGAGATTTTTTAGGGTGATGGTTAAGTGAATTTATTAAAAGTATTTATTATATTTAAGTTAGTTAGTTTGTAATTTTATTAGAGATTTTTTAGGAATGTGGTTAGCGGAGTTAGAGATTTTTTTAGGAATGTGGTTAGCGGAGTTAGAAATTTTTTAGGAATGTGGTTAGTGGAGTTAGAGATTTTTTTTAGGAACGTGGTTAGTGGAGTTTGAGACTTTTTAGGAACGTGGTTAGTGGAGTTAGAGATTTTTTAGGAATGTGGTTAGTGGAGGAGAGGGTTAAGATGAGAAGTGAAAGTGGCCTTACGCCGACGGCGCCTTCGACAAACACGCACGTGCTGCTCAAAGAGGAGGACACGAGTAGAAGGAGAAGACAGACTTGAGAGACGGCGATGGATTTGAAGGAAGAATATGAGAGAAGGAGAAGTAGAGAAGATCTGAGATTTTGTTTATTTGTTTGTTAGAAATTTTTAGGAAGACTTGTTTGGTTGTTAGAGATTTTTAGGATGGTTTGTTTGTTTTAGTTGGATAATGGGGGTGGCGGGTGTCAGTTTTTTCATAAATAATGTGAATTTTAAAGCCAGTTTAAATGACGTACCATTACCGCCAACTCAAATATAATATATAGTAATAGATAAGCGAAAACACTGGTTTTTTCTTTAGTAGAGCTCTGGTATTTGTGTTTTAATTCTAACTGGACAGTAATAAATTTAGGCACAGCCTCGGTTTCAAACTAACAATAACCCGCCTCTCACTAATATAATACAGTTCCTTGGTAGCTAATTAATACAAGTAATTCCTAGGCTCATTATGATAGTCGTATTGTGTTGAGTTGCTTTTAGAAAATCAAATGTTTGGCTGCCTCTTATTTTTTAATGTAATTAATATATCCTTTCACTGCAGAACATATAAGATGAAATGTGAGATGACAACGGAATTTATCTACATTTAATTTGATTTATAAAGAAGAGTGATAGTTTTTGTGAATTTTTATCTACAACTTAAAAAAGCACAACACAACATAGTTTAATAACCACAAACTGAATTTTAGAGTTGCACCATCAGCATCTCTAGCTCTTCTCCAAATGCTGGTGCAACCCATTCTAAACCAAACAATGCAATTATAATCAGTTCCTGAACTAATTAGTAGAAGTTTGTTACAACTTGCCAATGTTACTTCTTTCGCTGGTACTGCCATGTAAGCCCTTAAATATCCTTGGGTCAGAAGTTGCATCCAGTCTCCCTATTTCTGTTGCTCTTACGCAGTTACGCATCCAGTTTTTTCAGAACATCCTGTGGTTGAAACTTCTAATTTTGGCCTTTGGGTTTCAAGGTGCAATCACCTTCCCTCGATGCTCGTCATCTTTACTGACTGCTTCTGTAGTAGATGGTTGCAACGGCAGAGCAGAGTAATTATATATATGGGCTTGTTTCTTGGGTTAGAGGGAGAAGTTATCTACAATACCTTTTATATGGAAAATGTGGTTATTTACTGCTTTTGCTATAAAAAAAAGTGGTTTGTTACTGCTAGCTGGCTCCCGTAAAAGCAGTAGTTATGCCATCATTTACAACCTTTAAACACGCAAGCATGGCAGTGTCTAACCAATCAAGATTTTTGGGACCTATAATTGATCAACAGTTCACAAATAATTGATCAATTAATAATTTCCATGGAAACTTCCTTAAATGACCCAAAAATGTAACACGACCAGCGACGTGTATATTTTTTGTTATGGACTGAGCTTGGTGGGACCAGGATCAAGTCCACCTCGGCTCGAATTCGAGAGCCTCTTCGTGCTTTATTAATAGAACGCATAGTTCCTCCTACATATTCCTTCATTTATTTACTATTCTCAGATGAGGTGATATTAATTTTCTAAGGTGATGGATGAGAGAATATTGTTAAGTTATACATGTAAGAACTATATCTCTATAAAAGGAACCAAGGATAGGTTGTGTTCGATGAGAGGTATGAGAGGAGAGGTCATTGGCCAATAGCCCAACACGCAAGTTGGTGAGGTGAACTAAAAGAGGCTTATTGAGCAGCCCTCTTGTCGTGCAAAACTAAACAAGACTGGGCCTCTCATCCAAACCCTATACGAACATGTTTGCATATATAAATCACCATCATCCTAGCTAACTCCCTCTCCTATTCCATACACCGTTGTTTGTTGATTTTTCCTGGCTAATCAAACACACGGTCGTGTACAACTGCAAGCTAGCAAGCTGAAGCTGAACTAGCTCGTACCCAATTTCTCCTTTTGAGAATATGGTGTCGTCGTCGTCGTTGGACGGGGAGAACTCTAAGTCGTCGTCAGCGTGCCCGAGGGGCCACTGGCGGCCCGGCGAGGACGAGAAGCTCCGCCGGTTCGTAGAGCAGTACGGCCCGCAGAACTGGAACTCTATTGCTGAGAAGCTGCAAGGGCGATCAGGTTGGTTTCTCAGCATCGATTCTTTTCCTTGGTTCTACATTTTCTTCAATTTTGTGTAGCTGCTAGTTTAATTTCTATGAAGGAAGAAGTTTGCATGCATAGTCCGTTTCTGGTTTAACTTGTATTGGAGAATTGAAGCAAGAAATAATTTTATTTTTTAGTCATCTAAGCATGTATTTGTTTCTTTTCATTTGGACCTTCTTTTAAGATTTGAGCATGTCTCTCAGATTCAGGAACAAAAGAAATTGGTCATTTAATTGTATGTGTGCGTGTGTCAAAGTATTTAGTTGATGAGCAAGACATGGAAGGTTGCATAATCATTTGAAGTTCATGATTAATCCATATCCTTTATATGCCCTCTTGATGTGTCCCTCGAATAAATCTTCTTATTTGATGGGAAACTACAAAAAGAAATCAAGAAACATAAATTAGTTTTATCAACATGTACTCCATCAAATTATGCATGAGATCCATGCCATAAGCACGCATATACAAATTATCACAAGGTTTGCCTGCATCCTCCGAAGTCCTAAGTAGGTTAATTTTCACGCATGATGAACCAAAATTTGTGTGCCCTTTATTTTCCCTCTCTTATTTGATAATTCAAATATATCAGAATTAAATCAAGGAAGTAGAAACAAATGCACGTATGGTTGGCTCACAGAAAGATTGATACGAAATATGCAATTCCTCTTTCAAGTTTCAACAGTAGATCACCAACACGTACGTACCATGAAAACGTATTGTGGATGGGTGCATGCATGCAGGCAAGAGCTGCCGACTCCGGTGGTTCAACCAACTGGACCCGCGGATCAACAAGTGGCCCTTCACGGCGGCGGAGGAGGAGCGGCTGCTGGCGGCGCACGCCGTCCACGGCAACAGGTGGGCGCTCATCTCCCGCCTCTTCCCCGGGCGCACCGACAACGCCGTCAAGAACCACTGGCACGTCGTCATGGCACGCCGCCACCGCCGCCGCCGCAGCCTCCTTGCCGCGGCGGATGCTACCTACCGCTTGCCCTCGCCGTCGTCTCACCAGCCGTTTCAGTACCTCAGCTTCGGCGACCCGGCGGCGGGGGTGGCGGCAGGCTCGCTCTGCTTCGCCTTGTCTAAGTCCGGCGGCTTCCGCACCTCGACGACGACCTCTTGTACCGGTGCCCATTCGCGTGGGCATAGTAATGCCAGCTACTTGGATAGGCGAGAGGCAATGGCGATGCCTCTGTCCATGGCAGTCCCCTTCCTCAAGAGAAACAGCAGCACCATATTATCATGATCATGGCGGCAACTGCCACCGCGATCACAAGATTTACAAGACGAAGGATCACGAAGGAGATAACGGCGACGATTACCGTGACCCGGTGTCTAGGAGGAAGGACGTGCCGTTCTTCGATTTCCTTGGCGTCGGAGTCTCGTCGTGAAGTGATCGATCGACGAACGCGCGTCACTTAATATTATCGGTGGTTGAATGGTTGATCCACGGAGATACCATGAGTTAATTGATGTTAATTAGCGAGGTAGTTCATATAATATGGGTGCTAACCGGACCAGAGTTCAAAATTTCGACGAAATTTCACTGAAATTTTGGACATTTCAAGGGTCACCAAATTTTTTGTATTTCGTTCAAATAATTTCGGTTGGTTTGAATTGGAGCAAATTTGTCCAAAATTTGAACAAATTTCATCCAATTTCGTATGGTTTGAAAATTTTTGTTCAAATTTAAATTCAAATTTCATAATTTTGTCCGAAATGAATTCTGAAATTTCTGAAATTTCGGTGGTTTCCACAGGTATCGAAATTTTTCCATAAGCGTAAAAAAAAATTCTTGAACCGGACACAACTCTGGTTAGGTGCATGCTGGAATAAGAACCAGGGTGGCCAAAGTTCAATTCTTTTTAAAAAGATCGGGGTGGCCAGGTTAGGTGCAAGTTTACCATTAGCTGATTTTTACTACTTGTGGTGAGATGTTACCTTTTCAGAACTTTGTTAAGAAGTAGGTGTCAATGTTCGATGTGGGTGTCCGGCTGGTCAATCAAATATGGCTGCACAGTTAATTCACTTAGTTTTAATTACTCACCATTTAATCTTTAGGGCATCTACAATAGGACGATGACAACATCCTCTTAGAGACAACGAGTAGGATTTTTGCTAGGTTAAAAAAGAGAACAATGGCTTCTATTGGTAAATCGATAATCCTCAACGGAACAAAGAGGGAGAAGAGGAGAAAACTGTCTTCCCTTTTCTTACTTGAAGGAAGACAAGGGACTAGATTTTTATTGTTCTCTTTTCTCTTGTCAAGAAGCAATCCTCACTATCCATCTAGGTGTTAATCAATGGCTCACATGAATTGGACCATTCTGGGCACTTGGGCTTGCCATTCTAGGCTCTTGGGCTATTTGTTTCTAAACATGGAGGGACATTTGATCCAACGAACTCCTTATCTCGACATCGTGGAGAAACTTATCTTGCAGCAACATCACCATCATCATGACAATATAAATCCTAGATGGTTAACACAAATGAACCGTCTCGGATATTCAGTTACCTAAACGGTTCAGACAGATAATCCCAGATGGTGGCAAAAACCGTCTGAGATTAGGGTTTTTGTATTAGCGTTAGTTTTTGTTGCTTGGCTCTATAGACCCACTTACTCTTCAAAGTATTCTTCTTCTTGCTCTCAACCAACTTTCAACTTTTCTTGCACGTGACTCATCCTCTACTCCTTCATCTTCACTGCAAAGCGTGCAGGTTCCACACTATCTAGTAACACCACAAACTTATCTAAGAGATTAACAAGATAAACTATAGTCAACATAGCCTCACCTCAAAAGCCCTTGGGAGCTGGCATGTGAAAGAAAGTATCTAACTCTACCAATACTATGTGCATCCTCACAATAACAGAATAATGTGGTTTCTTGTGGGAAATGACTTATACACAATCTCTTGATCTTTGCAATAAGCACCAAATGAGGTGATGTACCCTCTCCCAAAAGCATTGCTGATGCACTTCACCTTTTCTTAGTCTATTTCTCAGCTGAGGCTTGGGATTGCTTGAACATATTAAGCACTTGATATTTGGACCAAGGGATAAGCCCAAATCTTCCTTGAGAAATTATGAATCAATTTTACAAAATACTTTGCACCACTGAGTGATCTTACCAGTATTTTTTACACATTAGAGTACACTAACTCTTACAACTTTGTCTTCTTGTGAGGAGATTAACACTTGAAAGCAACATTGGATGCTTCCCTAACAGGCAATAAGTGAACATCCTCATCACTTCCAGAAGATTATTCTTCGCTAGCATAGCCATTCCCTTCTCACTCATGTGCCCAAGCCTCTTGTGCCATAGAACACAAGGATATTCCTTCTCTATGCCAACACAAACACTAAAGAGCTTAGCAGGAACATGGTGCAAATGAGAAACCTTGTTAGATTTTGCAACTAACATGTTGCTGCCCTTGGTGAGCTTGTACTTTCCATATCCAAACTTGCTCTCATGTACTTCTCTTTGTCAGGCAAACCAACTGGCAATACATTAAAATAAAGTGCTTTAGTGTGCCTGCAGACTTGAGAACCAACTTTCTACCATTAGCCATCTCTAAATGAAAACACCCTTGTTAGTGATCACTATCATATCATTGTTACCCATGTTCACAACTCTAAAATTACTACGAGTGTAGCTTGTAAGGAACTCTCTATGAGATGTAGCCATATTGTGACATCGCTATCTGGTACCCAAACCATCTCGTCACCATTCATATGGTTCATAGCAGCTTCATTAGAAATAATAGTGACCTTTCCTCAATAGTTGAAACACTCTAATCACCTTTACCGGAGTTTTGAGTGGAAGCTAATGTGTTGCTTGATATGAAAAATATCTCTGCATTTGGAATAAATTGGCCAAATGTGTTCATAAAACCTCGATCAGTTAGTTTCTTCTATTCAGAAGTAATTTACTTTTAGTTAATCTACGGGTGCAATCCATTGTCTAATGTAAATTCTTAAAAATACATCCACTAATACAAAAAAGGTTATCCTAGATCCCTTATCATGGATGGTTGCTCAAAAACAGTATGTATTAGAGCAATCATGGGATGGTTCACAAAATAAACTGCCTAAGATAAGTTGCTTATCTCTAACGATTTTCTAAAAAACCGCCTAAAAAGTACCACACAGACTTTCATATTGAATGGTCTGAGATAAGCAAATCATCCAAGAAGTTTTATATTAGAACTATTTGTGTTGAATTGCTAGAAAGACAGCTACCAAACTGCCCACCCCTGCACCGCACCGAATCTCTAAGTCCCGCAGCTTGGCCTCTTCTTCCTCTGCTCCTTAGCCCTAAATTGTACCCTGCAACCTTATCCTAATCCTAGATTCACTGCCGCCTCTACTCCTTTTCGTCCTCCGCTCCTCCTTCCACTCCTCTTCCTCCTCTGCTCCCCCTCCACCTCCTCTAGATCCTGCCATGGCCTCCTCCCGAACCTCCTCCAGACTCAGCCATGGCAGATTTGCGGTGTGCACCGTTCCCTTCTCTCTCACCCTGCGCTAACCGTTCTTCTATTCTCTCTCCTTGCACCACGGATCTAGCCATAGGTTCCACCTCCTCCGAATTCGGCCATGGCCTCCACCTCCTCCAGATTCGGCCATGGCCTGCACCGCATCGTCTCTATGGACCACAGCGGCACCACTAGTGGAGGGAGGAAGGCAGTTGGTGGTAGAGCTTGTGTGCATGTTCGGGTGGATATGGGAGGACCTGAAGACAACAACGGCTACCGGTCCCTAATGCGAGCCCTCATGGTGGCCGCGACCCTCGTCGACCTCTAGGTATCGAGCTCGAGCCTAGTATGCCTCTATTTCATTCTTTTGGTGAAAGCATTGCATCAATTTCATGCAGGGTATCGACGGGGCTTGAATCCGATGTTTTCCAGTCCCTGTTGGCCTTTGGTGAGCAACGTCATCTCCAGCCGATGGCCACCGACCAGAGAAGCGGCGCGTCCAGGACCCCACCACCGGACCAAGCTGCAATTCTTGTTTTTATTCTCTAACTTGAATGACAGACAGTTCTGAAGTTGGAATTTCTGAGATGGAATTTGGAGGTTCCAACATTTGAAAGCAATGGCTACTTTGACTATCCAGAATCAGATCTTAGAAATCTCGACACAAACTCGGAGGTTCTGAATTTTAGAGCACAATAGAGTGAATGTTGGAAGTTCCAACTTCGTCTAGACCCTCTAGGGTTTAGAATAGTCTTGCTAAGGTGTGGTTAGAACGGATTCCTAGAGGATCCGACATGGCATTCGAACCTTCTGAGATTCCAAGGATCCTCAATAGAGGATGGGTAGAACACATTCTCAGAGGTTCTAACAACGGAGTCGGACATTCCAAGATTTCAAAAGATAAGTCCAGAACATATTCTCAGAGGATTCGGGAAATTTCCGGAGGCTCCCACTTTCAAGAAAAAGGACATGCATTTCCAGAAACGGAACTAAGAGGTTCAACGAAATCTCGGATGTTCCGACATCCAGAAGAACAGACATGAAGGATAACTCTGAGGCTCCGGATTCCCTGACTCTTCACACAGAAGCGAAACATGAATGTTCTGACATCAAACTCAGATGTTTCAAAAAGAGTGTATATGAAGAGATTTCAAATGCCTTTTTGGATTTGAAAATTGATTCCTAACTGAGCATTAGCAAGGCACTTTCACTAGCTTTCGGATTTAGTCCCATACGGATTTCACTAAATTCAAAGTGATGCTTAGAACCATTAAAAGGGCTAGAAAATTATCCTTAATCTTTGTTTTTTCAAGACATCTTTCCTTATAACTTTTTAAAGGTCGCTAATGCTGGTCTTAGCATTATTTTTAGGACTAAAACACTTGATGCAAGAGTAGTTCCTTAATTGTTTTGCTATTAATCATCAAGACCCACTTAGAGAGCAAGTTAGATGAACTTCTAGATTTTGTCCCTGCTTCCCCCAGCCTTACAGCTGAAGATTTTTGGACTTACTATTTCCACTAACTCTCCCATAGTTTTGCTGGTTCAGACGTACATGTTGGCGGACGTGGTCAACACCGCTGTTGCCGCCTCAGCTAGGACTGCTTAGAGGTATATAAATCTAGACTTTGCTGTGCATCTAGATAGCTGTTCGCACACGAACACATCACCGTGTCGCCCCCAGCGTCGAGCGCGATACGCAGGACACGTCGCCGGAGGAGCCTCGCCGGGAGCGCGATACGCAAGACACGCCGGCGAGGTCTCTTGAGGACCCGAAATCCCCACACGTCCGGGAGGGACCCCGTCAAGAAGTGCGGCGGCTATGGGCTGCCCTAGGTCGACCTGATCACCCCTAGAGCCTCGAGATTCGTTGCCGTGTAACACGAAGAACAACGAAGAATGAGAAGCAGAAAACAAGGGCGAGATAAAAATAGTAGACGAAAAGATAGTAGATTGATTTGTTCGATTGTGTGTTGTTCATCGGCCATCACCCTTTACATATTTATATAGGGCGGCTGGTCTTTCCGTAGGAAAGTAAGACTCCTGATCCTAACAGAATACGTACATGTGACTTTCCTTTCTCTCCTTTCTTGCCTTCCAAGTCTTTGTGCAGTATGCCTGATCTTTGGGCCGCAATAGGAATCCACCTTGTATACAAGATACCCTTCCATACGAATCGGGTAGCTTTCTGAATCTTATGATTAGCTTGATTACCGCTATCAACCGTTGTTCCTTGTTCGCCAAGTTGAGGTCTTCTGGCACCGGAAGAGACTCTGAAGTGGACGACTCGGTGCATTAGCCCATCCACAGCGCTGCGAGCTAGTTCCGCTAGAAAGGACTCGGCTTGGACCACTTGGCGCGTTGACTCGGTTATTCTGCGAGCAACTCGGTACTTTGGACAACTCGAGAGCGCTGCGAGCTACTCGGTGCGTTGGACAACTCGGAAGAACTGCGAACCACTCGGCATATTGATCAACTCAGGGATGCTACGAGCAACTCGGCACACTGGATGACTCGGGGATGCTGCGAGCGACTCGGCATACTGGATAACTCGGGGATGCTGCGAGCCACTCAGCTTAAATCACCCGTCATGTCAGACCAGTCGGGAATACTGTCAGCGATGCGGGGAACAGGATCCTCTAGACAGCTGGCAAAAGCCGAACTTGACGCCACGTCATCAAGGACGTAGGAGTCAAGAGGAGGTTCTCGGGGCTCACCCCCAGCATTGCATCCATTCGGCCATCAAGGGGAGCCCCGAGCTGTCCCTTAAGGATGCTTCCCGAGTACTCAAGGCAACTTGGCTCCTACTCGGGACGACGAGTGCCTCCCAGGCAGTGGAATGGCCTAGGCCATGTGCTCGGGAGTCCCCGAACACTGAAACCCCGAGCACCCAAGGCATGTGCTCGGGAGTCCCCGAACACTGGAACCCCGAGCACCCCTCGTGGATCCTTCCCCAGTACACGTGGCCTGACAAGCGCATTAATGCATATCTACCTGGCCGAATCCCAAAGGGGTCTTTCCGGACCACTGACACCGGCATTTGTTCGCCGACAAATACTGTGGACTACTCGGTCCGCTAGATTTGCCAAGCCTTCTGTTGCACGTCAACACTAATTCTAACAATTATCAACAGGCTGACTCGGTCATGAGTAATTAAATTAACTCGGCCAAATTCTGCTATCAACAGTAGCTTGTGAATTTTGATGCTTCATCATATGTATCAATGCTGCTGCTTTATGTTGCGTAAATCCGAGCTTCTGCATCGTTGGAGATGGATTGGTGTTTATCACAAATTTGGCGGGCTTAGCATGAGTTCATTCGCATTTTCCCACACAGCCATGGTTCTTTGCACCTCCCTGGACCATTAAATATCATACCACCGGCTGAGACGTAGCTATTAAAGATATGGTAATCCACTTAGCTAGATTAGATAAGGCATCAAAGTGAGACGTAGCTATTAAAGATATGGTAATCCACTTAGCTAGATTAGATAAGGCATCAAAGTGTTCTTCCTTAACGTTTCTAAAAGAGAGCAGCTTGCTGGATACCATTTGTGAAATATCGTTAGGCTATGCTTTTAGAGATAGTTGTTCTTATTTTGATTTTGGTTAAGGTGCTTTTGCTTGAGTGCCTTCTGAATTAAGATGTGCTTCAGATATATATAGATATGGACGGATATGATGGATATACAGAGATATGCTTAATCAAGGAAAAACACTGGCCTATTTGCAGCTTTTTTATGCTAGACGGCTAGATGGAGAATCCACCCTCTCTATTCATTATCTGTAGTAACTATGACAATTCAGTGTTATGCATCTCCTCTGTAATTGATTGTTCTATTTTCACTTCCCATGTTTGTTCTGTTGACACTTCTGTAAATGATCAGTTAATAACTACTAGGTGGTGGTATTATCTTACCTGGTAATCTGGTAGAGTATAGTAGTTGTAACCTTCAAGACGCATTTGGTTGTGTTATATATCTAATTTTTAAGCACACCGAGTGACCTTACACATTTCCTCTCCAACTTTACACTGTCAATAAAGTTTTTCTTCTTCATTGTACCATCCAACAAAAGATGCCTCACATTGTTGTGCAATTGTTGTGCAGTTGCTTGTTCTCCATGGTTTCTTTACAAACCGTGCCCCTGGGAAGCTGTTTTGCTAGATACAATGATTCAACCCTTCAGGCATCTGCTTAAATTCTATCATCTCTCATGTTGAGTCTGGCACTGAAATCGCAGAAGTCAGAGATATCATTGTGTGTATTGTCTATGCGAATGGAAATCATTGCAGAAACCATTGCAATTTATGTGTGTATTGCCTTCATATCGACCTCTCAAAGGAATTCTTCATGTTGTGTAGCTAAAGAAATAGTTGGACTAGATATGCATATATTTGAGTAGCACGATTCATGTCAATGGAAATCACTGTGGTCTCATGTTGTTATTGTGTCTCTCATGTTTTCTACTTTTTATGTACTTTTTAGAAAAATGTTCTAAATGAACTTGTTTTAGAAATTTTCCTGGATTTCTTTATAATCTTCTGGGGGTATTTCTTATATTTTTAAAGTTAATTTTTGCTCTTCATATGACATGCTTACCAATCTAAGAAACTCCTAGGATACCCAAACAAACTCCATGGCGAGAGGGGATTGGGTCGGTGTGCATCGTCGCCCCAATCACATGTCAAAGAAAATATGTGTTGTGGCCTTGTGGGTACATCCTCATGCCCTCAGCTTCGTTTGGTTTTTCAGGTGCCTTCCTCGTGAGTTACATGCACATTTCAAACATGGGGACGGTTCCGTGTGCGCCTCTGCATCGAGGGGGTTCCTCGGTCCGAATGGGGACCGGAAGCGGTCTCAGCCATCCTGGCAGGCTCAGGTATACAGGAAGGTGATTTTGATGAGCCTCTTGCGGACAAGGAGACGGCATGCATGCGGGTGTGGATCGCCGCGCATAGTCTGGGTGCAGTGCCGCGCTCGGCTATCTACACCACGGAGCAGGCAGCTAGGAGCCCCCCCCCCAGCCCGGGGAGATTGGCTCGTCGTCCCGGCGTTTTGCAGGTCAAGGCCGCCCCCGTGGACCTCCGATGAGGCTTATGTCGCACCCGGTTTTAATCCATATAGACCAGGTCATTGACTTTGAGCCGCCGGCAAGTAGCCCGCCGTTCAGGTCCCTAGATTGGGAAAGTCCAAGCAGCGGGATGCCTTCTCCTGTCTCCTCTGAAGATGGTGGCCTGGTTCACTTCTCCTTCCTCTGGGATCTCGGCACAGGTGACGCCCCCCTGCAGCCTCCAAGGCGCTCGGTGCATGATAGAATCACCCCCCATTCAGATGACAGTGATGATGAACGGGAGCGCAGTCGAAGCCCAGGACGTACGCGCAAGCCCTCCGGCTGGGACGTCCCTCCTCCCCGCAACAGACCTCAGGGAGGGGCTCGTCCTCAACGCAGAGGGAGCAGAGGCGCCAGCAGGGGCAGTTCCAGGCAGAGAGGCTTCTTGAACGCCGCAGCCCCGCCTGCTCCCGTTGCTAAAAGCGGCTCCCTTGCGCCGGACACCTCTGTTAATCCGGCTGCTGAGGGTGGAGTGCAGGAGCGCTCGCGCTCACTGGACCGCTTTCCGTTCAAAGCTCATGCAGGTTCACAGGAGGATCTATCACAGATCTTATTACAGGTACAAGAGTTAGAGCTTGGAAATGTTGCTGATTTCGACCCGATGAACGTTGAAGCGGAGATCCTGCCCCGCCTCCCCCTTGCAGCAGCTCCTGTGGTCACTACAGACCAAAACGAAGCCCCTCCGCCAGACACCGACACAGGAGGATCAGAAGTTGAAGATGAAATGACCCTCGCCGAGTTTCGCAACCACATAACTCGGCAGCTTCCAGCTCCGCTGATCCCAGCGCCCCCACAGGCTCCAACTACAAGAAGTAAAGCTAAGAAGGCCGAAGCAATACAAGCAAGCAGTGCAAGCGCTTCCAAGGTGGCTCTTCCCATGATGGAAAAAGCGCGTCTTCTGCTGATGAAGAAGATGGGAATACTAGCAGCAAACTCTGAACCAGGAATGGAGGACTTTGCGCGTTACAGAGATTTGTTCAAGCAGCCTCTAACCGAATCAAATGTGGTGGCATTCGCTACGCTTGCTGGCGTGCTTGGAAAGCTAGATATTACCTCGGTGCTGAAGGCCGCGGCCTGAAGATAGTAATTTAGATCTAAGCAGGTTGATGTAATGACTTTTATGTATTGTACGCCCAGACATATGCATCGCTTCCCTACAGGCAGTTTCCCAGGTGTAATCACAGGGAACCTAGGTCCCTTAGCTCCCTGCTTTTGTTGTTCCACTACCAACTCGATGGTGTGGTTTTCCAGATCGCCTGAGCTTTACAGCACAGAGTGGTCCGGCCCATCCTTTATCTATATCCTGGTTGTTTCAGCAGTTTTTCTTCCTGTTGTCGGTTGCAATTGTGTTTGTTCAATACGTGACCAAGTTCACAGATTCAAAGCAGAGAAGTTGTCTAGTTTACCTGAATGACACATCAGCAACTTCGACTGCTATCCTGGAATGTTAGAGGCCTTAATAATGCTGCAAGAAGAAATGTAGTTCGTGAGGTGATCAGGCAAAATAAGGCCACGCTCATCTGCTTACAGGAAACAAAGTTAAGCTCCATGGACGACGGCTTCATCTCGCACACGCTAGGAGCAGAGTTTACAGGAAACTACTGTGTGCTCCCAGCAAATGGAACCGGGGAGGTTTGCTGCTTGCAGGTTCCAGCAGGTTTTTCGCCATTAGTAATATCTCCCCCGTAGCCCACTCCATTACAGCAGACTTTAGACATATCGAAAGCGACCTCCAATGGTCCTGCACGGCAGTTTATGGACCTCAATCTGATCAAGACAAGCTAATGTTCATTGAAGAGCTGAAGCATGTTAAGCAACGGACTATGCCCAAGTGGCTTGTAGTAGGAGATTTCAACCTCATCCTCCGAGCAGCAGACAAGAGTAACAACCAGATTAACACTAGGATGCTTGGAGCTTTCAGAGCCGCGGTAGACTCGCTTCAGCTCCGCGAGATTCACTTGCATGGCCGCAGATTCACTTGGTCCAACGGCCAGAACATCCCAACCCACACCAGGATTGACAAGGTGCTTTGCTCTCCGGACTGGGACGTTGAATTTAGTAACTCCCACCTACAGGCTCTTTCCACCATGACATCAGATCACTGTGCTCTGCTATTATATGGCTCCCTCAAAACACCTTCAATCAGGTCTTTTAAGTTTGAGGATTGGTGGTGCGAAGTCCCAGGGATCCATCAGGTGATACAAGAATGCTGGGACAGAACCTTATCGCCCGCAGATAGCATAACGCGCTTGCACTGCAAGCTTACAAGACTAGCAAAAGCTCTGAAGAAATGGAGTAGTAACATCTTTGGCAACATAAGGCTTCAATTCGCAGTGGCCACCGAGGTGATCCTGCAGCTAGACAAAGCTTGCGAGGAGAGAATTTTATCTGACCTGGAATTAGCACTCAGGGCACAGCTGAAGAACCGGCTGCTTGGCCTAGCTGCTATCCAAAAGATGAGGCTTAAGCAGAGATCTCGATCACTTTGGATAGAACATGGAGATGCAAACTCAAAGTTCTTCCACCTCAAGATTAACTCTCGCAAACGGAGGAACGCTATTGCCAGCCTTCGTATTGATGGACAGGACGTCTTCAACCAAAATGAGAAGAAGTGCTTCGTCGCCAAACATTTTGAGGAGATTCTGGGAGCTAAGAAACAGAGAGTCCACTCCCTAAACTGGGAGCTTTTGGGGGTACAGAGACACAATCTTCAACACTTAGAGATCAACTTCTCCAATGAAGAAATCCACAGCGTCATCAGGTCTCTACCAAGCGAAAAATCCCCTGGCCCAGATGGATTCACTAGCAGATTTTACAAGACCTTCTGGGGGATAATTAAGGAAGATATAGTTCAAGCAATAAACCAATTTTGTTGCCTCCAAAACAATAGATTATATCTCCTAAACAATTCAGATGTGGTGCTCCTTCCAAAGAAGCAACAGGCTAAATCAGTTACAGACTTCCGCCCCATTAGTCTGATCCACACTTTTGGCAAAATAATATCGAAGATAATGGCCAATAGGCTCGGGCCTGAGCTCGACAAAATGGTCTCCACGGCACAAAGCGCTTTCATCAAAAAGAGAGGGATACAGGACAACTTCTTATTTACACAGAACATCATTAAGATGATGCACAGAAAAGCGATCCCAGGAATTTTTCTCAAGGTGGATATTCAAAAAGCTTTCGACTCGGTCAGTTGGGAATACCTCATTGAGATCCTAGAGCATCTAGGCTTCGGCCCAAAGTGGAGAGACTGGGTAACCTGCATTCTCGCTTCGTCTTCGAGCCGCTTCATCATAAATGGCGAGCACTCTGACAGCGTTCGCCATCGACGTGGGCTTCGACAGGGGGACCCCCTCTCGCCCCTTCTTTTCATCCTCGCAATTGATCCCTTACAGAAGTTGCTCCTACGAGCCTTACAGAGCAATCTCATCAAACCCATCAGAGGTATCGACAACGAGCTCAGAATATCCCTCTATGCAGACGATGTAGCAATTTTTACAAACCCGGAAAGGCGAGAGCTTTTAACAATCCAGAACTGCCTTCAAATCTTCGGTCAGGCGACAGGTCTTGAAACTAACATTCAAAAGAGTTGCATGTACCCTATCAGGTGTTCACAGATTAACCTTCAAGATATTGCTCAGTGCATTCAAGCACAAGTTGCTCAGTTCCCGTGTACCTACCTTGGTCTACCGTTGCACACCTCCAAGCTTCGCAGAACAGATTTGCAACCGCTTTTCGACAAGCTTTCCTCCAGGTTAGCAGGTTGGAAAGGCAAGCTCCTCTCCAGAGCAGGCAGGCTCACGCTCATAAATTCGACCCTCTCGCCGTGCTTGGTTTACTTCCTTTCGGCCTTTAAGCTGGACAAGTGGGTTATAAAAAAGATTGAGAAGATGTTTAGATCCTTTTTTTGGAAAGGCGAAGAAGAGTGCTCAGGAGGGCATTGCCTAATAAGCTGGAAACAGGTGTGTAGACCGAAAGATTTAGGGGGCCTAGGTATCAAAGATATCCAACAGTTCGGTACGGCCCTCCGGCTGAGATGGCTATGGGGTGAATGGAGCACAGTGAGGAAGCCTTGGTTCGGACAACAGGTTCCATGTGACGATACAGACGCATCTCTCTTTGCAGCCTCAACGAGAATCCAGATTGGAGACGGACAGATAGCAAAATTTTGGACTTCCAGGTGGCTTCAGCAGAACGCCCCATGTGATATTGCCCCAGACCTTTTTCGTCTAGTCAAAAGGAAAAACAGATCCGTAGCTTATGAACTAGAAGAGAACAGGTGGTTGAGACCTTTTCGACGGGCTATTCACACGTCGGCGCAAATAAACCAGTTCATTAACCTCTGGAACCTTATCCACCAAACCAATCTTCAACAGAGAGCAGACTCCACAACTTGGCGATGGACAGTCCATGCGCAATATTCTGCTAGATCAGCTTACAGGTTGCAATTTGCAGGATCCCTATCCAGATTCGATGCATCAACAATATGGACGGCAGAAGCGGAGCAAAAATGTAAAATTCATGCCTGGCTTCTAATCCAACAGAGAATCCTTACAGCAGATAAGCTTGACCAAAGAGGTTGGGCCAACGGAACCACATGCATCTTGTGCGGACAAGATCCAGAAACTGCATTCCACATTTCATCTCAATGCGCTTTCGCCAGACAAGTCTTGCGCAAAGTCTCCGTCATGAATGGCTTGCCCCAGGACACCTTCCTGAGAGCGGGGCAACAGGACATGTCAAGTTGGTGGGAAGCCTGTGGCAGAGGTAGAACAAGGAAGGGGAGAAGTAAGATCTACGGCTTGGTCATCTATGCGCTGTGGAATATCTGGAAGGAAAGAAATGCTCGAATCTTCAACAATGTGTTCACGAATGTAGACAGGGTATCGCTTAAGGCTCAAGAAGACATAATGGCCAGGAGAATGGCATTCGGCGAAACCTCGAGTGACACAGGAGACCCTTTTTTTGTAGCATAATTCTCTGTTCTCTGTTCTTTATCTTCCCCTTCCTCTCCTGTGGTCTGCTATCTTGTTCTTCTACATGTACAGTATAACCTTGTTTTTGGTTTCTTTTAATCTATGAGAAAGGCAGCGCTCCTGCCGTGCGTTTCGAAAAAAAAACATGGGGACGGTTTCTTCCCGGTAGTTAGCCTACACACGCTTCTTTTTATTCTTCTTGAAAGCCCATACACGCTTATCAATAATACGATCCCCTAACCCAGCTATTACAAATCCTCACGCCTCTGGTACTGCACAGACGATAGTTAGTGAAGCTATGTTACCAACAAAAACACTTTCCACAGTTCATTTTTCTTTATACTCAAACTTCAGTGCAAAAATAAAGGTAACACGTAAGGGTTGTCTAACAAACTTTGCACCAAGGGCGCAACGCGTCGTCTAGTACAGGTAAAATCTGATAGACGGACACATTAGACAACAAGTGGCAGGGGCGTAGGAAAGCGAGGGTTAAGCTAGGCCCTGGCCACTCCAAGCCAAAGATTTATTTAGTTAGCAGTGAATTGTATATTTTTTAGGTCCAAAATTTACACAATTCTATAGCAATGCCTCCTCCCCAGCTTCACTGTTATGTTCTTCATCGCCACTAACAGGTGGCATGCTACATTCGCACTCTGCTATACATTGACCAACTAACTGTTCAATGCACACGATCACCATGACACGTAGGCAAAGAATGTCCACCTCAAGATCCGCAGGGCCAAGGAGATCCTGCCACGTGTCACATGGGACCCATCCCATATGGATAATAGGAGCCACCGTGGCGGCAAGGCCAGCCAATGGGATGGAAGCAAGCCTCACCCTATCCACGCGCTCACCACCACAACCCCATTTTCCCTCCACAACATCCCCCTCCCATGCACGATCAAAAACAAAACCATCACCACACCCCATCTCCTTTGTTGCCAACCAAACACACATTCACACCAAATCAAGAAACCTCGAGGAGAGAGGATCATGGCCGGTGTGAACTCCAGCGTCGTCGGCCTCAAGCCCGCCGCGGCGGTGCCGCAGTCCGCCTCGCCCACCGCGGCGGCGAAGCGCGTGCAGGTCGCGCCCAAGGACCGGCGATCCGCGCTCCTCGGCCTGGCCGCCGTCTTCGCCGTCACGGCCGCCACCACCGGGTCCGCCAAGGCCAGCGTCTTCGACGAGTACCTCGAGAAGAGCAAGCTCAACAAGGTCTGTTCGCCTTCATCGTCGGTTTCTTGGATAGGTTAATCGGTGCTCGCTGCACCGGAGTTTGACGGGATCTTTTGTCCGTGGTCAGGAGCTGAACGACAAGAAGAGGGCGGCCACTAGTGGCGCCAACTTCGCGCGCGCCTACACCGTCGAGTTCGGCAGCTGCAAGTTCCCCTACAACTTCACCGGCTGCCAGGACCTCGCCAAGCAGAAGGTAACTCAAATTTTAGATCAGATCATCATCATTCAGTTCAATTCTCACATAACCCTGCACGCATGCATGGTGCAGTTTGCTTCGATCACCGGATTATTCTCATCTCTGATCTTGTCTTGTGTTGTTGCAGAAAGTCCCGTTCATCACCGACGACCTGGAGATCGAGTGCGAGGGGAAGGAGAAGTACAAGTGCGGCTCCAACGTCTTCTGGAAATGGTGAGGCTGATCGGGCGACTGGCCAAGGAATGGCGAGTGATGATGTGATGTGTGTCGGTGTGTGTACCTAGATGTCCAAATTGCAGGAATATTTTGGCTGTAACTTATCGTCAATTGTATTTGTATCATCACTTGGAATTCCTACATTACATCAGCATCATTCAGATAAAATTAATCACGCTATATTCCACCTTGTTGCCTTCATCAGTGTCACATCTGAAACACAAGCATTTGTCTCATCATCTCCTGCCGAGAAACTAGAGACGCGCATTCACCCAACTTAGGGCTTGTTTGGGAGGTGGGGAAATAATCCACTAGGGGAAATAATCCCCTAGTGGATTGGGTTGATCCCCCTCCCTTCACCCAATCCCCATAGGGGTTGAATCCCTCCAACCACTCAATCAATCCCTTCCTTCTTTTTCCCAACACTGCACACATCAACTTGTTGTTCTATCGGTTGTTTGAATTCAGAATAGAGAGGGGAAATCAAAGCATTAGCTCTCCTCTACTTTTTTTTTAAGAAATATGAGCAAATTCTACACTTCTCACTCAGAGAAACCAATTAAGCAAATGAATTATCAATGTATCATCATTACACTACCACCAAATGATAGAAAATATCATCACACAAATATTCCATGGTACCAGCTAATCGTAGAAGCACTATGTTAACAAACTCCACACAAATCCCATTTAGGTCTGTCTCCTCCAAGAAAGCATCATCTCCATTTAAGTTTTTACAATAGCTGAGAAAGGAAAGAAAAATAACAAACAACAATGACTACGTATAAGCAATTAATAACACAACACTGTGATGACTTGTAATTTTACTACTCAGCTACTTGAAAAAAGAAGTGGTGAAGATGCAGCTATAGATTTCTTGACAATACTTAAGAGAAAGCACTTAGCGCAAGCAGATTACTAGTACTTTGTAATCAAAAGAATATAATTTTAGCGTGCATGCTAATGATTAACCCTGAAACTTAACTGAATGTCCCAGGCTAATATGTATATATTGAAGTATGCTCTTTAGTTTATGGTGTACTTCATCTGAAAGAGAAGCAAGAGCACGGGAGAGGACTAGAAAAAAAACAGAGAAAAATAAAGGAGAGGTAAAGCTCAGATCTCTTCTCAGCTCTCTCAATCCAGTGGCCCTAGGTACTGCACAAGATCTCTCTGCTTCCATGGTTGTACCCTCCAATTCTTGCTCCAAGTGCTACTCTTATCTATTACCTATCAGATTCACTTTTCCACTCAACCGTTGGAATAACCTCACTTCTCCGCTGCTTGTCAATCAAAATCACCTTTCATAACAGATACTTGCAGAACCTCACTTCTCCGCTGCATCTCCCGCATGCTAGAGTAACTTCAGCGAAGCAAGTGGTACTTGTGCCTCTTGATGAGGGGGATACCGTGCTGGTCACAAAGCAGCGCGCCGATCTGCGACGGCATCTGACCCTTTTCGCAGCCTTCGTGATCATCTCATCGACCTGCACATGAACCAACCGCAACAGACTGTCCCAAAATCGAAAAAAGAAAAAGCCAAATTGGAGAGCGAACTGAAGAGAAGAGGAATGCTCACATCGGCAGAGGCGGTCTTGACCCAGCTCGGGGGAGTCCTCTTGTACGGCAACGCCGATGATGAGATACCCTTCTTGCGCCACACAGTAGCGGAGCCGCCATGAAAAACCACTGGAACAAAGCAAACTGAAGATGGAGAGATCACCAAACTTTTGACGGTCCCAGCCCCTAAGCGTATCAGTTCTTTTTCACCAGCTTCAGTCAAGAAAAATAAAATGTTTGACATACATGATGTTAATAAAGTAGTTCAGGCTTTCTATTGTCCTTATGAGGGAGACGAAGCTGACGCATAGGTCCTGGCCCATATGTCAGTGAAGGTAAAGGGCCAACATAGCTAGGGAGATGGCGCCTCTTGGGAAATACGCCTTCGAGTCGACGCTCATATGCAAACGGGCTGGCCCGGTTTCATCTGGGCTTTAGTGGGACGTTCTACCCAAAGGCCACAAGGTTATTTAAGATTATTTATTTATTTATTCCTCTCAAAAAATATTATTTATTAATTAATTTAAATCAGGACAATGGTTTGAATTACCAGAGGTTTCAAATGACCTTAAAAATTCCAACACTATTTTAGAAGATTGTGAAGTTAGGGAACATATTTCCAGCTCAAATTTAGTTATTCACATGAGTAGTGTACGATTGAATTTCACCAAAATCTAATTGAATTTTGGGTTTTAATTTCAGTAAAATTGAACTAGGATTATTAGTTAGGAAAGAAATTATGCAATGCTTGGAAAACACGCCAAAAGTAAGTTTGAAAAGAAAATGACTTTTGAGAGACGTTACAAAAGTGCGCTCATATACCACGAAGATACTAATGTCCAAATTGTAAAGTACACGAATACTAATAGCAGATGAGTACACTGGTATTTTGAACGTATCCAGTGCTTCCGGTGTTCGCGAGCCGGAGAACCTACTCGAAATATTAAGAAAAAAGTCCGGTAAAAAACTTGACAATACGGACATAACGTGTATCTAACATGCGATAAAATTTCAAATTGAAATTCAGTCCATACATTGAGAAACAAGAGTCACCAATAGGTCGACAGGAGCAGAACGGAAAAGAGTGAGCAGATGACACTACATAAGAAAGCATGGCAACAACTAGCAAAGTTCATGGTGGCTAGTAGCGAAGGGGAAGAGGTAGATTGAAAGAATCATATACATATATATCATATATGGACTGACATCGTGCATGCCAATGTGCTATATATGTGAATGGGCATATCATATGAAAGAATCAGAACGATGGTATTATAGCAGCAGCAAAGATTGTCAGCAACAAATCACGTCAAATAGGTTATAAGTTGTTTCAGCTGTGTTAACAAATATAAGTCGATGCAAAACATGGGTATGATAAAATAATAAAAAGCTAACAAGAGTGAGTAAAATGGTGTGTGTTTAGTAATTTTTGATGAATATACGCAAATGAAAGTGTTGACATCTAGGTCGTGATGGAAGTCCTAATATGATAGCATGGCAACAAAAGCTCATGCTTCAAAGATTTGCCAAACAAAATGATGACTGTGAGATGTAGCAATGTGAGGCTGGCGGTGGTTTGCCCCTAGAGGTGGTCTACGAAGAGTTAGAAAATTTGATCAGGAGACAATAAAGAAATAATTGAATGTTAGGTTCTCGCGAAGGAGCATAATAGCATTGCCACATGAGTCACTCTAATGCATGCAGGTCAAGAGCCTACGGTAGGTGAGTATTTGGGCCTCACAGGATGTCAAGGCTTGATATATTTAGTCAAAAGTGGGCTTGAGAATAATGTAAACGTCTCTTTGGCTGTTGACATCAATGAGATGAACATACATCAAAGGCAAATAAGTAAGAGGAGCATGTGTGAAAGCATCTGGAGGTATTATGTTGCACTAATCGATGAGATGGGTAGAAGAAGATAATACAAGGTTTAGGTAGGATAGATCAATGTTTAGATTTGAGTCATCAATGTTTAGATTAATTTCTTGGTAGAAAACACCTCAAAAAATTATTGGTAAAAAGATAGAGGGGTAAGGAAAAATGGAAGAGGAGAAGCTAGAGATTATTGCATGACAGGACGTAGACCTCAATGTCATTGGTTTTCATTGACTTCGTCTTATTGTCTAATTGTCTACCGACACTAAAGAACGAGAAAAAAGGCAAGAGAGGAAGTGTGTGTGAGAGAGAGACACCAACATATATAAATAATTAAGATTTGTTGCTAAAAGAGTACTTTTAACTAAAGACTAAAAATATAATATGCTTAATGAAAAGATATCTACTAAACTCCAATCATATTTCTTCGAGACGTTATTTTGCCTACTTAAATGACATATCAAGACTAACATTGTTGCGGCCCATGATCGAATGATAGCTGGAGACATGGATAAATAACTATAGAAGAACAATACTAAATATGAGAACTTGTAGTAAAACTTAGCAAATACGCAGGCCACCTTGCGTGTTTGAATTAGACCTTGTGCTACTAACCTCCCATGTCTTCCCCAACCTCTTGCTAGATTTCAACCGCAAGCAACCCTTAAAGGAAAAAACGAAGCCAATGACATGCAGCAAACACTGCCTGATTAGGATGATCAGGGATAACCTTCTGAAAGCAGGCTCTGTTACAAAGTTTCCAAATAGACCATCACACAGCTACTGCTAAGGCATGTGGCAGACCAATGCATAACATCACTCATGTCTGCCGGGCATAGAAAAGAAAAGCTAACCAGTGATGAAATCGTAGCGACTAGACAATTACTACGAAGTTCAAACAATGGCATAACATACAAGATCAAGTTCTAGTAGTTCAAATCAACCATAAGCCCATAAGACATAACAATTGCAAGTTAAAATGCTCAATAGAGCTGATCCTAACTTCACAGCTTCCGGATATGAATCAGCAGCCACTGCATCCTCATATCCGTAGGAAGTGCCATCAGTGATCTGAACTTCCTATCCTTGGAAGAAGAGATCTCATGAGCACTCGACAACTCATCTTGGTCCATATCTAGGTTCTCTTCAAACACATCAAGGACTTCTTCACAGATCCAATTCTCCGGACCTAGCTTGCAATCAATCCCTGCCTTCATTGCTTTCAAGCAACGCAAAGCTTTCTCAAGGAGATCAGCATCCTGATGAAAATCATCTCTCTCTTCTTCCTCCATGTTAATAGACACATCAGCGTCTTCCTCATTTTCTTCCTTGTTAGTAGACGCATCATCATCTTTCTCTTTTTCTTCCTTGCCAGTAGACACATGATCATCTTCCTCTTCTTCTTCCTCGTGAGTAAACATAGATATGACATAATCAAGAACGACAGCAAAGAACATAGTCAAGAAGGCCATTCTTCCCTTCCTTATGCTATCTTCTTCATGCATATATGAAAAAACGTCCAAAGGCCTTCTTCTCTTCCTCCTAGCCCTACCATCATCTTCATTCGTACGTGAGCACGCATCAGAAGGCTCACCCACCATGGACTGAAAAAATAACAATATAAATAAACATTTGTTCAATGATGCTAATTCTGGTCAATTCTCTTATGCAAGGTTGCCCAAAACGTTCAACAAAAACTGAGCTATGCATATACACCAAATTGCTCAGAATAACAATTCAATAGATGAACCCCGAAATAGAATGTAGGAGGCCATACAAGATCTACTATGACATATCAGTGAGATTCGCACCCCATTCATATTCGTAGATGGCCTCCTCTCTGCTTGGTGATTGAACAAGAGACTAGAATTTTTTTGGTGAAGCAAAATAAAGAGTAAATTGCAGATAACCATGTATTGTGACACTACTGACATAAAACCAGAGATTTTATACTTCTTTTACACTAACCTACAGGTTTTATATTTTCTTTTCCCACTAATTCGCGCGCTAGTCTCTTGGCCATCTCCAAACCAGAGAACTCAGAACCTTCCAAATTCAGCAGTGTTTTCACACTGAGACCGCAATCTATTTGCTGCGAAACATCAATAAAAAGTTCAGACATGACTACACAGCTCGCAATATAACAACATATGGCATTTCATATCTGAGTTATACAGATATGACTACACACGGTTCATATATGAATAAACAGCTTATAATGTCACAGTTGGCATCCTTGCAAAGATGCATAAAGTGACTGTTCTGCATGTCACAAAAAGATCATGAGTTACAAATTAGTTCTGATCACTCCAAATATGCACAACAGCACAAGCACAACTGTACATACAGATTTCCCACAAATTGCAATCTAAATGGCCGACGTCCTAAACCCTAACCCCAAATCTCCCAATACCAAGGAACAAATTGAACTGTCCCACATTCATTGAACCCCTAACCCCCAAAGGCTCAAACCCCTACTCCACAAACTTACAGTAGTTTGAAATAAAATCGGACGATTCCCTCAAAACCCTAACCCCCAAATCTTCCAAATCCTAAACCATAACCACAAAGAGGGGTACCTACCTCCTCCACAAAGAGGGCACGACGAGTTCCAGCCCTCGTCGTCGGTGCCATCGCCGCCCCTGGAGTCCACTTCCTCCGAGATTTTGGCGCGGGAGAAAGGAGTACGCGCCAAAAATCTTTTTTGGGAGCGAATTGAGCAGAGGCGAGAGCGACAGGGACCGCGCTCGCGCAATGGGCTGAGGGCTCATGTAGCCCAAACTAAACTGGGCTTTGTGTCTTCACGGACCAAGCCAGAATCCAAAGGCGGCTCATTTTGACAGGGACGTCACGTCCAGCCTCGTCGTCTCCGAGCAGCCACAGCAACGCACCACCAATCGCAGAACAAGCTCTCTTGGTGTGCTCAGCTCAGCTCACCTCTACTTCCTCCGAGATTTCCTCCTCCTACCTCAGCCCAGTGTCTTCTTCTTCCCGTCGATATCCGCTCCCTAGTAGGAAGAGAGTGGTCGGAGATTGGCGTGGTGGAGCGGGGAACGAGAGAGAGGAGGTGGTGGACCGGTGGTATCAGTGGAGACGAAATAAACGAAACAACTTGGTGCTCGGATCAAACCGCCGCTCCTCAGATTGGACGCGCGCCCCGCACGTTACCCTCATTAGATTTTCCCTTTTTTTTTATCCTCGTTGTTTCTGTAGGAAAAAATAAAAAGGAGTTCTTCTAGAAAAAGTCAAAATTGGTTGTATGGAGTTTCGATGCAATGAATGCAATTAAATTGTTAAATATCTCTATCCGGTGCTAGTTGCCAGCTTTGACCCAGCCTGTCCACGCACAATAATCAAAAGTTAACCCGTCGAAGACGTCATGGATGCAACATTGCATTCCTGATGTTTGATTGGTTGTCGCGAAAAGACCAGCACGAGTACAATTCAAAGTTGATTGGAAGCTCGAGGTTTACAGTTTTGCTTAGTTTTAACGAGGCTTAGGTCAGACTTGGCTCAGTTGGGAGACCTAACGAGTCGAGTCCAAATCTCCTCCTCACCTTGTAAAACTCGTGAGCCAATCGTAAACTCTTTTGAACTTCTTGCATCAATTGTTTTAGCATGATCCTTGCTAAAAGCTGATAATTCACATATATATTAAACAATTATATAATTCACAACCACATATAACATAAAAGATGATGCAATCAACACGTCAACAAGTCTTAAGTTCTCAACAATAGTATTCATACATGCACCAAGTCCATGTCCAAGCACTACTATAGAATTCATTTAACGGGATGCCTTTGTACAGACGGTTTTTTGAAGCCATTTGTACAAATAGTATCACAGACGGTTCCAAAAGAAAACCGTCTGAGAAAATGAGTACGAACGGTTCCCAACAAGCGGGACGCTACAGTACAATGGAACCGTCTGTACAAATAGCACAGAGGGTCCAAATTGGATTTGGACCCGTGTGTACAAATCGAACAGTACATACGGTTCTAAGTATGGAACCGTCTGTACAAATCTATAAACAGTACAGACGGTTCTAAACTTGGAATCGTCTGTACAAATTGAACAGTACAAACGGTTCTAAGTATGGAACCGTCTGTACAAATCGAACAGTACAGATGGTTCTAAGTTTGAAACCGTCTGTACAAATAGATGAAGCAAGGCTGGTTGATACTCTGCTGCCACGGCAGCAAAAACTGCAGATTTTCTTGCCGCGGCAGGAAAGTGGCAGCGTCGGGGAGGGAGTTTGACAGCTCCGATTGTCGAACGGTTTTCACAGCTATGAGCAGGAGGCCAAACTCTACATCTCTAGAAAGTTTGAGCCAATTCTAAGAAATCGAAGATTTTGAAAACGGCACCACGACAAAAGTGCTCGGCAGAAGCTGGGATCAAGGTGGAAAGCAAGTCCTCGGTTCAAGCTAATTAGAGAAATAAGAATCACCTAATTCGGAGTCTGGGTGGAGAAGAGATGCCCTTCGCAAGATAAAAAAAAGTAACAAAAAAACTTCTGGAGCGAAAAAGTCCCACCTAGGAGCTAAATTTTGAGGGTCAAGATGGGTACAGGTGTATACACGTGTGTTTTTATCGAATGCGCCTCGTCGTTAGCTTCGATTTGAGTGGTCATGGATCCAAAACGGACTTTGTATGAGAAAGTTACGGCTGTTTTACTAAAACCTCTCAAACTAGGGTTGGATCTGGACTCTAAAACTAGCATTTGGAGCTACAGCACAGAGGGGTCCAATTTGAAGCCGTCTATACAAATAGCACAGACGGGTCCAAATTAGAGCCGTCTGCACAAATTGAACAGTAGGATGGTTCTAAACTTGGATCTGTCTATGCTATTTGTACAGACAGTTCCAAATTTAGAACCGTCTGTACTAGAAGTATCCTGCTTAGTCGTAGGGATTAGTTAAGACGAAAGCCGTCCCGTCTATATCACGTACTCAGTCTAGTTCAGTTGGCAACTCCCCTTGCTTGGACAACACTGGTTGCGGAATCGAATCCCGCCGGAAGCATATTGTGCGATTTAATTCCAGTGGTTGGATGGAACGACGCGGATGGTGGGATGAGACGCGGCTGAAGACTAGGCACATGGCGCGATGGGTCATATTTTTTTATAACACGACATCACAGACAGGTGTTAATCGAGTAGTATAGACGGTTCCAAACTAGAACTGTCTGTGCTAATCGATTAGTAGACGGTTCTAGTTGGGAACTAACCGTCTGTACAAACCTGATTTGTACAGACTGTTTCGTACAGACGGTTCGGAAAATCGTCCCGCACAGGGGTTCCGAACCGTCTACAAATGATTTCTGTAGTAGTGAAGAAAGTATCAAATGTAAAGTCTCAAACTCTCAACATGAACAATTCAACATCTAAAAGTATAAAATGACATCATGTCATGTCACCATCAATACGAAGTTCTGCTCTTATCCTTCATTCTCTATTTTTTCCAAAATCCAAACCGAAGAGATTGAACCAATTCATCATACATGTCAAATAAAACAATGATACATCAACTATATGCATTTGGTATTTTAGACATTCTATATGTGAACTTAGTAATAGTAGCATTGTAGAACCTACTAGTTGCCCTCCACCATGCTTTTTGGAAATGGAATGAGCTCGACATTATCCTCATAATCTTCTTCCTAAATAAATTCATATTAATCGTGTTATGCATGAAATAGATAAAAAAAATAATTATAACATAAAATAAACTATAATATTGATAATAAACATACCGATAGACATAATAGCTTTCCTGTCATTATAGACACCTCTAATCCAGCTAGAGGCACACACAATGCCTCCACCATAGCTGGCCGTAGAGAACTTTGATAGTCATTTAGAACTCTACCCCCAGTGCTAAAAATGGATACTGAAGACATAGAGGTAACTTGTATAGTCAAGAAGTTCTTTGCCATCTTTGACACTATCAGGTATTTATGTGCATTCAACTTCCACCACTCAAGTAAATTATACTTTTATTTGTTAAACTCTCATTCTTCTCATTTAGATATATGAGAAGCTCACTATTTGATGGCTTCAAAGAAGATGAAAACAAGGACCGAACCCTGCTTGAACTTGAGGGTAAAGACTTATTTGTATCCATAGTGGAAGATGATGATGCACCAGATTTATGAAAAGTCGCTTTGTCATGTCTATGGTCCATGTCGTACTTTTCATATAGCTTCTCTAATTCATTCTTCACATTCTCATACTCAGCCATAGCCTTCTCCAATTCATAAATCTTCTTAAAACTCATGCAATATATTTAAGCTTGTACCTTGGGTCAAGAATAGTCGCAATCACCATAACATTTTTATTTTTCTCCCAATACTTGTTGAACTTTACTATCATTGCAGTGTCCATAGTCTTCAAATTTTCATTACTAGAAACACAATTAGCTCCTAATGTAATTTTTGATATTGATGATGTGAGGATAAAAGATACGAGAAGTGTGATGTGTGGAAGTTGAAAATGCATGACTTTTATTAAAGATGCAAGTATTGGTTGAATAGTTTCAAACATTGCCCATTCCTCTCATATGGGCTCTCTTTTGTAGTTTGCATTTGAATCAGCATATGAGACTAATGCTTCAGGCAATGCATATTCTTAACATATTGGATGTCGAAATTCATCTTGTGGACACATCAAGTTTCAGTCCTTCTCTAATGGAGAATGCAAAAGATTACAAATTCCAACAAACCTATGCAAGTGAGATGGAGATTTCTTTACATACTTCACAGATTCTCTAACATTGGTTATCAACCGTGATATGCTTGTTATCCCATCATTCACTACCAAATTAATAATATGAGCACATCAACAAACATGAAAATATTTTACAATGAAGCAATGTGAGTCTCTAGCAGTAAACTTAGCCTTCAAACCCCGAACAGCTACATCATTTTTGACGTATTATCTAGAGTAATTGAGATGACACTACTACAGAAACAGTTTTTCTGGACCCTTCATTCAGGCGATTTTAGAAAAATCAACTATATTAGAGAATATCTCAGCCGGTTATATTTTCTTAGCCCATCTCAGCCGGTTCAGTAAATAAACCAACTGAAACAATTACATATCTCAGTCGGTTTTGAAAAATAAATAGACTAAAAAAGTATCTCAGTCCTTCTATACAAGAACCGACTAAAATATTATAAACATAATCTGTTTTGTCAAAAACCGACAGAGCTATTAGTCCAGGAGACCCAACAGTACGTACACGAACCCGTGCTCCCTCCTCCCCTAATTTCTCTCTGTGCGCATGCCTCATCCGCCCTTCTCCCTTTTCTCCAAATCCGTACCAGAGCCGATCTCGATCCAGATCTACTCCCCACCTCGCCTCCTCCCCACCCGCTTCAACCGCGGCTAGGTCGCCGCCGACCCAAGGTGTGCGCAATGGCCAGCATCAACACGCTCATGGCGTTCGAGCCCGACCTCTGCATCAACCCGCGCCAGTTTTGTCTTCTCACGGACGCCTGCGCGCATGCGCTGGACACCATCACCGGCGAAGTTCGCGCCCACCTCTGCTTCGACGAGCGCGGTGCTTAGTGGCGCGCCCTCGAGGCCCCGCTCCACCGTGCGCTCCGCAACACCGAGGGCTACGTCCGGCAGTGCCTCGGCCCACGCGGCAGCTGATGGGCGCGTGTCGTGGCCATGCTCGAGGCCAAGCTGTTCCAGCACGCGCTCGGCAGCTTCCACCCTATGGTGAGTGCCGGTGCTGAGCTCCCGAGCTAGATCCCGTTTAGCCCAGAGCTTCACGCATTGGTGTGTTGCAGTGGTGGTGTGTGGGTTAGGTGAGTACGTTTCTTGCGTGCAAATAGGAGTTTGTAAGATGGAGGTTGCTCGCTTGCTTTCTGGTTTCTAGATGGCATAGCAGCTAATCGTAACAGGGAGAATGGTCAACATGATTCCAATCTAGTATTTGAGAAAGTTTTCAGTTTTGGATCCAACATTGAGATGAATCGAGTTCAGTAATTCTAGCCAAACTGTGAAATTTAATCTAGGTGATCCAATTCTCACCCAATTAGTAATAATCAGGATTATGAGGAGCCGAGAATTGGATTTCTAAATCGGATGATTTTGGATGATCATTTTCGTTTAGATATTAGCTATTCATTTGTAATAATCAGGATTAGGAGGATCGAGAATTATTAAGAAGGATGAGGAATAAATTGTAGTCATTTAACATTGCATTCAGTAGAAATTGGTAGAGTTTAATCAAGTGCACGGAGTATAAATGGAAGAAAAATTGATTAGGCTTGAGCCAATGCCTGATAACGTTGGTTTCAGTTTTGGTAATTGCTTTGGGGTATAACTGAAGATGCTCTTATCTTGGTCTGCCTACAACCTTTGAACTATGCATTTTTTTACATAGTAGCATGCAAAGGTGGATCATAGGTTTTTATCCAATGCATGCTTTTGATTTATCCAATCTGAATTACATCTAGAAAGTTGAATGAAATGCATTTAGGGAAGAAAAATATATTTGCCTTACGAGTTGAAGCCGTAACCCACTTCTAAAACAACTTACCTCTCTTTCAGAAATTTCTTTCTCAATCCTATTTAGCAATGCTCAATAAGAGTATGAATTAAAGCACATAGAGCCACTGAGCTGTGGATGGGGAAAGGTGGATGAAATCAGAAGGCACATTGTGGATTTCAAGAAATCTGGTAATAAAAAGCTATGCTGAATCTGGTATCTTATTTATATGTCCATGCTATCAGACTATGAACAGGTTTTGAATGGTTTTTGTAGGTAAATTTGTTGTTGGTTACATGCCTGTCGATGGGGAGAAAGAATACTGCCTTGGTTGTGCATGTGGTGAACTGTATGCACCACCAAGTGCTTATGTTGCTTTGTATGGTCTAACCATTCAGCAAACATTTCTCAGAGATAACTGCATGTACGGCAATAACATGATACCTCTACTTTGTTGATATGGTTATTGGTTAAATGCATCGTGAACAAGAAACTATTGTTTTCAGCTGTTAGCAGTAGAAAGGTTGTTGTTGATTTCTAGTGGTTTTGTGGTGCAACAGAACAACAGAAGTTATTCTGCTGATTAAGAGGCTGTTTGGTTGCCGGCCACGTTTTGCCAAGCCAAAAGTGTGGTGATTGCCACACTTGTGGCTCGCCACATTTTGTGGCAATAGAATAGCGTTTGGTTGGCAACTGAGTTGTGGCAAAAAAAACTCTGGCAAGTGTTTGGTTTGCTGCCACAAATGTTTGGCAAAAAACATTGGTAATTATTTGGTTTGATGCTGCACCTAGCATCCGTAAAGAATAGACTGACCTTCTTTCTCTAACCTCAAATATACAAACACTGACAAAAGCATGTTTGGAAGAGTATATGCTACCAAGGTCTCTAACATTACTACTGAATCTGTTCCATTATGCTAACTGATAAACACCGATCAACTGCAGTTGTGAGATTTGGACTAATCTGGAGTAACCCGATGCACAACCAGATAATAATGTATTCATGTCAGGTACTACTACATCAGGACAATTGCACAATTGATACCTCTTTGGCGGTGGCACTGATCTAATTTTCTCTACTTCAGATCAACTCAGAAATTCAGTATGACTCGCGCCATGCTTATTGATAGAGAGATTCCATGCATCAGAAAAGCAATGCAACCCTTGATTGATGAAAAATAGCACTGAAATTCATTGCCAAACCTTGGTTCGCTTCCTATTGTTTCCATATTGCACCCTGACATAAGGATCACTAGTTCCTCTCAGATCACCAGCAACAAGATCTCTGGCTTCAATTATCAGAGAATTGCCATTCTTTTAGCACAAGGCTGACAGCATATGAACTGACCTGGTCACCTGAAGTCATCCAGCGCATGCCCTGATCTCCCAATGTAGATGCACAAGAATCAAGTGAGAATTCCTGTAATTCTATTTTATCCTGGGGATGTAAAAGCAAGGTTTTAGTACTGCAATCAGAATAGCATCACAAGAAACACATTAAAGAGTACTTACAATGAGTTTTGGTCTTCGATTCTTCAAATGTCTGCAAAATTATAGATCTCTGATCAACTACTTATGAAAAATTCATCACAGAAGCAAGTAAGCGACATATTAGTGGAATCAAAGGAATTCACTGATGAATTCCATTATGAGACAGCCAACTTGCACGAATCGGACGCACATAATTCCAGAACAAGTAATAATAACAAGTCATTAGATTCTGAGACAATCTGACTTTCCCAAATCAACAGCTTGTCTTCTCTAGTAGTAATAACAAGTCATTAGTTTCTCTAAATATGCAGTGCTAAAACTCTCGGAAGTAGTGATTGTTAAATTACAACTGAGCACAAAATTATTAAGTACAGTGGAAAACTAGAAATCTTCCACAAATCACAGCAAATTGGTTACCAACCACTCTGGATGCTAAAAGTTATAAATAGCAAATATCAACAAAGGATTCAGAAGATGACCTCAACAGTACATTGAAACTTCGTTGATAGTTTTGGTGTTTCAGACTACAACAGAGGTAAAAAGAGTATTACTGAACGTCCATGAATAAAGAGCAACAAAGAAATAATTAAAGGAAGAGAACATAATGCTGTGTCCAGTATATGATGCTTCCATCTTTCGTTCAAATCTTCTACAGCTATCTTCCTTTTAAATCTCCCATACTGCATCGATCATACAAAAGGGTAAGACTTAAAATGTTGCCTTGCTGTCGATCTCCCATTCAAAATTATAAGAATTTCACAACGCAAAAAACAGATCAGCAGCAAAATGTTTTGAACAATATAAAATGAAAAGAACAGGGCATTACGCACCACTCCTTAAAATAAAGACAGCTTAAATTTGCCCATCACAAATTGTGTTCCTTAGACCGAGTTCGTAGGTTACCGGAGATACCAAAGAGTCTTTCCAATACCACAACTATGAAAATTCATGACATTTCCCCTAAATCGAAACAGTGAGACAAAAAAGATGCACTTCGCATCAGTATATATATGGAAAAACAGGATTTTAAACAGGACAAGTGCTAAAAGAAGTACCATAGTTAATTAATGCATCAATTTCACAAAAACATCATCCATTCCCATGATTGTACAGTACATGCAACAATATCTACGATTTGTGCATAATCAAGGATAGCATTGCATTAATGTGTGGCAATGCAAAACCACAAGGCTGCCATGCAAAGATCAATATCCACTTTCCATAAATTAATGTGTCAATCAAAAATTGGTCATGCGTAGGTCTATATATTTGCAAGACCTTCTTGTACTGCTTTGTTATACTAGCATACCTTCAAAACAATAGCTCCACCTGTGGAGTGGCCAAATAAGAAGCTTGATCATTCAACAGCTTTGCAAAATTGTTGTATCTTCCACTGTGGGACACTAACTGCTGTCAGAAAAACCCACTATGAAAATTTATCTTGGCACATCGATATATATACCTATGCTCATTTAGACCATGTAACAGAACAATAATTCCCCTACAGAATTTGTAAAGTAAAAAATGTCAGGATAATTTGTCTAAAGAAACCATGAAAAGAAGTTATCCAGTACATCAAGCAGTATTAGTATAATAGCATATAAGTTGTAGATGTAAAGCATGCAGGAGCAGTACTGAAAAATACAATAAGGATGGTACCTCGAGCTGCAAGGTCCCAGCTAGCAATTTCAACCTCATGATCCTCCAAAGCATATGTCAAGTCGCAGATCTCTTTACCTTTTGCTGAAAAAAAACAAAGAAACAGGCATACGCAAACTCATAGCAAGATATCAGCCAGTCAAATTTTATCAACCATCCACAGCTCATTGCTTTCAGGTCCAGGACACTGCATATACAAGACAGAGACACATACAATACTTCACAAATCTGATATTCCCATCAGACTAACAAAATACACCATACTACCGGACAACATCCAAAATAATTGCATAGCTACTACTAGAGAACTTCAGAGGTTAAGACCTTCTTTGTCGCATAAGAACTTGAACACCCAGGCATGCAAAGTATCATCACGGGCATTGCACAACCAGCCACGCTTACCTACATTCTCATTGGAAGACAAGTGCTCTCCGACAAGAATCCTCTGATCTGGTGTCATTGGGATAGCATCTAGTCTCTGCCACAAAGATGCATGAGGATCAGTAAGCTGTGGCATTTGCGGAGGAGCAGTGGCAGCAAGCGTGTCACGAAGTGATCTCAGCGTATCTTTGATTTCATCATTGCACTCTGCAAAGCGACTCTTGTTCCTTGATGGCTTCTTAGTTGGTGGACCGTTGTTGCCTATTGCACGCTTCTTACCAGCTCGACTGTTGTTGGAGGAGCAGCTATTATCACCAGTTGGATGCTTGCTTGAAGTTGGCAAAGTGTCAGAATCATCACCAAGTGTGTCCTCAGGTTGTGTGTAGCCGTTGAGGTCAATTAGCTCTCTTGCATCGTCACTATCTGAATCATCAGTAACATCCATGCACGTGTTCTGGTCCATAGCCAAGGAACCATCAGCGCTACATCCTGCAAATAGCTCCTGCATCTTCTTGAAGAACTTGATGGGCTTGGAGAGCAGGCGTCTTGCTCTGTCCTGCATTGCAATGCAAACAAGTCAAGTTGGATTGAATCAAAAGAAAAGGGTGGATGCAACTTGAAAATTGGACACGGGAGAGGTGTCTGCTTATGCAATCAACACACAACCCTAAACCTCCAATTCATGCAAATTCCTAAATTATATACATAACTTCTGAAATAGAACATGTAATTAACTTGAGTGCAAACAACTTACACATAGATTTGCCTTTTCAGATTCAGAAATAGTCAGGAAACATCTGGTATGGTCAAATGAGTTGCCACTTTTGCTCAATGCTGTTGCAACAAACTTCTAATTTTCTTTGTAGTGCCTGTATTGACGGTCCACTTGATCAACAGTCACCCCCATTGCAAACTTCTTATTCAATGCATCAGCACACAACATGTGATGTTGCTTCTTGAACCTAAAGCCCGCATGTTGTCTTTTCCTGTACTCGATGTACCACTCTAGCATGAATATCTTCTGATCCTCATGCCAGGTCACCATCCTCTCACGAGAGGATACAACATCATCAATCTTCAACTTTCTCTTAGTCATTGCTGTTTTCCAAGACAAGAGACATTTTGAAGTTACAAAAGTGAAGTAAATCAATAATAAACTACCTTGAAAAAATCACCACACTCCTATGTTCCATACAAGAAAATAAATGTTCACACTAAAATGTTCCATATGAAGAAATAATAAATCGTCACACTCAGATGTTCCATACAACGGAATAATAAGAAAACATCACACTCATATGTTCCATACATCGAAATAATAATAAAGTAACACTCTCATATGTTCCATCTAAGCTACAACTGGTCCTACTTTATCTTCCCACATCTTTTGAGCAATCTCTTCTCTTTTGTTTGCCCATGCCACATTCTCCTGGTGCATATCACTACGGTTTCTTACACTTCGTGGCAGGGCTGCGTACCAAGCTAGATCATCGTACACATACTCGTCGGGACCGTCCTCTAAGATCCAGTTATGTAGTGCACAACAAGCCACCACAATTTTCACTTGTGTTTTCAAAGAGAAGAATGGCTGGCTTGTAAAGATTTTGAAACGGTTCTTCAAAGAACCAAATGCTCGTTCAATAGTTGTCCTAAGTTGTGAATGGCGAAGGTTGAATAACTCCTTTGGGCTCTCTGGTTCCCTAGTGCCCCTATATTCTTTTAGGTGATACCGAACACCACGGTATGGGGGTAATACACCAGGTCTTGCTGCATATCCAGCGTCAGCTAGGAAATATTTACCTACATCATTATTTCTTGCAGATTAGTTAGGTAACAACTAATAAATGGAAGTTTTAGATTGGAGCTATTGGTTTAGAATCCTACCTTCTGGTATTTTAAGGCCATTAGAGCGTGATAGAGCATCTTGAAGCACATAAGAATCTTAGGTCGAAATCAACCGCTGCTAGCACATTTTGGGTGGTATAGGACTTTCTACCCCTGAATCGATCTTGCATATGGATCGGTACACACGCCGGTATATGTGTACCATCCAAGGCACCTATGCATCCCTACGAAAATACAAAGTTTTTTTTTGTCAATTAGATGAACATGACATTTATAGTGTACTTGAAATAGTGATTATCAGTTCTCAATGTACCTCGAAGTAAGGGTGAAATCTGCCAGTGGAATTTGTGATCTTTGCGTGCGTGTCAACAGATCTGATGCATATGAGGTCACGGGCGAGGATACAAAAGGCATCTAAAACAAGATAGAAATATCTACTAACAGTCTCACTTGATCTGATGAACTCAAAGGCAATTGATCTGGTTGTCCAGTTTAGGCCCACAGCATGAATAAACATGGCGACTTGTTCCTCTATTGTGACATGAAAGGTCTCCTCTAACAAGGCACGTGATCTAAGCTCAGCGCACAGCTTATGGAAGACAACTTTCCTCATACGCAGCTCACTTATGCAGTGGGCATCAGTTCCATGGTACAAACGATTTAGACGTCTCAATCTTTCCACATCTCTATCAAGCATGGGAGCATATGTTATTCTTTTCCTTTTTCGTGTATTAATCATATGCCAATATAGGGCTAGACACACAAGGATACCAGCAATCAATCTTCTCCTCCATATGTAATGGCAGTAGTCCAAGTAATACTATAAATATAATTTCCTTTGATCCATCTAAAACATATTTTAAGAAATAGGATGGAATCAGTAAAAGAAAAGAAACTCTCATAGCAATACAACCAGGTGACAAAATAGTTCATGAGAAATCAATCATGGCGTCATGTTCATATATAAAAAGTAAAACAATCAAACATGAGACTTCGGTCTTTGTGATGTTGGTAGATGTTCTGCCAATTCATGGAGCTGTAGCTAAAGGACACAATTTTATTTTCGTAAAAAATAGAAAGAAGTGCAAAAGATGTACTCTACATCAGGACACATGATCTAATATCCACCCGATAATTACCTTCCATTGCGCATAACAAGATCACAGCTATTCACAAGTGACGGAACTACCTCACTAGAAGAGAGTACAAAATGCCAAAATTACAAGTGGCATCTCTGTCTTATCCCGTGCAAATCTAGAAAGTAATTCGTAAAGCTATCATGAAGAGAAGAGTTCACAAGCAGGTCCTAGGATGAGATCTACATGGCATGTCGAGCAATTCCACATCAAAAATTGATGGCAGACCAATTCGTCTCCAGCGCACGATTGGTTATATCAAATCAAGCAAATGGACCCTAATTTGGCCAAATTGAGAACGTAGGCACCGAAAGACCGATCCTTTCCGCTCCGCTGCGCTCCGGCCAATTCTCCTAAATACGTTGCCCAATTAAACGCATCAGATCAAGCATCCGCTATACGAATCAAATTCGACATCTACGCGTTCCACTTCGCATGTAGAAGAGCCAGATTCAAGCAAACGAACTGACTACTAAGGCGGGAAGGATTACCTGCCAGGAAGCCACGGACGGGATGGGGAGGATCGCTGGCGGCGGGATTGAGACGAGGGATTGTGGTGGGAGGGATCTAGGCGACCCCGGCTACGGCGGCGAAGTAGTCCTCGGAGGCGGCGAGCGCCTGGCGGACCCACCCAACGAGGCTCCTCGTGCTGGAGGAGATGGCCGGGGTGGCGGCCGTGACCCTCCAGAGGCTAGCGGCGTGGTGGAATCGTGCGGAGATGACGGACTGGCGGAAGCGGCGGCGGATCTGGAGATGCGTCCTCCGGCGGCCGGCCGCGTGGTGGAATCGCGCGGAGACGACGACGGACTGGCGATCCTCCCTCTGCTTCCGGTTCCGCCGCCACTCTTGCTTCAAATCTGCACGGGAGACAACCAAATATCTCAGCACGAGGTGGTCATGT
Source organism: Stipa capillata (assembly GCA_019208055.1). NCBI lineage: Eukaryota > Viridiplantae > Streptophyta > Magnoliopsida > Poales > Poaceae > Stipa > Stipa capillata. The sequence continues at coordinate 24,869 of JAGXJF010004548.1, read as the reverse complement.
GAAGAGATGAGAAGTTGTGCAGATGAACAACCGATGGGAGAGAGGTGGCGGCGGCGAGCTCAGCGACCACGATGGCACGGAAGGGGAGCAGCCATGGAGAGCGGAGGAGGTGTGGAGATGGCGTAGTAAGGACAGAGAGAGGGGTGAGAATCGCGACGCGGGACTTGTGGCGTGCCACAGGGCGGTGTGGCGGGGAAAAAGCCCGCCACATTTTTGGTGCAGAAGGCTGTGGCGGACGGGATTTTGGACTGTGGCGAGCCAAAGTTTTGGCCAGCAACCAAACAGCTGCCAATGGGACGATGGCACGCCTAAATTTGGCTCGGTAAAACATGGCCGGCAACCAAACAACCTCTAAATTGATTCCTTTTTGCATAGTGCACTTAATGAATTTTCTTGTATGACTTCCTTTTGATATTTATACAGCAATAATCCTTCATTATGTTATAATGGTCAATGCATTTCTGGTAGTTGCCATATACTGTCTCTTACCTTTTCCTTGCAACAGGAAGGTGAGGACTAAGCTACTACAATGGAATGGTCGCAATAGGAAGTTCTATCTTGTAGAACTCTGTTGACTTGGGCGGTCTTCAAGCCAGTTAATGAAGATTACCTGCTCTCTACAAAATTAGCGTTTCAGTGATTAGCATTCCGGTCGGTACAAAATTTCAGCAATTAGTATACCAGTGAGCAAGGGATGTATTTTTTTATTTCAGTAGTTTGCATTCCAGTTGGTTCAAAACATTGAACCGATTGGGGACATGTTTTTTTAATTTCATTAATTACCATTACAGTGGGTTCAAAATTCTGAACCGACTGAGATTGTTTTCCGTACTATCGGCTTTGAATTTGTACCCAACTGAGTCGGTTTTATATGAATAACCGGCTAAGAGGAGTAACTTTTATAGTCGGTTGTAAAATATTAGCTCTCCTTCCTTTCAATTGGCTGTGAAACTGGCTCGGATAGCCATTTTTAACTGGCTGAGAAAGTGGTTTTTGTGGTAGTGTGATCTTGTCCTCTATCTTCCATGTAGCCACACATTCAAACATAGATTGAGCTATCACATGACCGGCATATGGACGGTCTAACTCAATAAAATTTAGCACACGACATTGCATATTTCAATCTTTATCAACATAGTGTGCAACTAAACACATATAGCAAAGTGTTTGGTTGGATGTCCACAACTCAGTGCTTAAAGCTATGCTATCCACACTTTTAGAGCTCTTCATGAGTATTTCTCTCTCAGATTTCACTTCTTATCGTTTTTCTACCAATAAACTGATAAGAAGGATTTAAGTATTTCATCAAGATGTTAAACCATGTATACTCTACTATCCTAAATGGATACTCATGAACTATGATAGTTTTAGCAAGTAATTTGCGAGTTTGCTCATGACTATACTCGTTAGGAGAATGCACAACAGAAATCTTAAAATCACCTACATTTGATGGAGCAAAATTGAGAAGAGCTTGATTTTTTCTTCTTTGCCATCATGCTCTTGTATGTCACACATGTCCTCTTGTGCCTCCCAAGATGAGAAGTGCAACTTCCTTGTGTGTAAGAGTATAATTTCTTGCAGAACAAGCATGGGGTTTTCAGTATCATCACACCTTTCTCCTTCATGGATGGCAATGGGACCTTCTCAAAATAGTTTCAAACATCTGAAGTCTGCTTACCACTCGATTGAACTTGAACAGCAACCTTTGGTCCAAACTTCAGCCCCCTTTTGCCGTTTCCTTCCTCTTTGAGGTACCGAACAGTTAGCATCCCTAGAATTTCCATCATCAGGAACATCAATATATTCTCCCTCTGCCTCTGGATCATGTCACATTCCAATGTCTTGCTTCGACATGGTGTCATTCCTATCATAGAAATTTTCGTCATTATCCTCATGTTATCTCGCACATACAACAATTCAATCTCACACATACAACAATGCCACACATACAACAATTGCTCGCACGAACAAGGTGAACATCATTGATGTATTTATACAAATTAATAATCACATAAAAAGAAAGCAAACAATGGCTATACCACCCTTGGTGGAGGAGACACCAGTGTCTCAAAAGGTGAATCCCTAGAAGGGGCATTCGCGGTGCGCGCAGTGCAGCCACTAGTGGTGCCTCCTTTTCCTCCATGCGCGAGTGCCCGCAACCCGTCACTAGGCTGCCACTCCAGGTTCATGACGGAGGCTGAGGAGTGGCGGCATCCGGGGGAACATTTAAAGAAGCTACATAACACATACATAAGCGCTTCATATCAATGTCTTGTGCAAAGAGTTCCTACTAATGTCAAAATCACCAATACATAAGCTATAAATGTGACACAATTCAAAAGTTCGATATTTCAAAACATTCCTAAAGATTCCAAAATCACCAATACATGCTGCTCTGACAGTGCTTACATGCTCTCTTTTTTGGTATCATGATAAGTTGCAAAACAATGTGAATACTGATACATTATACTGAAATTCGTCTCAAGATCATCTTAAGATTAAAATTTTCAGTGTTAGTCTATTCCTTATGCTGGGGCCCGGAATCAGGTGTGACTTAAAAGGATGATTATTTGCCAAAGACCGAGTAGCCACCCGACACACCATACCCTCACCAAGAACGTCATATGCATTCATTGTTGGGTGACCTAACACCTAACTAGCACACAGCATACATACACGTAGTAGTATCTATCACTGCTGGTCAAGCCGGCCAGAAGCAAATACCGTCCATAAGCCATACCTGATATCAAACACCCTCGTAGAGGCTTGGCACCGGTAATCTAGCACGATCATCACAATCATTTAAAGGAGCCTGGTACCTGTGCCCACACCCTAACCTAGCTGGCCATAGCGCAGACTAGTGGGTCGCTTGAAAGCCCGGCGTAGCTACCCACACCTTGCCAAGCCGGCAATTGCATCTTAGCTTATGGGTCACTCTACTAAAACATTGAGAAATATAAAATCCAATGATCCATGGGACCATAATCAAAACCCATAAATGTCCATTAGACCTTTTGCCAAGCGGGCAAAATAAGCAAGTGGTAAATGAGACAACCCTTTACAGCAATTCACCTATCCAAAATAAAAAGGGGATGAAATTCCACTAAGTACTTTCGTACTCGCAAGACTTAGTTGCGCTTATGAATTGTAGCATGGCATACGACAATAAAGTAGCAGAGCAATTGACATTGCAATAACGAATATTAAAAGTTCTCATCCAAGTGCCCATAGTTAACCAATACCAAAAGAACATAGACATGTTCTGATAATGAGTTAGACAACTCACTCTTTCACCATGACAGGTGACATTCCAGTTCAATCCATATCTATCTCCATGACATATGATATTCAAGTTCAATTTACAATCACAAAGAAATGTCAATCATTTAGCACCACCGAAAAGTGCTTCGGGGGTTCTCCAAATGAGGCTTGCACGGCCTCAAGAGGATGACATCCACACCGGAAGGACTTCCGCTGGGGTCACAATTCACGTACGGCTGTTAGGAGGTAACTGAGTGTCAACCAGTAACCACGATGAGTGGTAATGGTGTTGACATACCAATTTATCTAGTGAATGGTGTTCACATACCAATTTCACCCCCCTCCTAGTTGCACCATCACTAACCCCTCGTCACTCTTACTCACCAGTTTAAGTTGATTTAGGTATTGATTTAAACATCCACACGTCAAAGAGGGAGAAGAGGAGAAGATTGTCTTCCCTTTTCTTACCTGAAGGAAGGCAAGGGGCTAGGTTTTTGTTGTTCTCCTTCTCTTCTCAAGAAGCAATCCTCACTATCTACCAAGGTGTCAAATCAATGGCTCACATGAATTGCGCCGTTTTGGGCTCTTGGGCTATTTGTTTCTAAATATGGAGGGACATTTGATCCAACAAACTCCTCATCTCGACATCGTGGAGAAACTCATCTTGCAGCAACATCACCATTATCATGGAAATATACATCCTAGATGGTTAACACAAATAAATCGTCTCGGATATTCAGTTACCCAGACGGTTCAGACAGATAATCCCAGATGGTGGCAAGAACAGTCTGAGATTAGGGTTTTTGTATTAGCGCCAGTTTTCATTGCTTGGCTCTATAGACCCACTTACTCTTCAAAGTATTCGTCTTCTTGCTCTCGGCCAACTTTCAACTTTTCTTGCATGTGATTCTTCCTCTACTCCTTCACCTTTCATGTAAAGCATGTAGGTTCCACACCATCTGATAACACCACAAACTTGTACGAGAGATTAACAAGATAAACTATAGTCAGCATAGCCTCAACTCAAAAGCCCTTGGGAGCTTGGCATGTGAAAACAAGTATCTAACTCTACCAATATTATGTGCATCCTCGCAATAACAGATGAATGTGGTTTCTTGTGGGAATGACTCTCACTATTGGACAGTTGTGCACAACGATAGCAGCAAAGTTCGCTTTCCGTGGCACAAAACACACCCTGAAGTCCAGGAAGTGAGACTTCAGCACCTGAATTTGATTTAAGATCCCCAGAATCCCAGAATGCTCATATGACGATTCTCCCACATCTTCACCACGACCTGGCAATCAGATTCAACAATAATTCGCTGGATACCCATAGCCACTGCAAGCTGAACACCATGAAAGGCTCAAGCTTCAGTGACTAGTACACTCGGTGGTATATCTCACGACTTGCTTCTTGCGCCAACAAACTGACCTGCATCATCCCGAGCGATCGCTCCGGTTGTACCATAATGTATCCCCGGATCAAAACCGCCTTCAACATTCACTTTGATATGCGTGTCTGGCAGGCTTCCACCGCATCAGGCTAGGAGTCTGCGGCGGCGCCAAAGAAGAGTGAGAGAGCAGGTCTCTTGCACAATATTTGCAAACCATCTGGCAACCTGGTCAGGCGTGAAACTGCGTTCTCGTTTCTTAGACTCGCATCTACTTCACCAAATGGCATACGATCCACTGGTAATCACTGTTGCTTCTTCCATAGAACATACCTTCCCACACGCGATGTCAGACGCCCATGTCATTGGATGGATCCGGGGAGTTTTAACACCAATTACCGTCTGCATCGTGCTCCAAGCCGGTATGACACTCGGGCACATCAGAAGTGCATGGTGGCTTGAGTCATCCGGATCTCCACATAACACACATGCTCCACATTCCTCAATATGTCGTCTCTTCAGATTGCCCATAGCAGGCATGAATCCACATAGAGCTTGCCACCAAATGTGTCGCACTTTAGGAGCCGTCTGTAGTTGCCAACACCTTTTCAACATCAGGTGGCTATTACTCCAAGAAAAAGTATCGGCCTGCTGACACCCAGTATCAGCTAGCAGATGGCAAGCTGATCGCACCGAATACATGCCATGCTTCTCACACGCCCATGCAGTTACATCCTCATCCAAACTTTCGAGCTAGGGGAATGCGCAGGAGGTCAGCATCAGGAGGCAAAAAAATAGTGCGAACCAAGGATTCATTCCAAGCAGCTCAGACACAAACTCTCGTGAGCACAAGATCCCCTGGAGGCGCCGCTTGCATTTGCCTTTTTGCCGGGAGTAAAGAAAAGCAAATGCAAGCGGCGCTTCCGAGGAATCTGATGCTCATGAGGCACAACACAAAGTCTGCTCTGTTGTCCCACTATGTGAGTTTTTGTTTGTTTTTTGTATGATTTCTTTAGGCCTAATTTCTGGGACCTCCTTTGATTCCAGGATTCGTGAGTCGTACAATTGGTCCTGGGCTAAAAACAATATGCTCTTTTGTTGTTGTTTCTTATCTATCATGTGCTTGTTCATTTAGCGAGGTGCATACCACTGAATAAATTGGAGTAACAGCTACGACATCGAGGAGCATGAGATTATTGCATTTGATTCAAAAGTTTGTTAAGGACCGTGTTAATGCCGAAACTGATGATGTTTGTTACATATGCATCCAATATACGTTGCTAAAAGATATTAGTATGGTAATGAATGTGTTCACTGGTTTGTTGTGGAGAGAATATGCTCCTGATATATACCCCAGAAAGAAAGAAAATTAAAGGAACATCTTCAGGTGTGTATGCGGAATTGTATTATTGAACTAGAAGCATAGTAAGTACTAACTCCGTTTATAAATAGATGACATTTTACACCTGGATATAATCCCCGACATGTAATTGAGACCATTATTTTTCATATGAATATGTTGATATTATGAATCATGAAAAAATTACGGATACTATTTTCGCTTCGCAAATCAAATATATTTTATATATTAATATTCAAAGTAGCTGTTAAAGTAAAAGTCCACGCGAAGAGACAGAAATACACACATACCGATATGTGTTTAGCCAAAGCTCCTAACAATTTTGTACTCCTTGTACGGTGATCTTCTTCCATTCTACGAAGCAAAAGTGAGACTAAACCGTATCTTCCTTTAAAATTTCGAATTGGCATCATACTCATATCAGCTATTTGGATTGATTTCATCCGTCAGGGGATGGGGGATGGGCAAAAACCTTCCCTACCCGCGAGGATGCTTACCGAACTAAAGCATTCCCCAACCGGAGGTAGTGGTTACGGAAACATTCTGCTATGTCCGCACACATAGTGAATATCCTCGATATCATCTCCAATGATTTTTAGCATCTCCATGTAAGATCGTCTCAGATATGTCCTCCTTGTACACTTTTTTCTTTTTCACAATTGTGTAAGCCTCACATTTTGTCCAGCCTCTAAAACCTTATCCCTGTCTTCAACTCTCTTGCGCTCCGCGAGAAACGTAGTGAGCATGTGAGCCGTAAACGCCATTCCGCCCCCCATGCAGCCGCCCGTGACACCGGCGAGCTCCGTCTCCACCGGAACCCCGCTCCCACGGCCACCCAGTACCATCTCCTCGCCCTTCTCGTCACCACCTGCAACGAGGAGGAAGCTGCTCGTTTCCGCCGGCGGCCTGCTCCTCATCGCGGCCGCAGGCAACAATGACGCCAGGGGAGCAGCAGCAGCATCCGCGGCGGGGTACGACCCGGTAACAGAGGCGGAGCGCGCCGCGAGCGCCACCGTCTCCCGGCGCGTCGACGAGGCCGTCCGTCTGCTTGACCTCGGGCGGGACCTGCAGGCGCGCGGCGAGTTCCCGGACGCGCTGGCGTCCTTCACGGCGGTGGTGAGCGGGTACAAGGACCTAGCGCTGTCGGAGTACGCGCGGGTGGGGCGGGCTCTGGTGCTGTATGAGATCGGCGACCGCGACGAGTCCATCACGGAGATGGAGGACGTCTCCGTGGTGCTCAAGGGGTACCCGGAGATCCACGCGGCACTGGCCGCGGCGCTCTACGCCGACAAGCACGCGCCGCTGCTCGCCGAGAACCAGTTCACCATCGCCACGCTGCTGGACCCGCACTACACCGACCTCGCCTACGTCAGGGACACCAAGCACTGGCCGCCCAGCCTCGTCGCCTCCCTCAAGAACTTCATCACCCTCTCCTAGTCCTCCTAGCTACTAGAGGCCGCTCCAAGTCTGCGACATCCATCATAGTATACGTAATTAATTTCTTGCTTCTGCTTGATTAATACCTCTGTCACATGCATACAGAAAATGATCCTCTCCAGAAGAATACAGAAGATGAATTATGTTTGTAACTTTGTATGTACGCACATATGAAAATGAGTATACGGAAGTTAACAATACTACTTATGAGCTGTCGTAGGTTTGGTGAATCTGGCCGATGCCTTCATGGCAGCCGTGCCTTCTCTCTTTATACCGATGTCTTCATGCAGCCGTGCCTTCTCTCTTTATACGGATGCCTTCATGCAGCCGTGCCTTCTCTTTGTATACTGATGGATTACAAGAGATAACAGATGGATTACAACTCAAGCAACCAATCCCTATAATCATGGGATCACGGTTGATCTTTGCCTAATGTACAAGGATCTTAAATTGATACGTACGATGACAAGAAGGAAATTTAGAATGTTTAAACGTAGGTGTCACCTGATTTAATTCCATAGCATTTTGTTGAAAATGTCCTCACACATGACCTATGTGCAAGATGCTCCCCATAGTTGCTCTCTATTGTGTTCATGCCATTGATTTAGAAGAGTAGGCATGCATGCTTGTTGGTACTTCAAATTTTATGCCTTAGCACCTGTGCATCATGCCAAGAAAAAGAAAGGGGTGATGTGTTAGCACTAATATGATCATCTCTCTTGTTTTGGTTGACCTCTCATCTCTCGACGCTTATGTTGATTGCTATCAATCGTGGGTAATCATCCTCACATGGGTTTTCTTGCATCTCTTGCTCCAAGGATCGTGGGAGAGTATTGGCGATCGAGGCAGCAGCATCAACCACAATCTCCACTTATTACCATGGGCCAGCAATGGCCGAACTAGACCATCAACCATGGTCATGTCATGAAATGGGACAGCGGGCGACATGTTAGAGCAAGTCTTAACAGCTCTGATGGTGTGTAACATCTTTTGTGATGTGAGTAGTGATGTGGCAGCAGTTGATACATTAGCCAAAGGGAAAAAACTCATGCTCAACCATTTCTTCTCTTGTACCCTTGGACACCGAGTTGCAGAAGTTGCAAGAGACTCCAACCCAACTCTACACGAAGAAACTCTGCTGGCTTAGATGCTAGGTCATTGTCGAACACCATCTCTAGCCACTACAAGATGCTTATCAAGCATCCGGCCTCTCCATGGCTTGAAGCACATTATTTTGTAGTTGCTGCATGTCGGCACGTGTGGCTGCGCGATTGCCTTCTCCATGGTTCTCTCTATGCATGCTTGCTGCGGATCCTGCCAGTTAGTAAGGCCCAAAAGGTTGAAAAGTTAACATTATGCAATCACACAACGTCTTTTCTTACTCAACAAAGTTATTATGTGTTCACATCGGATTGCAAATGTGCAATGGTAAGTCTTCCGCTTATATTCAAGTGATTGAACGACAAGACCCAAAAGAATTAGCTTCAGTTTTTGGTGGAGCTTGGTGGGCTAAACAAAGGAAGGCTAGTACTAAAATCCAATTGATGCAAACCAAGAAAAGAAATTGCATAGAATTGCTGAAGCGTTGCACCAAGATTGATGAGCACACAACTAATTACAACTCTTGAAATTTTTATGCCAAACTGAAATAATTGGGATCTTGCTAATTGGGATCTTTAACACCTTTTATTTTCTTTTCTTTGCCTCTTTCTTTAATTTTTCTTTTTTCACTTTTTCTTCTTCTTCTTTCTCTTTTTTTTCTCTCTTTTTTCTTCCACAACCAGTTCTAACAACAACTAACAGGAAGGGAAAACAAAATGCAACTAAAAGAGATTATCTTTGCTCAATGCAAAGGAGATAAACAAACAAGGAATGCAAAGAACTAGATCTCAATACCAAACAAAGGCTAGGATTTATATTGCGTAATTTCTTTTGGGACTTCTAGACTATAGTACAGGGAATGACCAACAAGAACACAAGATCTAAAGATGAGACAACAAGAAAGACATGGATAACAGATCATACCATCTCAAAGCTCTAATACCAAGATGGTAGCCACGAAACCGGTGAATGAGTTCATGCCCAAAGGTGGCCCGATCTTCACAGCGTAGGATGGTGGTGGAGGGGTAACTAGCTACAAGCAGTCAAGATAACTAGCTTTAACCTGCCAAGGTTGGATGCGACCCATTCGTTGGTAAGAGAACTTCGACTAGTTGCCTGAACAATTGCAGAACCACAAACTAGGACTAACCCACACAAAATGGCCGGAACCATAGAGCATGAATTAGAGGGAACCAGAGGCTCCTTCTCATGACTCCAGATGAACTCACAAGAGCAATGGTGGTACAAACACTAGCAGTCTCTGCTGCAAAAGCTTATAGCTGAAAGGTTTTATCAAAAGGTTTCTAAAAGGATGGGGGAGACGGGGTTTTACAACCAGAGATAACACCCCCCCTCTAGCTAGGTGTGAAAATACTCCAAAATGACATCAGCAGTTGCATGGCTGCCTTGGGTGGATTAGTAGTCAACTTGTTAGCTTCTTGAATTCTCAGACAGCTTTTGACAGTCTGGAAAGCTTCCACCAAAAAGACCATTACTTTTGCTACACACCTCCAAATGATGCACGGTTTTGTTGCATTGGAAAATAGACTTGATAAGGTTTCTCCCGTAGTCATGTTGCCCATTCATAGCAAAAGACTGAAGGTATAATGTTGACTTCATTTTTACTTTAGGCCTGAATAACTCTAGTATGATCCTGCATACAAGTAGGTAAAGTAGTAGCCTTGCATTTCCATGTATAATGATAAGTCAGCTACCCATGTCCAACCCATCCCACCACAGCAAACTTCATTGCCCCAAACCAGCCCAACCCCTTAATCATGCCTCAGCACTCAAACCACATCAAACCACAACAGAGTTCAACCCAAAACGATCCAAACCATTACCTTGAAATGGTTTGAACCTACACTCAAATCATTTCCAACTCACGGCTAGAAACCAAACCTGCCCATGCATATATGCGCTTATGCCCTTCTAATGCCATTTCCAACCCACGGTTGGGAACCATTAGCTGAGCTGAAGTAATAGGAAAAACTAATGGGAAAAATAAAAAACTAATAAGAACTAATTACTAATGGCATATCGACAGCTTGATTTATTCAGTGCACTCAAAACTAAATAATGTGTATTAGACCATAAGCAACAACAACACAAGAGCTCACATGTGCATAATTAAGAAATTCTTCTACATATTCACATATATAGAACAGATGACAACACAGACCATAGCTAATTCTTGTGCATGACTCACAGATCACATAGAAAAAACACTCACAAATCACATGGTCATGTCCATTAATACAAATGTAAAGTTCTAAATAAATATTTAAATCCTATAAGGCCATAAGCTGAGGGAAAGCTCATGGACAAATAGTGGATGCATCTTGTAGATTCAGAACAATAGTAGATGTATATATTCCACATATCCATAGAACTTGAGCATATCCTCCTTGTTGAAACAAAGCACAAGCTAGTAGTTGATAGATAGGAAACACTGAAAAAATGTAATTCGAGTAAGAAATCCATCAGACTGTCGGGCTTGGACCTACACATGAAAATACATGTTAAAAACATAAATTAGTTATTTGTACATCATTTATTTAAAAACTATTATACCTTCATTATTTGGAATCTTTATCAAACAATCCTTTGCACAAACTAATGCTTCAAGCATTGCTGGTTTTATCAAGCTTCATGTGTCCCCAAGAATTTTGCCTCCACAACTGAACGCTGACTCAGAAGACACTATGCTAAGAGGTATTGCAAGGAAATCTCGGGCCATAGCTGAGAGCATGGGGAATTTCTTGGTATTTGTTTTCCACGATGCCAAAATATCAAAGCTCTCATTTGCATTTTCAAATTGGTTCTCCAAATATGTGTCCAGCTCTGATCTCGATTCTCGAAATGACCTCCTCCTTGACTTATACAAAGCAAACTCTGCTTCAAACTTCTTTTTACCAAGAACAAGTGAACCCAAAGTAATCCTGACTTCACGAGAGATTGGGTGGTCATTGCTTCCCTTTGCATGTTCTTGATATTTCTGAAAGTATAGCTTCATAATGTCTTTAGTAGCTTCTACATTTTTCTCAATGTCATTCATGTTGTCACAATACTTCTTGTAAGAAATCCAAATAGTCAAAAATTTTGGTTGGATCTAATACGGTGGCAATGACAAGTGCATAACTAAGTTGACTTTCTTCCCAATACTAATCGAACTTTGCACTCATAACACTAGCCAATTGTTCTATATAAGCATTAATTTGCCATTTGTCAGTCTCTTAAAGCATGAAGAATACACAACACCATATGCAAGAATAGATGTGGCGTGTGTTTCCTATCAGCTGAGACAGTCTTTTTAGCCTCTTCAAAAGCTTTCAGAAATGCACAGATTGCCTTGTCATTTGTCCACTCTGCTTCAGTTGGTGATAGTAGTCCATTGGAGTTCTTGTATAATTATTCAAGATAGCCTTGTGTTTTAAAGCTTCTCTAATCATTAAGAAAGTTGAATTCCAACAGTTTGGAATGTCAAGAGTTAAGCCAAACTTCTGAGGGAGATCCAACATATTGGCAAGGGTATTGAATGACTGCATCCGTGAGGCCGAAGAATCGATGTGCCTAACAATGTCACATATCTTTTCTATTGCTCCATGGACAGGTGACAATCCATCTTGAACCAAGATATTTAGTATGTGCGCACAACATCTCACATGAAGATCTACACCCCCAAACAGTAAGCCATGATCTTGATTTGCTAAGACTGAACCAACTGTTATAGTGTTGTTAGATGCATTGTCTAAGGTTAGAGTGAACAGTTTACGCTTGATACCCCACTCTGTTAGGCACCTTGAAAGACCCTCTTCAATTGCTAGACCTGTATGTGGATACTTGACATCCTTAAAGGATATTATTTTTTCTTTAGGACGAAGTTGGCATCAACATAATGAGCAGTCACACACATATAGCCCAATTTCTGAGATGAGGACCACATATCAGATGTGAGACAGATGCGAGAATCAAGGCCCTCCAACTCAATGTGCAACTCACTCTTCCTTTTTGCTCATATTGACGAAAGCAATCATTGCGAAGTGTCTAACACCGAATTATTTTGAAGGTTGGTTGTAGGGACTCCATCCATTCTTCAAAGTATGGGTCCTCAAATTTCCTGAATGGAACTTCAGCATGGATGCAATATTTGGTCATGAGGCTACGACTTTTTTAAGGATCAAAGACAAATCCAATATTTGATGGTTTCTTTCTAATGGTTGCCAGAAACCTATTTCTATCCTCATCACTAATTCTTGGGCAAGACTCAGAGATGTGATTTATGAGGCTACTCATGCGAGATTTTATAGTACAAGTCAATTTTAGTGCACAATACTTGCAAACAGCCTTCGGAACACCATCCACTACTACCAAATCATCCTCAAAATGTCCCCATGCTTTTGACCTCCTACCAAATGGAGTTTCCAATGGCTCATCAGCTGAATCACCAGTACCCAAAGTCTCAGACACGTTTGCAGACAAGTTTATAAACTTATGAGTTTTCAAAATCGAAGAACAAATGGATGAAGCTAAGATACAATGTAGACAAGCATAACAGAAGAGGATAATGCACTATTAGTGTAAAAAGAAACTATGACTCAATTCCATAACTTTGTAAGTATATTTACCAAGTTCTTCATAACTATTGTTGTGTAGCTCCCTATGGTTGGTTGGCTAGGATAAGGCACAAAAGACTGAAAGAACTTTGTTCTGAACAAGGTACATCATAGAGTTACATTCTTCATGTAAAATGGCATATCTATGCTCCCTTTAGTTTACAAGGCCGAAGTTGCAAAGGCCATGGGCTTTGCACTTGACAGGAAAAGAAAATAAAGTACTCTATAGATGTGTCAAGCAACAAGGACTTAGGAGAGGTGCACAAGGTGCAGTGGTATTCCAATATGCAAATGATAATGACTTGAACTTTAGCCTCTTGCAATATCATCAAGATTGCTTCAAAATCTGTTCTTAGGAAGCAGGAGCCCGCCCACGAAGCTGCTGAGCACCCACTGCCGCAGCGCCTGGGCCACGGGAGCAGGAGCCGGCCATGTAGCTGCGGAGGACCCGCCTCAGTGGACAGCGCCATCGAGTGCAGCAGGGCCGGGTGCAGGCGGGGCCGCGCCATCGGGAGCAGCTGCATGGGCAGATACAGAAGCATGCGACGTCGAGGGCACCAGACGAATCTGCAAAACATTAGGCACATGGTCCCCATCAATACCTGAGGAAACAAGAGTCAAGGGAACCGCTTCGGAAGCCTTTTACAGCTAGACGTGTCTTGTAGCTGTTTCATTAGGCACAGAAGTTTGCGAGTATTGTTGCCAGCACACGCGAATATTTTAAGAAAATGGTAATCGGGTTTAATGCCAAATTAATTCTCAAGCTGAGTAGACTGCTGAATGACAGGACTAGGAAGATGGTTGATGAGATAATTAGCGGTGCTAAACGCTTCGTCCCAAAATTTTAAAGGAACTCCGGAGTAGGCTGAGAAGGCCAAACCAGTCTTGATAATACGACGGTGCTTACACCGGCAGACGTAAGAAGGCCATTTTGTTAGTGTGTATAAGGGCTTGAAACACAATGAGCAATACCGTGTTGATTAAAAAAAGAATGAAGGTTTTGGTACTCGCCACCCCAATCCGATTGCATGTTACTAATTTTTTTACCAAGTTGTCATTCAACACGAGATTAAACAACGTAAAAACACGAAGAACATCAGCTTTGGTTTTGATAGGATAAAGCCAAAAAAACTTATTGAAATCATCAATAAAACTAACAATACTTAAAATCACCGGCAGACGTAATAGCTAGACCCCATATATTGGAATAGGATGAGTTCTAAGGAAGATAAAAAAAAACTTGATGCGAGGTAGTGTACGGTAACCGATGACTCTTTGCTTGTTGACAGGAATCACAAACGGACTCATTATTTGACAACTAGAAGCAAAAATATTATTGGAGCTAATAATACAACGGACTATAGAGGACGATGGATGACCAAAATGTGGATGCCATCTTTCTGGAGTGGATGCGACAACGGCATAGACATACTTAGAAAGTGCAGGTGAAGAACTTCACCTAAGTGGATAGAGGCCACCTCTACATTCCCCATGAAGAATTGTTTTCTCGTTGCCCGATCCTTAGCAAGAAAAATATTAGTATGACACTCAAGAAAAAGGTTGTTATCAGAAGCTACGCAATGAACGAAAACAAGATGGCAATGGGAACATGAAGAATATTATGAAGAGATAAATCTCTACTCGGGGCATTAATTTTAGAGTGACCAATATGACTAATGAATATACATGCACCATTGGCTAAGTGCACTTGATCGCGTCCATGAGACATGTCGCGGTCACTCAGCTTGTTGAGCCACCGGTGATGTGGTTGGTGGCTCCGGTATCTGTAGACCAGTTTGAATAGAAGTTAGAGTTGGTGTACACCGCCGTACATTCATCATCGGATGGTAGGAACAAATGATCAAACCGGTGAGGACACTTGAGAGCGACGTGCCCCACCTTGTGGCAAACTTGACACGTGGGTTTGGAGCCGCCACCACGTTCATTCTTGCTGTAGTTGCCACTGCCGCTGCCGCCTTAGCCCTATCCACATTTGGGCTTGTACGGCGCGCGCCCTCCACCCTGACCGTCGTCGTTGTTGCCTCCTCTCCCATAACCATCCCCACGTGAGGACAGGCTGGCGGACGAGTTGCCAAGCTGGTAAGCCTGATTTTGCTGCTCGAGATGAGTCTCGAACGTCATGAAGTGCTTGAAGGACTCGGAGAGGGTAATCGTGTCGCTGGCGGTGGTGGAGGAGATCAGTAGATTGTACTCCGGGCCCAAACCCGCAGAGGATGTACGAGACGATCTCATCGTCTCCTAGCGGATTCCCGGTGGACACCATCTGATCCGCAAATCCCTTCAGGACTTGTTTGGAAACTAGGGATTCAATCCACTAGTGGAATCAATCCCTATGGGGATTGGGTTGATCCCCTTCCTTCCACCCAATCCCCCATGGGATTGAATCCCCTCCGCTACTCAATCCACCCCACCCTTCCGCACCAGGATGAGCAAGCACGCCCAGGACAGGTCAGCGGGGTTCTTCGTGTCCCGCCGGTCCACCGAGAACACGTCGGCGACCGCGTCCATGACGAACTTAGCTGGATCCACACAGCACTTGAGCGTGGGCGGCATCTCCCCGTGCAGCGTGTCGGCCTCTTTGCACCGTGCGGACATGAACCCGAGGAACGCCGCGGAGTCCATCCTGGTGCAGAGCGCCTTCAGGCTCTCAGCGACACTCGCGGCGTCGCCGGAGACGGACGACGACCCCTTGCCTCCGCCAGAGGCGGCGGCAGCGAGGAATTCGAGCTGCTTGAGCGCACGGGACGGAGCCGTTGATGGAGACTTCCCAGCGGCAGAGGGAGTCGAGCGCGCGGCCGGTGCGGGCCTCTACCGCACTATAGGGTGTTGCGCCCACCCGTGGTGGCAGCTCCTCGGCATGGGACGGCGCCCACCCGAACCGGCTCCGCGCCGCCGCCTTCTCCGGTGTCTGGAACGAGAGCTTCGAGGGCGTCGCGGAGAAGTGGATTCGTTCCACGGGTGAGGGGGCGAGGCTTTTCTCCCCGGTGGATCAACGTGGTTTGGGCCGGGAAATTCCTCACCCCAGCCCAAACCAAATATACAAACGGGCCAGATTCGGGAATGCTTCCCGGCCGGGCTGTTCCACGTGGTTTGGGCCAGGATCCCGACCGGGATTGGGCTAACCAAACAAGCCCTCATGTGGGGCGAAGTACTCCGCCGCGGTGAGATCGTTCTTCTTGGTGTTGGCGAACTGCACGCAGATTTGCAAGATGCGTACCTTGGACCGTGGGGAGTAATGCGCGCAAGCGTCTGCCAGATGTCCGCCGCGGTCATCAACCCGGCAACTTGTGAGAGCTCCTCTGGCTCGAGTGAGCCAGGGAGGAGGCTCACGATCTATTGATGTCAGCCGTGCCTTCTCTTTGCATACTGATGGATTACAACTCAAGCAACCAATCCTTATAATCATGGGGTCACGGTTGATCTTTGCCTAATGTACAAGGAAGGATCCTAACTTGATACGTACGATAACAAGGTATATCTTAACACTACTTGTGGTCAATTACACAAGAACTCTAGAAGCTCTTACTGACAAATGTCTTGAGTTCCTTCTCCTAGATCTGGAATGCTTGCATATGTTGCAATTGAACTTGCAGTGTGTCCATTCTGCCAATGCCCCGCACGAGTGATCTGATTGAACCAAATTTGTGTGCTCTCTGGAAGAAACTAAAGAAATTGCCACTGCAACACATTTTGAAGCTGCAGGTTTTCGGGAGGAACCTGATCCTACTTATTATGGACAATATTGCACAATACCATTGTAAATATCAACGAGTAGGAAAACATCATCCAATGTGTGACTCACGTTCGGCCCAGACCGCACATGTGATCCTCACATTAGATTTACTTTCCAATTTACACCTCTTTGCCATGGTACTAATTTTCTCATATATCATCGTGTTGCCAATTTTTAGTGAACCTCCTGACCCTCTTCGAGTCCCTGCCAAATCCCCAATCAACCCCCAGCACAAAAAATGAGTGGGGGCACCCACGTGTAGAAAAATCAGAATCATGCACTCACAAATTTCGGAACATGTTGTATATATAGTCAGCTAGAAGCAAAGTCTGTAATTTCACTTCATCAAAGTATTACAACAAGTCCATCTCATAACATAGCTTCCCAGCCAAATAGTTGAAACAACAACTAAACATTCATATATGAAATCATTGAATGTGCTAGCAACCGAGTACCAATACTAGTAGTGATTGCAACGAAAAATTCCAAATGGTAGGAATTTTGATTACAACTGATATTAATCCTGTTTAATTAAAAATAGATAAATTATACTCAAAATTGATTCGGCTCTCATGGTTTTTAACATGAAATATAAGAATAATATAGGAAATAAAATATAAGAACCCTAGTGTGCTTACTTTTGCGAACTGGCCTTAAATTGGGTATGGGGCTGCACTTCGCGATCTTCCATGGGCGGGCAGGAGTGCACGGCGAAGGGCAACCGGCGATCGTGGCAGGCCCAGGGAATGGGGAATGTCTGTTGTGCTTTTAAGAAAAAGAATACAATCGAGATTCTGACAACATTGCCACTCCGGTTTATTCATCATCGTCCTCACTATCGGACCGTTCTTCAACCCCCAGATCAGGCAGACGCAAGGTGACCCGCCGTGGCATTCTTCCATCGGCGCACGACGGCTCTCCATTGTCCATAGTGATCAGCAACGCCTCCCATTGTATCTCATCAGGGTTCAGGACGCTGCTGTCCTTCACATGAATCATCGGCAGCATTAACTCCAACCCCTTCAAGCTCATGACCATGGTGACTGATGCTGGCTCTGTCCAAGGAAGAACGAAGACATGTAGACAGCTTTTGCTTCTTGGCAAGGTCGGATAAGGTCTCTCATTTCCATCTCTCTCCGCTCCCGTCTTGTTTACTCTCTGCTCCCTTCCCTCTCCCTGCCCGTCACCCCTCTGTACATCCAAGTAACTTCAGCCATAGTCCCTTGGTGGCGTCAGGTTCTAATTTCTTGGATCCATGGTGGAGCTTGAGTTCGTCCGGCTCCATCTCCGTTTCTCCTCTCTATTGCCTTCTTTAGGTCCAAATGAAACTCCCTACTGCTGTTTGTTCGGTTGCTCGCCGGATGTGTGTTTGTCCACCCAGCGAGCAGTGATTCTCCCTCGTGCTTTAGATTTGGGTCTCCGGGAAGTGTTTGAATCAGACTGGTTTCGGTCTAGTGCATGTATTCTTCTTCAATTTCGGGCACCTTTTCTCTCTCTCACCGGTGATGCTTTTCCGTTGTATCTCCTAGCTCTCCTAGCTCTTCTGTTCAGAACCTCTTCAACCTCCACTGCCGGAGGACCCGTAACGGGTTCTTGGTCCTGGCAGAAGGGTGCAGAGCTCCCTTGACTGCGAACCATCATATTACGCAGCAAGGCATGTAAATGATCCTTGCTCCGACTAAACATGGTTTCCAAACATTGAACCAGCTGGAACTTTTCAGACACTACTGAAGGTAAATTGTGTTTACATGCCATTGCCAATATCCAGCTTGTATGAAAATTATATCCTAAGAAACCTTGTTATGCCATTCAGAAATTTCTGCATTATATTTTTCTATCTTCCCTATAGCAAGGAAGAGCTCCTTCCTTTCATTCGAAACAAATATGCAAGTCACTGTGGCATTCTGAAATTCCAGACCATAGTGAAAGAAGCAAACTGTTCAGAGTAGAAGATGGAGCAGATAAGTAATAACAATGTTCGTCACGTTTAATTCAGTGCTAAACAACAGAAACAGTACACCAATATCCAGCTTGTATGAAAATTATATCCTAAGAAACCTCTATCTCCCATATAGCGGCAGAGCTCCTTCCTTTCGTTTGAAACAGATTTATAAGTCATTGTTGCGTTATTCTGAAATTCCAGACCGTCAGGAGTATGCTCCGAGTATTCAAAACATACAGAGTGAAACAAGTAAACTGTGTGTTCAGAGTCGAAGATGAAGCAGATAACTACTAACGATATTCATCACGTTTAATTCAGTGCTACACAACAGAAACAGTACACATAGTTCTCTGCTAAATATTTGCAGAGTACTGAATACCAGAGTCGAGAGCAACAGAGGACACAAGAAGCAAGAGCAAGCAGCATGCACATATACCAGGCAGTTCGATCACATGGATCTTTATTAAGACCAGCAACCACAACTACGGTGAAGCTAGGCGACCAGTGACTGACTGAGATGACGATGACAAAGACATGGCTTACTAGGACGACAATCCGTTGAATCATCTCACTGAAGGACGAGGCAGCCCTCAGCAACAGCTGGAGGGGCAACAGGGACAGATGCATAGGTGGCATCCTCAGCCTCGCCAGCTTCCTCCTCCTGGGACTGAACAAGACCAGCGGCATCAAAGATGTAGGCCTTCACTTCCTCAAAGCGTGCCTCTGACAGGGAGACCTCGGCGAGGAGTCGCCATGCTGAAGCTTCAGACGCCTCCTCATAATCATCCCTCCGTTTCAGTACAATGTGGCCACTGATCTCCCAAACAGCAGGGTTCACCTGCGTGTCCAGCAGTTCCTGGCTCACTTCGCCCAGAGCCTGCTTCTCAGCGTAGCACTGCATTTTGGAAACGGATTTGGTTTGTTAAACATCAGAAAGAAATTGCCAGCAGTGCCAAATATTTTACTGAGTAACAATTTGCTAGAGCTAAATTACTAGTAAAGTACTTGAGCAAACAGTTCGTTCGATAATCAGAAATTTATGCAATCATGAGATGATTTTACCTGGGGGAAGAGGAAAATCTTCCTGCCGCAGTCAGAAATAAGCACATTGTAAGGCACGTTATTGTCCTGCAGCCAAATACAAGCACTGGAAACTACATCGGCCAGATCGTTCAGGGTGTTGCCTCCCTCAAAAACCAGTCCTCTCACAGGGTAGTTCATCAGCTTGGACACCTTCACCCCACTCTTCATCTTATCCTCAGCAAGGGGAATCCTCTGGGTAGCTGCCTTCTCGACAGGGAAAGGAACAGTCAAGTAGTACGCCTGTAGAGAAGAATCAACACATGTGTCATTATACAATGGTAAACACAATACTGTAACATGCCATGAATAGGCTGATTCATAGGTAATTGTTCCGACCAACTGCACACATTATTGCAACGCTAATTTTTGTCTAAGAAAAACAGGACTCCTGCTTGCACTGTAACTCTGTCACCTTTCCGAACCAAGGAAACCACAATTTCAACAAAACCAGAGACATCTGACATGTAGCTCCAAAAGTTGATGCATATGATAGATTTTTCTGTTGCTAACCGAGTCCACAAAGTTCACTGTAACTACGATAGCTACAAAATACATATCCCATGCAAAATACAGATATCCAATGTGCGTGTTGGATTGTGATTCGTCTAAGAGTACAAGTGAATACAGTACAGAAACACAGTTGGTCAAACATTTCTGAATATTCCTATTTAATTAGGAAGTTCTGTGAAAAGTAAATTTAGATGCCATGTGAAGTACAGTACCTGAAAGTGGAGATGATTGATGGTTGCAAAGGCACCCAAACTATTGTAACCAAGCCTGAAGTATGGACTAGCTGCCTCGGCAGCCATGTGCAGTGCAAGCAAGAAGCTCTCTTGGTCAATCTTCTGAGGAAGGCGGTCCAGAACACGGGGAATGAGAAGAACATGGCCATATTCAATTGGCTCACCTGCAAATCATTAAAAACAGATGTTAGCATCAAGATTACATAAGTTGAAACTGAAATAGATTGCCAGAGTGACTGAGATGTACATTGATTGCAACAACGTTGGGAGCGCGATCAGCAACGGTGATTGGGCACTCTGCAGGAAGTAGCTGTCCATCACCACCATTCACAAATTGGAAGAGCACTCCTCCTGGCCAACTTTGGTGAGTTGAACTTGGCAGGGTCGAATGGTTGAAGCACATGGTCCACACGGAACTCAGTAGGGCGCTTCTTGAGATGGCGCCCTTCATTTAGTTGAGCAACAAACCCAAGATTGCCAGGGATCACCTTGGTCTCACAGGCAGTGACATCATATCGGAATAAGCCTCGGGTCATCCTGTCCTCCACTGCAGCAATACAAAGCAAATATTGAATTAGAATTCTTTTCTGAGTATAGTAACATGTCAACTAGCATGATCCTCCGATGTGTTCCAAGTGTCTAATACTTAATTAACTCTCTTGGTCATCACAAAAGTACTTGTAACAAACAATACACACTGATGAAGAGAGTTATTGGAGCTTTTATGATTTTCCTGCGAGGGAAACATATATTGACTTCTAACAATACCCATTAATGTCCAATTGGGCATTGTAATGCACTCACAAACTCCAATTGGCGACTACTTTTGGATTTTAGATGTGGTTTATTTGTTAATTGCTTGGGTTATATCTCACCAAAGAATATGTGGCGAATATATGCAAGTTAGCTAAACGATGGACACGCATAAGCTTCGCTAAAGTAGCACGCATATATGACTTGTAAACTACATGGGAACAACAGTAAGAGTGTGCAGACACACGTAACAAGCCTGACGAGTGGATATACGCTAAGCATGCATCTGAGATGTGCACAATTAAAGAGTATTACTTTTAAATGCTCAATAACTCACATGCAGCTTATAGTCATATATGCATGCAGTTGGTAGTTGTTACTGCTCGAGAATAGTTTACGTGTATCCTCAATGTAGCTAGATATAGAATTTCATGTATCTTACTCCATATGGAAAATATCCTCACTAAGTACCTCCCCTAAAAGCTAGCGCAGTTCAGTAATGTCGTACCAAATGAAGTCTAAACTACTCAAACTTCTCCTGTGTAAAATTATAAGTGCAAGCTTCAATTTACCTGGCCGAGGAGGAGATTGACGAAGAACTCTGTGGAACAGCATCCTTCTGCGAAGGCAGCCTTGTCGGATTTGCCTTGAAAGCATAAACTGGAAGCTTGGAAGCTGCTCAGGAAATGTACGTAAATGTTAATTCACCAAAAAATATATTTCAAGCTTGGTGCTTTTAACGAGAAATTTCTAGAAGTACATGCAATTTTTTGCCCTGCAATTCCCTAAGATCCTCAAGCATGCAAGTAAAGCCTCTGGCTCCTATTTTTATCCTACTAAGGTTCGAGAAAACAATCTACATCTGGTCAACCAGGGTAAAAATAGTAAGATTCATTAAAAAGGATTCATCTTTCCTACAGGTGGTGATAGCAATGTTTAGATGGAAAGATCCCAGCTTTCTTGGAAAACAAAGAGATTTTATTTTTACCCAACGCTTTGCCTATCTTTTCTTAATGAATCACAAATCATCATGAAATTTTTAATAGAAAATTAGTATAAACTTTCGGAATCCCATGAGCATTTAAAAGAGCACAAACCTCGCAGAATAAAATATTCAAAACTACAAGGACTTGATTTTGATCTGAATTTGGGAAGAAAACGACATTAGATTCACCCTCGGACAAGGAGGCTCACCGGGCAAGCAGCAATTCCCGAGGCAGTTCCATCCCGCACCCGCCGCGCGGCTGCTCGCCGGCGCCGGCGCCGGCCTCCTCCTGGTAGTTGGACACGACCGTGGGCACACCCGTCTTAATCGTCAGCTTCATCTCCATCTCACGACGAAGAAAGGCCTCCTCTTGCTCTGCTCGTTGCAATCCTCTGTTTCTCTCTCGGGGGAATCAGTCAGTCAGTTATCGTTGTTAGGGGTGGGGTTTGGTTAGCGGGCGGGCGAGCGGGAGGCTCAGAGGCGACCGCCGCCGGCGAGGAAGAGGAGGTACAGACGGGCTGCCACCGGCGACGGGAGGGCCCCGCGGCGCCGTGCGGGGGCGGGGCTGGAGGAAGCGATGGTGGCCGTGGCTCCACCTGCGCAGCAGCGTGGCCGCGCCGGAGGGCTGCAACGATAGCCGTGATGACTTTCAACTCTGCGACTGCCCAAAAGGGAGGGAGGGTGGACCGCGCTCCGGCGGGGACTGCTGCGACGGATCCGAAACTTTTCTCGCAGCCTCTCTTCTCTACTCGGCGAGGCGGTGGGGAGTGCGTGGTTCGTTGTGGACAATGGTGTTGGGAGGCGAGCGGAGGAGGTTGGCTGGCGTTAAATAGGGGGGAGAGGAGGGAGAGGGTGAGGAGAGGAGGCGCGGAGGCGTTGTGTGTGGGTTTCGTTTCCTCTTCGTCTCGGCATGCGCTGCGGATGTGTGTGATGTGTGTGGATCTAGCGACGGGAGAAGTAAGGGAAGGCAGATTCGCTCCTATTTTCAGTGTTTTCCTCATCGAGATTTTGCACAAGTCTCGATCTCTTCGCGGCAGCATCTGCTTTCTTACTGGCTCATGTGCTCGGCTAGTGCGGTAGTAGGGCAGCGGAAGGAAGGACCTTACACGAAATTGTGTACCGATAGATAAGAGAGAGAATGATGCAGACGGGGACATCAGAGATCACATTTGATAAGTATGTAGGGGTCTCATATGTATTGCGCTACTCTCGCCTTAACTCTTCCACCATGGCCGTGTTACTGCACAAGGATGCGCGCAATTTTCAACTTTCGCCGACCTCGCGATGATGGCTCTCTCCTCCGATAGCTTTAACCTTCTTCCATTTTTACGGCCACTCCTCTCCATAGCATTAACCTTCTCCTTCTCACCGTCTCTCTCCTGCACCCACCGTTCTCAAGCTATGATTGTCGCTACACGTCCTCTTACATTGCCTTCTTGGAAGTGAGGACAAAAGGGGGGAGGCACTTTGTTTGCGAAGACTACCACACCGACGATGCGACATTTCTACATGATTAACGACCACCATACATATCTATGTATACGTGTTTTCTGTCAATATTTTTGATGGTTAGTGCAATGTATTTTACGCTAAATCCATCCCTAACCTAAACTTTTCAACAAATAAATTTTTTTTTACTACGTATCATGGTACAACGTCTCAAAAACATAGCCAACACCTGTGTAGCACCTCACTTCAAACCCTAAAGATATTTATCGGGGTATTGTAATCTCTACTAAAAACCTATCCAAATTATTAGTTAGATTAGTTGTCCTACGTTACCCTTCTTAAATGTTGATTAATTCACCTTTTACGCTAAACAAAAACCATGAAAAAGTGACCGTGAGGATCTATGTGCATCAGAAAGAGTTACCTATCCCTTTGGTCTACCACCCAAGCACTGCCCGGATACGACATGGGGATCACTGCCTAACTTCTTCAGATACGACAACGGACAGAAGTTATATAGATTAGATATCTGAAATCAATGTGTAAATTTTTCTTAGAAGGACTTGATAATATATTAATTTTATTGTGAAGAGTACATCAATGCTCAAAGCGATAACTTTTCGGTACACTAGAGTACCAACCAACAACCCATATTAGAGTCAAATCAGCTCACAATCAATGCAATGCACATAACGCAATTATACTGTAGTTATAATCTGAACTTTGATCTGTAATATCTCTTAAGCAATGATGCATAAGCTGTAACAAATTGAAACAATAATTGTCTTTTGCCGAAAAATGGTTATAACAATTGAATCAAGTAGGTGATGTTTCCAATTTGTGAAATAATAGCGCAGCAAGACTCCAGTAATCAAGTATGTAAACATGACTGATCACAAAACAATGTGTCGATGAGCAGTGCCAACCGTGCAAAATGAAAGCTCAACAGCGCACAAACGTGGTTTAAATCTGACCGTATCCTATTGAAGGGTTG